>PVIW01000414.1:31138-519599 GCA_004026585.1 Noctilio leporinus | reverse complement strand
CCACCCATTCCCCCCAAAGTCAATCCCACCTGTTGTCCATGTCCATGGTTCCTTTATACTAGGTTCTTGTCTAAGCTGCTCCCCTTCTTTGCCTCTACCTTCCCCCTCCCCCCAACCCCATTCCCCCTGACCACTGAAATCCTATTCCTTGTATTCATATACTTGGTTCTGTTTTGCTTGTTGTTAGTTTTGTTCATTATTGTCCCGTAATGGGTGAGATCATATGATACCTGTCCTTCACTGACTGGCTTATTTCACTAAGCATAATAGAGTTTGCACCTTTTAAATCCTAAGGGTACATTAATTATTGGAACATAAGGATCCCAGGGCCACCCCAGTTTTTAGGGAATCCTGACAGGAGCTTTTTATACCTTAGGTTTTATAAGAATGAATTCTGACTTAACTATTTTAAGGTTTTATGTAGTCATTGCTGCAAATGGTGCCTGAGTTCTAAAAACATATTTGGGCTACTATGATCTCCAGAAATCCTACATTTTCATCAAGTGAAATGCACTTAAAAAACAAGTATGAGTATCCTGAAAGGGAAGCTGACTTTATTATTAGCAGTATGTTAAGCATCTTAGCTTGTGTCATTTTAAAATATTTTAATTTCATTGTTTTGAAATCATATTCTCTTCTTAATTTCATAGATATTATATCATTAAAGCTCTTCATTTATTTCTATGGTATGTCCCATTATCTTTTTTCTTTTTCGCATGAAGCTGATACCACCCTAGTACAGCTAAGGTTAGAGTTCCTTACTTGAACTGCCACAGTCCCTTTGGTCCACCTGCCAGTCGTTGCAGGGACATAACTTTATAGAAGCTTCTATTGATCAACAGAAACACTTAGAAAGCTGCATTCTCATGCTGAACACTGGCCACTGAGCTGTTATAAAGCAGAGAATTTACAACTATAAGTTAATTTACCTTTTCTAGGATATTTGCTTAAGGAGGCAATGATATAATGAATATTAATAAGTAAGTTTGTCATCTGCTAAAGTTTTAATAAACTTTACAGAGTCCATAGAAATCTGTGCTTTAATGTCTAATATTTTATTTTATTTTATTTAAAAAAAGATTTTGTTATTTTTAGAAAGAGGGAAAGGGAGAGAAGCAGAGAGGGAGAGAAACATCAATGCATGGTTGCCTTTCATCTGTCTCCAGCTATGGACCTGCCTGGAGACATGGCTTGCAACCTGGTTATGTGCCCTGGCTGGGAATTGAACCAGCGACCTTTCGGTTTGCAGGCTGGCACCTATCCACTATGCCACTAGCCAGGGGCAAATGTCTAATATTTTAATGTTTAGTTTTGTAGTTTGTTAATTAGGGGAATTATATTTTGAGTTACATTAAAAAATTAAACTCAATTTTTAAGCCATTCACAATTTTATGTTTATTTCTATCATAATCAGCATTGGTCTTTAAAAACTCCTGCTAATGAAACAAGCACACAGGTTTTGTAAATTATATGCATTTTTCCATTTTCTATACTTATCATCAGACTTGAAACATCATTAAGAAAACCCCTCTGTCATTCCACTGCTGTCTCTCCCTCAGTCCTCCCCCAAAATCTAAATACAGGGGTCTTTGTCCTTTGTTATCAAATAACTTATAAGTAGTATAGGTTGATAAGCAAAAATAAGATCCCACGTCCTGAGAATAAAAAATACAGGAGAACTGTAGGATTGTGTAGAGAATTGTATGGGGAATCCTATGTTAAAAGGTACAGCACTTTATGGTGTAAAGCCACCTGGAGCAGGGGATTTGTTTTCTCACAGACACCATGCTACCAATTACATACAGAAGAGTATAGACTTCTTGTTAGTTGATAAAAGAGATGGGAATCATTTACTATGTTATTTTATGGTATTTGTTAACAATATTTACCTTCTTAAATTGATTCCACATAATCCTTACTGCAGCTTTCCTTCATTTCTGGAAGACATATAGATAATGTGGTAGTTTTATAAAGCTTTACATGGCACCGAAAAACTTACTTTTGCCTTAGCTCATCAGAGCAGCAAGATTATATTAACATAGACTTTGGAACATTTGAGTTCCCATAGGGTATGGAGTGTGGCTGATATGACACGACTTGCCTCCAACAGTTGTTTTAACAAGATATCCTTCATATGCAATATACTGAGCTGACAGGCATAACAGAGTAATGCTAGCAAGAAACACTGTTGGCAAAATTCTTGACTTTCATCTTTATCTGATTAATCCAAAGCAATATGTTACTTTCAAAAAATATTTTCAACTGAATATACATGCCAGATTCTTACATTTAAAGTGTCTGGAACTTTATAAGAACTATTTTTACCATCTGATTTTTTTTTTTTAGGTTTGTTTCAAAGTACACACAGAAAGATGTCTAGGACTTTGGGTGTCTGGTACAAAGAGGCTTGATGCTGTTTTTTCATGTAGTAACTATTTATTGAGCACGTACTAGGTGACAGACACAGGAGG
The DNA here is from genome assembly GCA_004026585.1 of Noctilio leporinus. NCBI lineage: Eukaryota > Metazoa > Chordata > Mammalia > Chiroptera > Noctilionidae > Noctilio > Noctilio leporinus. The sequence continues at coordinate 517,128 of PVIW01000414.1, read as the reverse complement.
ATACAATTGTGGATAAAACAGCAAAGGTATGGGTGCCTGAGTTACATCCATTCGTGTGGGGTTAGCAGATAATAAGCAAATGGATTAGTCATAGGATATATAAGAAGAGGATTCAGACTGTGGAAATGGCCCTAGTGAGAAAGTGGACCTAGGAGACCCAGAGATGGGGTGGGATATGCAATTTTAAATGAGATGTCCAGTAAAGGCTTCAGTAAGAAGGTGACAATTGAACCAAGTTCCCAAGGAGATAACTAGAGGCAGCTCTGCATCTATCCTCGATTCATGCTTGGGATGCAAATTAGTCCCACTATGCTGACCACATTGCTGGTGCTCTCTGTCTCCAAGGATGTTCTTTCATGTGCTCTGTATTCACATGTTCTCTCTGATGCCTTCCATTCACTTTATTTTACTTTTATCCTCACCCGAGGACATGCTTATTTTAGGGAGGGGGGAAGGGAAGGGAGAGAAAAGGGAACAACGATGCCAGAGAGAGACATTAATCAGTTGTCTCTTGTACAAGTCCCAAGCCGGATGGAACCCAAAACTTAGGTATGTGCCCTGATGGCAAATCAAACCTGCGATCCTTTGGTATATAGGATGATCCTCCAACTAACTGAGCCACGCATCCATTATTTTACATTTTGGGGAAAAAATGTATTTTTATAGAACATAGAGCTCATTGGGTGAAAGGTGCTGTGCATGTTATTTTTTTTTAAGACAGCTTCCCTAAATAGTCCAAATTGTACCTTAAGAAATTTTTGAAAATGTTTAAAAGTATAAAATAAAATTTTTTCACTCAAAAAAATGGTATTTTTTCTCACTTACTAATTAACAGTTTTCTTCTACTTAGCACTTCAAGGGTTGATTCAATTATAATTAGTTTATAGTACCTTAATAGTGTTTTAAAGTGAGTCAGTGTTGATCTGCTCAAAACATTACAGATTTTTTTTGCTCCTTTATCTTCAGTTTATATGGAATGTATCTTTTATTTTTACTGCCAGAGTGATCATTGAAAATACATGTAGCACTCTTACTGGGATGATGGAACTTTGACTAACAGAGAACTATTAGGTATTCATCTGCTTCATGATCCCAAAGGTAGTTAATTGAGCACCTTTATTCTTAGCAATATGTAGGTATTTGTTATTTGGCTCCATCTTAGAAATAAAATGAATTTTCCTATTTTGAGTTTAAAGGCTGCATTTGAATTGGCTCCCAAAATAACGTGATGATACCTGCTCTGGAGAGGTGCCTGCATTGCTCTTTCTGGTAATCACAAGAGTAATCAATCAATTTAGAATCATTGGGAAAAGTACACACTCATGTCCCACCAAAAATTAGAACTGTGTGAACCATAGATGTCTAAAAATCATGGAAAGTCAGATACAGATTAAGAAAGAAATAACAAAACTGTAAGATTTTTTATTGGAACTTTTATATGAATAAAATAACCGTAGAGTAACCCATTTGATCTAACATTAAGTCTACTAATATTTAAGGTGGGTTAGAAAGGAATTCTTGAATGGCAAACTACTGTTCCCTTGTATTGCGACCTTGCTGGTAGAAGTCACATAAAAATAGGGAGAAAGGCTTTTGACCCGAGTGGGCAATGCCACATTTCTCATGTTTGTTAAAGCAGTGAAGTTTTGAAAAGGTATTTTAGAATAAGGATTTCTCTTACAGGTTTAGACTTAATATTAGAAAGTAATTGGGAATTACTTAAACCAATATTTCCCACAAGTTGCAAGAGATCTCTAGAGTTATATTGCCAAATGTAAATGCCTAACTGCTGTTTTGCAGTAATATCTGCCTTCTCTGTGAGCCATGAAGCCCAGGGTGCCTGTGCTAGTAATGGTGCAGGCACGTTCAGTCACACAGTGAGTGCTGGGAGATCGTTTAGACAGCATTCTTCTGCACCCAAGGCAGGGTCACCGGCAGTATTGTTCCTCACTGAAAGGAGAAGTAGTTATTTACACAGAAAATATTTTCCTTTGTTTGCCAGGGTTTGGTCCCTCCAGAGTAGAACAAACTCTCATATAAACATACCTCATATGTACAGATGTTTTCAAGGGTTAGTACTTTGAATTCTGAATTGTGCATTTTCTTTTTTTAATATTACTGTTGTTGTATTACAAGCATCCCCCTTTTCCTTCCCTCTGTCCACTTCCCCATCCCCCAAAGTCAATTCCACTTGTTTTCCATGTCCATTGTTCTTCCATACTAATTCCTTGACTAAACCACTCCCTTTCTTTGCCTCCTCCTCTCCCCTCCTTCCCTCCCACCTCCCCTCTGCCACTGAAGGTCTATTCATTGTATTCATGTATCTGGTTCTGTTGTGCTTATTTGTTTGTTTTGTTCATTATTGTCCTGAAATGGGTGAGATCATATAGTATTTGTCTTTCACTGACTGGCTTATTTCACTAAGCATAATACTTTCCAGTTCCATCCATGTTGCTGCAAAGGTTAGGCGTTCCTTTTTTTTTTTAAGATTTTATTCATTATTTTTTAGGGAGAGTGGAAGGGAGATAGGAAGAGAGGGACAGAAATATCAATGTATGGTTGCCTTTCACCTGCCTCCCTTCTTTCTTTCTGCTATGTAGTATTCCATTATGTAAATGTACCAAAGTTTTTTTTGATCCAATCATCCACTGATGGGCACTTAGGCTGTTTCCAGCACTTGGCTATTGTAAATAGTGCTGCTTTGAACATAGGGGTGCTTAGGTTTTTATGAATTGGTGTTTCAGGGTTCTTCAAGTATAGTCCTAGTAGTGGAATTGCTGGATCAAAAGGCAGTTCCATTTTTAGTTTTTTAAGGAAACTCCATACTGTTTTCCATAGTGGCTGCACTAGCCTACATTCCCACCAGCAGTGCACCAGGGTTCCTTTTTCCCCACATCCTCACCAATACTTGTTTATTAATTTGTTGATGATTGCCATTGTGACAGGTGTTTGGTGTGGTGTCTTATTATGGTTTTAATTTGCACATCGCTGATGGCTAGTGATGTTGAACATTCTTTCATACACCTTTAGGCCCTTTGTATGTCTCCCTCAGTGAGTTGTCTGTTTAGGCCCTTTGCTCATTTTTTAATTGGGCTGTCTGTCTCCCTGGTGTTGAGTTGCATTAGTCTTTTTTATATATTTTGGAGATCAAACCCTTGTTCTATGTGCACATAGGAGGAATTCAGTTCAAGAAAACGTACAATTCATACAATTGTGTGTTTTCTTGAACTGAATTCCACCTATGTGCACAGTATCATAGCATGGGGCAGTAAAGAGAAAAAAAAAATTTTTTTAATGTTTCTGATCCACCGGAAAGTTACATATTCTGTTCTTCGGGAGATAATGTATAAGATCAACATTTTGAACTGGACATATAGTTCAATCTAAATTTTTAGGTGAATAAAGAGTCCCAAATACATTGGTAACTACATATATCGGGGAAATAACTAATAGCAGATAAGGGAATAGATATGTAATTGAGTGCTACACTGACCTTTACCACTTATCCAAACAGGCAAGTTCAGAGAAGAGTGGAATCAGTGGAAATTGGAGAAAGTTTCTACCGAAGAAAATAAAACTAGTTCACCACAGAGGCCTGGGGGTTGGGGGCAAACATTTGAGATGAAAGAGCAGCATGAAGAAAAACTTGGAGGCAGAATTGGGCACAGCCTGGCCCCATCTCTAACAAGGCAAGGGGGAAGCCACAGAGGCTGTAACAGACTAGTGGCATCACAGGGAAGCGTGTAAGAGCTGAAAGAAGAGATTGCACGTGGGGAGCCCATCAGGAGGCTGTTGAAATGTTCACACACTGGCTTATACTATTTACACTTGACTCGGATTCTCTGTTAAGCTTTACTTAACAGAGAAAATGTTATGTTTTCTTTTCACCTGTTTTTGCTTTCTGAATACTATTTCCCAAAGTGTTTTTCCATAGGCTGCTAATAGGCATTGTTTGAAAAATGGGTGGTGGTTTAGTAAACATGGGGTGAAACAAAGCCAACAGGCTTCTTTACCAGTCATGAACATCACTGATGAACTGAGGCATGCTGGGAAATTACTGTAGCATTTCCCTAAATGCATTTGTCCACAAAACTCTTTCCTCTTAAAGCACTGCTAATGGGAATAGGGTTCCTTATACATACTCACCAAGTGGTGGGTGAGAAATCACAGCTACCCCCTTAGAACTGTAAAAATAAAAACGCAAAGCAGTCAACACAGACCTATAAACTGAAAGGCCTTCCCCATTCCAGAGGAAAAGAGGCCAACATTTTTCAGCTTATTCTTAGGTACTGAGGCAAATGGGAGCCGATCAGCAGCCAAACAGGAGAAGCTGTTCCAACTCTAATTTTAATTTGCCACCTTGCATTGTTTTATGTTCCCACATACTGCAAAGAGACTGTTTTGTGTAAATACTTCCTCTACTTTGCCAAGTTAGAAGGAATTATCAGCACCCCCACCCAGTTTGTAGCCCATTTGCACAGCTACTGCATGATGAAGATGGGCTTCCCAGACCTGCACACCCCTGGTTTAACACTGTTGCATCTGTACTTGAACCTGGATCGAGGATTGCTGCTTCCTAGAATTAATGCAACTCCTGCTGCCACCTGTTTCTTTCATTCTTCCCTCTTTATTCACCAGAACTGAACAGCACTTGTCCAGTTTCATGGCCAAGGGGAACCACCTCTTAGCAGCCCTTGGTGTCCATGAATCAATTTGTATTGAACCACTTTGTATGACAATCCTTGGGGCACACTTGTGTATTTTGGGTTATTTTGGTGCTAGCAAAATGGAATGCTCTAGAGGGGCAGACTTACATCGTTACCTTAGGCTGATTTATAGGACTTTTTCCTGGAAGGCCGAACTTGCAATGATTTCTCTTTAAAGATTTATTAAAAGATCAATTGTCCCCAATGAGTGGTCATGCCAGTGAGAAATAAGCACTGTTAACACATCCATGGAAAGGAGAATTGTGTTATAAATACAGTTGGTACTCACTGAATGGTAGTGATGGACTGGTTTATAGACGGCCCGAGAGAATCGAGGTGAATCCTATGACAATTGGGCTGACTGAACATTTAGAAAGTGCTTGGGTCTCATTGTGTTCCTCGTAATCATCATATTGATAAAAAAATTCTTGACCTGTATGCCAGAGAGACATAGAAGGCCATAGAGGGAAGACACATACAGCTGTAGTTGGTTAAACAAGGATAGCACTAATGTGACTTTGGAAAGCCACGTAGACTTTATTTTTGCAAATCTAGTTTTTATGAGGGCCTTGAAAATTTGATTTCAAAATATTTTGAAGATGCTCTCCAGTTCACTCTTTTTGTATTCTTGTTTCATTATAGTACATTCTGCCACTTACGTTTCCTTCTGTTGATGTGTATGAGTGTTTCTTTCCTGTACATTTTATATTGTAAAACTGAAAAGACTGGAATGAATTGTATTTATCAGAATCCCAGCATTTAGCGCTAGACCTCAAACAACCAGTTGCTTAAGAAATGACTCTGTAGGACAGACTGTGCCAAACAGTGGTTAGAAACACCAGCCCTGGGGCTGACTCATGTTTAAAATCTCAACTCTGTTCCTTGTTGCCTTCCTGACTTGGGGCTTGTTGCTGAACCTTTTCAGACTGTTTCCTCGTTGATGTGATCCAAGTAATAAGGTCTGTCTTACAATGTTGTGAGGTTTAAATACTGTGTTGTGTTTAAATGCTTAGCACAATATCCTGTGTATGGCAATTAATGCTCTAAATTATAGCTGTTACTATTAATCAAAGTAATTTTGTGTTTACTCCTCTAGACCAGAGAAGAAGATAAACTATTTATGGAGTCATATGAGGGTAGGGGTAAAAAAAAAAAAAAAAAAAAAAAAAAAAAAAAAAAGGACCCTTTGAGTTATATGCCCAAATCACTGAAAACTCAACTGGCACTTAATAAAGTAGCAGCTGTCATGACAACTAAGAAAGTCCCAACTTCCTTGAGAAGAGAGTTGTGTCCTTGAACTGTGGAGACAATGGGAATATGCAGTCCTTAATCCTCTGCCTTTCTCTCTTGGGCTTAACATGCCATAAATTTACTTCTGCTTAGAAAGGTTGCCCCTGAAGGAGGGTATGATAGAGTGCTCCTTTACTTCCTGGAGAAATAGTGCAGAAGGGTGTGCAGGTGGCAATTTGAACAAACTCTATTCTGCAATATATTTTTCTATAAAATCTTAACACTTCTTATGTATTAGTCATTCTCTCATTGAGAAAAAATTGCTATGCCTCCAATTTTACTCTGTAACCCGTATATTCCTGAGCACAGATCCTGGTGGGTTCCCCAATCTGAAGAAACACTATGGGGCCCCAGGGATTCTGAGGAAAGATGCCAACCTCTCTTGCCATCTTCTCTCTACCCATAGCAATGGAGTGAGGAATCTATTCTATTTTTCCAAGAGGACCACTGACAGTCCTGAGAATGGGAATTAATACTGTCATTCCTTTGAGGTCTGTCACCAAAAACCATTAGTTTTGTTAATGTATTTCCAAACTTACTAGACTCTAATACCCGTATTGAATTGACTTTAGTGTTAATACTACTATAACCATCATCTGTTTTGATGAAATATTATCACTAATACTGTTTGGTTATACTGATTCATAGAATACATAGCTGAGGCAATCTAGAATTTTCTCTATGCTTGGGCCTATATTACATGCAGCCATGTAAGTTTCCTGCTTTAATAAGAATTTCCATGAGGTCAGTCCAAAGGAAGGCATGAGTGGGAGTGAGGGCACCAATTTCCCCAACAGTTAATTAAATCCAGTACAAGAAAAATGTCAGTTTAGGAATAGGCTATATTCTGTGAGTTAGGAAGTTAGTGGTTTGGAATCTTAAAAGAATTTTCCCACAAAATAATATTATAGGGGGAGGTAGGCTAACCCATTAAATTAAATATACATAAAATTCCTTGACACTGCCTACCCTGAGTCTCTCTTGGTAAGAATGTCCTGAGAACTTTTTTCAAAGCCTTGGAATATGCAGAAAGTGAGGTGGGTAGAAAAGAGGAGAGGCCCTTGAGATGACTTTGAGTGTAGAGCTGAAATAGCTAGTCTTTGGCAATAAAATTGATGAAAGTAAAGAAGGCGTATATCAGATCATGGAAACCCTCTGTCCATACGGAAATATGTCTCATAAACATGTGGTCCTGGAGAGCAGTGTTGATTTCTCAGGCAGTGATGAGGACGCAAACTAGTGACCTTGACAGTGATGGCTTTGCCATGAGGTATAAAAAATATTTGACACTGACCAGCATGTGGTGGTAATGCTAAAGGCTGCCTTCATCACATGATTCTTCTACAATCTTTTTAGCACATGCAAAGTGCAAAGCACTTAAATATGAACATTATCCTGTGTTGACTTGTTCCTTACTTGCCTCTTTGGTACAAAGCTCAATGAGATTTACCTATTCTAAGATAATTCTTTTCTTTAAAAAATAGTTTTTTTGTTGTATTTTTCCCATTATTGTTTATCCCCCATATGTTCTCTTCCACCTTCACCCACCACTTCCACCCACCCCTCTCCCCCAGCAAACACCACACTATTGTGCATGTCCATGAGGTTTTTTTTGTTTGTTTGATCCCTCCACCACCCCTCACTCTGAGCCATCAGCCTCTTTATGAGTCTGTTTTGCTTGTTAATTCAATTTGCTCATTAGATTCCATATAGGAGTGAAATCATCTATAATTCTTAAATTTCAGTTCTTTCCAGTGATAAGGAAGGAAGGTGAGAATATACTATTTGAAGCTGAAACAAATCACATATACTTACTTGCTGTTAAGTTTAAAATGAAATCACCGAAATATTCTTTCCTGGAAGAAGTGATGAGAAGGAGGAAAAGGAGTAATTCTTTGCTCACAAACAGCTAATTATGCCTTAAACTCCCCTCACCCCTAATAGTATCGTAGCCTTCTCCCCCAGCAGTGTCATAGTCTTCTTCAGAAAAGGATTCATTGGTCATTCTTAAGAAGCTCCCTGGAATGTTTGATTTTTTCCCATTTACTGAGAAAATCTGTGCTCCCTTCCCTTGGAATGATTCATCTGTGGTGGCCCCAGTAGGCTAGTTTCGTGATTAAACCACAAGGTTTGTGGATTTTTAATACAAGCAGAATCTTCTTTCTTTCCTAGCAGATTTATGCCACAGAAATTGAACTATTAAAATATTAAGTATGCAATTTTTCTTACGAAAAGACATTTTATGTTGATATTGTTTCATTTTTTTAATGTAGTAAGATACAACACCCAACACTGTGTATGAGCAGACATTTTGAGCTGAATTCATTATCTTCTATTTTAGATTTATGTTGAAGTATTATTACAATTGAAAGTATTATAGTTACTTTCATATGAGTTAAAACTCAGCTGTAACAATTCATTGACTAAATATTATGATGGTAGTCAACTTTCAGTTGGAAGTGTTAATTATTCACCTCATAATGCACTCATAAAAAAGATTTACCAACAGTCTCCCAGGAGTAGAAAGCATATTGTCTCCTGGCATATTTTTCAAACCTGCTTTCCCTGCTCTCCCTGTACAAGGTGAATACATGATCTCTTCTGTGACATTCAGGAAGGCTGTAGATACTCACAAGATTGAATGTATCATTCATTATATGTTAAAAAATGATGTCTATTTTTCATCAACTTAATGGTCATCGAATATTTTATTTAATTGGCTTTATGGGCTAAAGAACACTTGATTAAGCAAATATAAAGAAATCATGTTTTCATGTGTATGTGGACAGCAAAACGCACTCATGCTCTGTTTGATTTAATGATTATTTTGCTTACATTCCTCTAATAGTTTAAAACTTAACCAGGAAAAATATTTGTATGTTACATTTGTATATGGTCATGGTAGTCCAGTAGTATTACTTAAAAAAAAAATTTGTTGGACTTCTAGTCTCTTAGATGCTGTTTTGAATCTCTAATCCAGAGATAAGACCAGGGTCTTGAGTTGACTTGTCTTGCAGCAGTCATACTACATCAGGCCTAGGTACGTGCTCGGGACAAAGCCGAATATTTCCAAGTACAATGTAAATTTTAAAATATTAATTGCCTCATGTTATCTATTCTTTTTCTTGACTCCAAAATTTACCATTATCTTTTGCGGGGTTGCGTTATTTAGGTACTGCTTGCCAGATGATCAGAATGTCTTTCTAAAACTGTCTTCTTTCACTAGGTAATTTCAGACAAAAATTGTAATGATTCTTCTTAAGTTTGGCATGCATTCTTATCTCCTTTACTTTCTTCTGAGACTCCTAATGTTGGAGGTTATTTCTTCTTGATTCACTTTTTAAAAAGGTTCTTAGTGATGTTTTAAAATCAATGTTACCTTATTAAAAGTTTATTTTTTGCATATTTATTTTTTTACTCAACTGATCCAATTTATTTTTCTTCCTTTTACTTCCCAACTTTTAAATATTGATCTCTTACCTTTTGATTACAGCTCATGTTCTATTGTGTTTGAAATTCGCTACTTTTCTGTGTGGTCTGTCTTGATGTCTGCCTTTTTGTTTTCTTCCTTTTTTAATCAGCAATTCTTCTCATCCTCCTCCTTCCTTTTCCCTCCTCCCTCCTCTTTTTCTTTTGTTCCTTCTTCCTTCTCCTTTCCTTCTTTTGGGCATAGCAACCTTCCTTTTGTGGGTCAATTAAATTTGAAATTCCCATATTGTTTTGTGGAGGACTTGGTCTGTCTTTTTTCTCCAGTTACAATGCATCTGCCTTGGCTCTTTGGGTGCCTACATGACAGAAACCAGTGTGACTACGCCAAAGTATAGGGTTCTGTTGTTATTCCAGAGATTTTTAGGCCACTGAGTCTTGATGGGGCTAAACCATCTAGTAATAAGCACAACTATGGTAATATGGTCTGGTTTCATTTCCATAGGAGCAGTACCTAAGCAGATTTGAGTTGTTCCTGATGACAGTGTTGCCCCCTTGTCCCGTTACTATTGTCACTATGGTGGCAATTTATGATCAGCGTTTGGGAATTCCTAGGGGGACTCATTGTTTCAAAGAGGTTAATAATTCACTTAGGATATTTCTTACTGAGTTAGGGTTTCACTGTTCGAGATTTCAGTGAAATAAAGTGGTAGAAAAAAATAAATGCCTATAAATGTTGTCATAAGGGATAATCCCTTAAAATCTGAAATGTAGATTTATAAATCCTTTTACTACTTTGGACCAAGTATCCTTTATTTTGATCTAAAATGAATTCCAATATTTGACCTTAGAAGATTTCTTGTCATTTTGTTCCAGTTCTTTTTAATGAAATATAACCTTCCCATCTCTTACCTGATTCTGTCATCTAACCTCTCCTATTAAGTACAGCTTGCTGAAGACTGGCATTCACCTGGGGTTATTCTAAGAGTTAGAGAAGTTGCAGAGGAGGTTTGCCACTTCTTTTAATTTGCTGATCTCCCATGCATTGCACAAGGTTTTAGCATTACCTGGAAATAAGAGCCCAAGGGATGGGGCCAGGGTCTCAATTTAAGTTGTCTCACAACAGTCATACTGCAGTTAGAGCTCAGTTCATGCTACCAACAGAGCCCAGTATTTTCAATTTCAATTTCATAAGAGTGGCAAGAATATTAAACATAGCATGGTAAAATGGATAAAATGATTATTGTATGTATAATCCCCTTCCATAAACATATTTTAAATATGTACAGAATATAATTTAAATAAATGAAATATATATATTACATATCTATTTCATATATTAAAATTAGAGAGTCTAAGCTCAATACTTTTTCCAGAATAAAATCAGCCAAAGTTACTGTGTTAATTTGATACAGATTATTTGTTATTTGATAATGTAACTATTAATAATTAGGGAACAAAAAAGTTAATGACCTCAGTGTAAATGATGTCATTAACACCAGAAAGTACTAAGTACTTCACTGCAATGCAAATTTTAAAATGATTGTTTATTCAAATGATTAATTGAAAATACATTTATATTTGGTTAAGTGTTTTAAGTAAAATAAACTTACGAAAAATATCAGAAATTAGTTCTCATAAGACAAACTTAAAAAAGAAAGAAGTACTATATTGTTAGGCCCTGACTGGTGGCACTGTGGATAAGGCGCCAGTCTGCAAACCCAAAGGTCACTGGTTTGATTCCCAGCCAGAGCACATAATGAGGTTGCAAGCCAGGTCTCCAGTCAGGTCTGTAGCTGGAGGCAGGTGAAAGGCAACCGTACAATGATGTCTCTTTCTCTTTCTCTCTCTCTCTCTGCCTCTCTTCCTTCCCCTCTCCCTGGAAATAATAAATAAAATCTTTAAAATAAAAGTACTAAATTGTTAATGCTCATAGTGGTGGGTGGAGAAATGTAATTTAATGCAAATATTGAGACATTGTACATGCATAACTATACTCTTCAAAGGGGTAAAAGTATCTCCTTGAATAGACAGTTAAGTTCTGGAAGTTAAACTGTGCTGTGTCTAATGAACACTTACCAAATCAACATAGATCAATTTTCTTGACAGTATATTTCAATAAATCTCTAATTTACTCATGCACCAAAAAATATGTGTTTATATTCAAAGTTGTCTTCATGCTTTAATAAAGTTTATGATGCCTTTAGTAAGTGCCTTACCCCTCTGGAGCCTACAGTGTTTAATAGCAATGATTATATCCACAATTTAGATGGGTTTAGAATGTGGCTACCAATAAAAAAAGGATCTGAACTGGAGATGAGCAATACAGTTTAATGATGTCCCATGTATAAAAAGCTAGTCAGCCTCCATTAAAACCATACTTTGAGAGAAAAAAAATCAGTATATTTTCATTCCTGGATACAACTTAACTAATTTTAAAAACTACTCTCTGTCTTTGTACTGCCAACTATGTGGATAATGCATAATGGCTAGAAGGTAGGAAATTTAAAGATATGCATTCAATTTTGAAATGATTCACTTTATCATCTTTAAATATATTTTTGTTTTATATGGTAAATCATTTTAAGTGAAGAGTTTCAATTTTAAGTCTCTGATCTTTCCTTTAAATTACTGTCCCCACATTTTACCTTGCTCAATTATATATTGAAGGAATATTAACAGATACAATTACTAGCTTTAAATAAAATTAGGAATGTACAAATTCATTGCAACAATATCACATATTTAAAAGTCACCAAAACTGATTTTTGCATTAAATTTTGATTCTTTCATGTTACTGCATATGTACCTTGTTTTCGTTGTACAATAGATGATTTTCTGAAAGCTTTAACATGTATAGCTCTTAGAATTTGCAGTTACTCACACATTTAAACAGTGAATATATAGAATTGTGCAATTACCATATATTTCAAACTAGCAGAAAAGTACTTAATGTAAGTGTTGGGACATTAAACAGCTGACAGAAGAGTTCCAGATGACCATCAAAGTGATGCTGAAAATGTTACAAGTCTCAGTTTATAATCCTCAAATTCAAATTGCTTTGAGGTTGGTGGCTGCGCAATGTGTTCTGTACCTTTAGGGGTTGGTAGGTAGGAGTGCAGTGTGTGTGTGGTCTGAGTTTTTGTGGACGTGATCTGCATTTAATCTGGGGAAATTAATTCCCTAAGCTGCTGGCAGGCAGCATGTACTTGTTAATTATTCAGGTGGATGACAAATGCAGAGCAGAGGTTCTCGCAAAGACAAAGTTTGTATGATGCGTGTTTAGTAACTGATAGGCCTGACATTCTGTGGTGTCTTATTCAGTGCTAATCCTAAAAGCTGCCTGGTGAGATGAACGCCCTTCCTCCTATCCTCTGCAGAGAAAACAGAGATCTGAAAGAACTTCATTATGGCAATAAATCCTGTGCTGCATGGTATTCTTGGCGAAAAGGTATCTTGTCCGGATGAATAACAGCAGCAAGTCAGGATGCTGGTGTGCTAAAGCAAATAAAGCTTTGCACTAAGGCATGGCCATTGTCTCTTTTCTGTAGTGAAGGTGACTGCAGCTTAATTTTATGGATCCTGGTGTACATAAAGTGGGACCTTCAAATTACATCAGCAGCGCACCATCGACAGTGCTATGGGTTGTCCTGAGTTTTAATTCGTAGGGAAACTCGTCTCTTTCCCCTTTTAATTGAACATGGTTAGCTGTAGAAAGCTTTCCTTATATTCCTATGCCAATATGTTTTATTAGAGGGAAAGATTTCCCATGGGAATCTTGGCATTACTGTTTAAAACTTTAGACCTGTCCTTCTCTCACAGTCTGCCTGTCCTCTTTCTGCCATTGCCAAGTGAACCATGCAGATTTGATTAGGTCAGCTGGAAGGTACTGCGTGGCCAATTCTTAGATCTTAGTTGTCATGGCCATCCTTAACTCCTCCAGGGCATGTTCCCTCTTGTGAAATGTTCAGACTTGATTGATGTAATACTGAAATCATAATTTACCTAAGCCAAGTCGGTTTCCAAAAACTCAAGCTAGTTTCTGGACACTAAAAAGAGGCAACATGGTTAGTGAGAACTGTGAACGAGGTCAGGTTCAATAGCCCAGGTTCCTAGCCAAGGTCTTGTCACTAGTCAAAGCTGTGACCTTGTGCATGTGACTTCTCCCCTCAGGGCCTCATCTTCCTCATATGGGGAATGATAGAGCTGAACAAAATACATAATCATAGCCCTATGATTAAATCATTTCACTTTATTTTTTGTCATTGTGACCTCATCCTCATAGTTTGGTGATCTTAAAATAAGCAGTTTACAAGATCAAGAATTCTTTCAGTTTCTGCAACTGTAAGTATTCTGGGAAGCAGAGTGTTTATAGTCACCTTCCAGGGTGATCATTCACGAGCAGTGACCTCAGTAGCTTCTCTAGGTTCAGCTCTTCACTTTGTTATCTTAGTGTTTGAGTGTTTGATTTATTACTGAGTAATATTTTAAATGTCACTTTGATAGTCATCTGGAACTCTGCTGACACTTGTTTAATGTGCCAACACTTATGTTAACTACTTTTCTGCCAGCTTGACATAAAAATGGTAATGCCTGTATATAACCAAAACCTTAATCAAGAAATAAAATATTACCTGCACCTGGAAGACAGGCTTATGTCCCTTTCTAGCTATTTTCCTTTTCACTCCAAGATTAATTCTCTCTCCTGATTCCATAGATTAATTTTTTCTGTCCTTGAACTCTATAGAAATGAAATAGCATAATTTGATTTCTTTTCCTTTTGAGTTCTTTTGCATAACACGTGTTTGTAAAGTTGAGCTATATGCTCATATCATTATAGTTTGTTCATTGTCATTGTTGTATAGTGTTTCATATTTAGAATGTACCACAGTTGATCCATTTTACTATTGGTCAACTTTTGAACTACTTCTGATAATATAGATATGAAAACTAATGTATAGGATTGTAGTAACATATGTACTCATTTCTGCTAGTTACATACATAAATGTATAATTGCCCAGTCAGTCACACACATGCATTTGTTTATGTTTTGTAGACATGGTTGTAACAAGTTATTCAGTCTTCAGCAACATATAAAACTTCCAGTGGCTCCATGTCTGCCAGTACTTGTTTTTTCTTCTACATTTTTAGACTTCTGGTGCATATTTATTATATTGTGGTTTTAATTTGTGATTTCCCAATGACCAGTAAAGTTGATCACATTTTTTTGATCTTCACTTGCAAATTAGTATCAGCTTTTATAAAAAACCTGTGTAAGTGTTTATCCCAATTGTTTTCTGTTGGGTAATATATCAGCCTTCTTTCTTATTAATTTGTAGGAGTTTTTAATATATTTCAGATACAGATCTTTTTGCTGCACACAAATGTCATCTCATCCATTGAATATTTCCATTTTACTCATTCAGTTGTCTATAGATAAACAGAAAATCTTTAATAAGTGCAAAATGTGTAGGTTTTCCTATTTAGAAATCTTTGCATCCTTTTAAAGAAGTTGTTGCCTTCAGCATTTTGAAAGTGTTTACATGTATTTTCTTTTAAAAACCTTCAGATCTGTAATCCATTTAGAATTAATTTTTGTGTATGGCATGAGGTCAGGGCCCATATGGTTTTCTGAACAGTCCAGCACCACTCATTGAGATGGCATTATCTTCTAACATGTGCCTACCCAGTACTATCACCTTTATCATAAATTACATTATCATATGGTGAGCCCAGTTACAATTTGTAATGTCAGTATGTTGCAAACAATTTTTCACACTTGATAAGGGATTACAGACAGTCCATTTATAAATAGTAGGCACCTGCCTGATCCAAAGATAATGATGATGGCAATGATGACCATGGTAAATAGCATATATTGATTACCTACTTTATTGTTGTCCTGTACAGGGCACTTGGCCTAATTAATTTTAATACTCAAAATAAGTTCAAGAAACCAGGAATAGACAAATTTCTAGAAACATACAATCTTCCAAAACTAAGTCAAGGAAAAAAAAAAGCCCTAAGTAGACCAATAACAACTAGTAAAATTGAAGCAGTAATAAAAAAATCCCAGGTCAGCCCTCAACTGGATAGTTATATAGGCGAATTTTACCAAACATTTAGGGAAGAACTAACTCCTATCCTTCTCAACCTCTTCCAAAAAACTGAAGAAGAGGGAAGACTCGCAAACTCTATGAGGCCAGTATTATTCTAATCTCAAAACCAAGTTAAGACTCAACAAAGAAAGAAAACTACAGACCAGTATTGCTGATGAACATAGACACTAAAATCCTCAACATAATATTGGCAAACTAGATCCAGCAATTAAAAAGAACCTCTACCATGATCAAGTGGGATTTACTCCAGGAATGCAAAAATAGTATAACATTTGCAAATCAATAAATGTAATATACCACACAAACAAAATGAAAGACAAAAACTGTATGATTGTATCAATAGATACTGAAAAAGCATTTGATAAAGTACAGAACCTTTTATGATAAAACGCTCAGCAAAATGGGAATAGAGGGAGCATACATCAACATAGTAGAGGCCATATATGAGAAATCTACAGCCAACATCTTATTTAATGGGCAAAACTAAAAGCTTTCCCCTTAAGATAGGAACAAGATAAGGGTGTCTGCTTGCATTACTTTCATTCAACATAGTATTGGAATTTCAAGCCACAGCAATCAGATAAGAAAAAGAAATAACATACATCCAAATTGGAAAGGAGGAAGTAAAACTGTCATTATTTGCAGATGACATGATTATGCACATAGAAAACCCTATAGGCCCCATGAAAAAACTACCTGACCTAATAAGTGAATTTGGCAAAATAGTGGGGTACAACGTCAATATTCAGATATCAAAAGTATTTTTGTACACCAACAATGAACTATCAGAAACAGAAACTAGGGTAAAAAATTCCCATTTGCTATAGCAACAAGAAAAATAAAGTACCTAGGAATGGATTTAACCAAAGCAGTAAAAGACCCATACTTGGAAAACTAGAGAACACTGAAAAAAGAAACTAAGGAAGATACAAATAAATAGAAGCATGTACCATGTTCATGGATTGGAAGAATTGAATTAATATCATTAAAATGCCCATACTACCCAAAGCAATCAATAGACTCAGTGCAATCCCTATTAAAATACTAATGATATATTTCACATATCTAGAAAAGGTATTTTAAAAATTTATATGGAATCAAAAACTTCCCCAAATTGCTTGAGCAACCTTGAGAAAGAAGAACAAAGTAGGAGGGATAACAACATCTGATACCAGTATGGAATTTCCTTAATATATCAAAACTGGAATTACCTTTTGATCCAGCGATTCCACTACTGGGATTATACCTAAAGAACCCTGAAACACCAATTTGGAAGAACCTATGCACCCTTAGGTTCATAGCAGTGGTATTTACAATAGCTAAGTGCTGGAAATAGCCAAAGTACCCATCAGTAGATGAATGGATCAAAAAACTGTGGTACATTTACACAATGGAATATTATTCAGCAGAAAGAAAGAAGGAACTCCTGTCTTTTGCAATAGCATGGATGTAACCGGAGAGCATTATGCTTAATGAAATAAGCTAGGCAGTGAAAGACAAATACCATATGATCTCACCCAGAAGAGGAACTTAATGAGCAAAACAAATAACCCAGCAAAATAAAACCAGAGGCAGGGAAACAAGGAACAGACTAACAGTGACCAGAGGGTAGGGAGGATGGGAAAAGAAGGGAAAGAAGGGGAAGGGTCTAGTTAAGGAACAAGTATAAATGACCAATAGACATGGACAACAGAGAGGGATTGACTATTGGAGAGGGGGGTGGGCAGGGCAGGGGAGAGCCATGGAGGAAAACTGGGATAACTGTAATAGAACACCAACACCAACAACAACAAAGAAAGAAAAAGAAACCAGGACTGAACCATGTCATGGAGTTAGTAAATGGGCAAAAGTGTATTCTAGCCAAGGTCTATTTTCCAGCTCTATTCATAATCACTATATTGAACTAATCTATGTTTCTTAATACCAGGTCTACACAATCAAAAGGAGATATTTCATTGTTTCTTTAAAATATCAAAAATAAAGTAGCTTATCAGCTAGTTTTTTTGTTTGCTTTTGTGCCTAACTTGGTATACCCAGGTTAATACTCTCAGGTGAAACTTACTTAGAAATGAAATCAGTGAAGGTGTGTCAGTTTGTAGCAGCCTCCCCTTTCCTTCAAGAATGATGAGATAGGAAAACTGGCACTTTGTTCTTTAAGTTGTCAGAACCCAGAACCAGCTGTGCAGTTCTTGTGCTGCTCAAGCTGCCTAGCTACCACTGGTCACCGAATGTTCGTCTGTTTCCAGCAGCCAGGTTCCATACACGCGAAGAAGCTAAGTCTGTCCAGACAAAGAAACATGGTGGACTTTTCCTAGTGTACATAAAAGTCCTATAGGCAAGGCCTGGTCCAGCTTACTTTGGGTCCTCAAATTCTGCTTGGAATGGTGATGGGTTCCCTGAAGGAGGCCCCAGCAGGCCACTCACTGCTGAACTGGAGGCATGTGATGCTTGGCAGGCAGGCAAGGGGACCTTTGTCACTGAGTCCCACTGTGATTCTGCTCAGCTATGGCAAGGGTTTCAGTATAAGTAATAATTCACGTAAGGTTTAGTACCATAATTCACTTGGTACTAAATTTGCATATTTTAAAAGATTTTTTTATTCATTATTTATAGAGAGAGGGGTAGGGAGGGAGGAAGAAAAAGAGAAACATCAATGTGTGATTGCCTTTCACCTGCTTCCAGGTGGGAACCTGGCGGAGACCTGGCTTGTAACCTGGTTATGTGCCCTGACTGGGGATTGAACCAGCAACACTTGGGTTTGTAGGCCCGTGCTCAATCCACTGAGCCACACCTGCCAGGGACTTAAATTTGCATATTTTTTACATACTTGCAAAATTCTGTATGTATTTCAGGGGACTGAAGGACTAGAGAATCTATTCCATGGACCCTGTGAAGCCTAGGTTCAGAACCCTGGCTTTAGAATTCTAACTTGTAGGAAAAAATGTAGTTTGAGTGGGAAGAATTGACACTGGGAATGCTGATACTTAGAGATTGAACATGCTTTGTGTAAAAGAAACTCTCTTCTCTAAAAGAAATTACTTAAAAATCAAACGACTATATAGCATTTATAATTAGTTCAAGAAATGCACTTTAAGAAAGCAAAGAATAGTACAATGCATGAAGTTAGCTAAAATGGTCCAAAACCAATAGTTGGGAGTCTCCTGCAGGGAAAAGGTAAAAGGAGAAGAACTGATATTTAGAAATTTTGTAATTAAATATATACTTACCTAAGTAAGAATAATCAGTTTTATACTTTTTAAATAAATGTGGAAAATCCCTCCCAGCCATGGCTTTATTTGGCTTATAATCTAGATTCTTATATTTTCAGTAAGTTGTGTCCAAACTGGGGAAAATAAAAAATCACTGCTAAAGAAATACTTGGATTTCTGCAACCCAAGTTTTCCCCTATTTCGTTGTCGTTTAAGGAAAGTCTTGGATTATGAGTAACTTACTCCACTAAGGACTTTAAAATACCCCAAGGCAAACAGAGGTGATCCCACAAATCCCAGATCTGGCCTAAGTCACTTTCACCCCTCTGGAAATGACTGGGGTGGTCTGTGCTTGGTGAGTCTATTTTTCTGGGTTAGGAAAAGGGTTCCTTTTACAAGTAACCTCCATGCAGACTCTTTCCGATTAGGTGATTTTAAACATTTTAAATGGAGGCTAATAATGAGAAGGTAGGTTTCCCTACTTTGAATATTCACTTCAGCTTTAAACCGCCAATTTAATTTCATTTCCCCTGGCATTCAAGATATAAAGTTGCAATAGAGAGACTTCTTTCTGACCTGTTAATTAATTGAGCCACTCTTTTTGAAATATTTTAGTTGTGACAATTTTGCCTCACAGAAAAGAAGCTTTCTGATGTAGGGAAATAATTGATACCTACGAATTATTTCTTAATGTATGATGCATAATAGCATTTATTGCTATATTCATAATAGAAAAATACTTAGACAATTGTACTTACACTTATAAGAGGTAAAAATGTACAAAATTTTGGTACAATAACTTTTCATTCTATGTGAATTAATAAACAAAGATAATGCTATTACTTTGAATATTTTTATTTTTTAAAATATTTTATTTATTATTATTCTTAGAGGGGAAGGGATAGAGGCAGAGAGGGACAGAGACATCAATATATGGTTGCCTTTCACCTGCCTTCAGCTATAGACCTGGCTGGAGACCTGGCTTGCAACCTGATTATGTGCCCTGGCTGGGGAATCGAACCAGCGACCTTTGGGTTCTCAAGCTGGCACCTTATCCACTGTGCCACCAGCCAGGGCACTTTGAATATTTCAATTAAAGCAAAATGTCACAAATATGAATTATCTGGAAGATATTTCAGTTTGAATCAGTGATCGTTCTGGAACATAAATTACTTTTAGTGCATATTGTCCCTGAATCTAAATTTTACATTACAACCAATTAGGTTCAGTTTTAATAGATGTGGGAATTATTTTTAATGACACAACAATACCAGCTAAGATTCCAGCCTCTGGTATCATTGCATTTCTGCTTTTGATTATAAATGTTTCCAAAGTGCTGAAATGTATATTTTGTATGAAGGTAAATGTTTACCTCACTGTATTTTTTCACATTATTACATAATGTGAAACTGAACTTCAAATGACCCTGCATTATCAATTATTCTGATTTACTGGATTCTTTATTACATTTGAAGGGTCATCAGTAAGGTAATAAATTGTAATGCAGTGTTCCCAGTTAGGGAGTATTCAGAACCATGTGACTAATTCTTTCTGAAATAGCTAGACTTTAGATCAATTTCACCACACTTGCCATCACCACATATATATATGCACACATACCTGCAGGCATACACATGTGCACACACATGCACACATGAATACAAATGTTCATGCCAGTATCTAATACTTGAGCATTTCAAATGCATATCAATTTAAACCTTTCCTTATTCAGTCTCTTCTCAATTTCTAAAATGCCCTCTAATAAAAACCTAACTCATTACTGGGATTGTTAGCAGGTATTATTAAAAAAGAGAAGCTAAAAATCCATATTATGTATATGTATCTTGGAAAGATATGTTCATAGGGCAACAGATGAACAATAACTTAAAATAGTAAAACCTGAAAAGTATGGCACAGGGGTTTGTTGACAGTATATGTAGCAAATGAAAAAATATTTTTAAAGATCATTAAAATTGTATCTTTAAACCTATGTATATTGTTAGAAATTATACTTTGAAGGTAAATGCCTCATTAGAGGAAGCTGAATGATACCTTGATCAGGTATGAGTTGCTACTTGAGCCTGTTGACCTTCTTAGTGGACAAAACACCTAAAATTACAGCCAGACTTACATTATAGGGTGGACTAATACCATTCACTCCTATAACTTAAATTGCTATGCTTAATGGGACCAGATTTATGTCACTGTCCCACTGCTTTCTGCTGAGCTTCAGACATACCCAACATCCTTTGTTAATGAATATCCAACAATCCCAAATGACTTGTGCTTCTAAACTATTGAGATCCAGCTACAACCTGTTCCACGTTTTCTGTCCTCTATTTCCATATTTGACATCACCATTCATCCAGTATTTTAAGCCATAAATTGAGGCATCATTCTGGCTTACCCCACCTTCTCTTACCTATGTTCAATCAGGCACTGCACCAGGGTGGTACTACCTCTTAAAAAGATGTCAAATCTGCACACATCTCCTTTCCCACTGCCATAACCCATCACAGGTTGAATTCACTTCTTTGTTGTCTCCTCCTGGAGTCTTGCCCACCCCCATCCCCAAATAATTTCCTACGTCACCATCCGCTCTGAGCACTTTATTGTGGATGTGTTTATGAAGGTGCCTCCCATTTTGAAATGAGCAAAGTTGAGGTGGGATAGAACATAGCACAAGTAGGAGTTGATTTTGGAGTAGAGAATGAAAGAGAAAGGTAGAGGACTAGGAGAAACTGTCTTCCCACATAAACTGTATAACGGGGGTAGTTGAGCTTGCTGGCTCACTAGGACACCGGCTTCAAATCTTGTCTCTTTTGTTAGTCATGTCGCTGTGAGCAACTTGCTTCATCTTTGGAAACTTGGCTTCTTCACCTGTAAGATAAGATACAAATAGAAACTAATTTGTAGGGCTGAGTAGAGGACTAAGTGAATAATCATGGAAAGTACCTGGCACATAGTAAGCACTTAATACATGGTAACTGCTTTTATAATTTTTACTGGAGTGCCATCCATCTAGGAAGGAGAGAGTTAAGGAAAGACCACGAGACTCCTGCTTAGCCAGGTAGGGAGAATGCAGTGTAGGGAAGCTCCTGTTGGCAGCGCAGCTGGGCAGGGGAATGGACGTGAGGAGGTAAGGAAGGCAGGGACTGGCAACATGGTGGCTTCTGAAGGTGGCACTTGTGCAGTTGACAGCCTTTCCTGATAGTCTCTGATTCAAATCAAAACAAAGAAAACTTACCTCAGTTCTATGAGTATTTCTGATCCTCTCCTCCACCAAAATCTGATTTATCAAGGTAACTGCTTAGCTTTTCCGTGTGCATGTGTGCGAGTGTGTGTGTATACAAAGCTGTTTTTACATGGCCAATTCCCAGTTTAGCAGTCTGCGGGCATCTGTCAAGATCAAGTGTTTGTTGAATCGAACAAAGTGGGGATTTTCTCCTAAACCAGATGATGGTATAGGGAAAAATTCCCAAGTAGCAACACCTGGTGAGGGATGTATGCATATTCAGGTGAGGAATTGGGGATAAGTGTGCCTGGTTCAGCAGTCCTGCAAGTCAGGACTCCATTTGACCCAGAGACAAATGGAACACTCTTCCTGTTTCCCTATTGGGGGATAAAACCAGAATTCATATAGCTACTCAATTTGGTCCTGGAAAATGGCTGAGCTTGTTTCCCATGCATATACCCAGTGCTTTTCCCCTCGGGGGACTGGTCGTAGGTCACAGAGCTTCTGACCTTTCGGCTTCCCCAGGAGCTTTGTTGCCTTGAGTCCACTCAGCTCCACCTCTGCTCACCGGGAAGGGATGCCCATGACAGCTGTGCCCTTGCCCTACGCAGACTTGCTCTCAGCCTCTAATACAACAGAGAGTTGTGTGTATTCTACATGTTTAGGTTTTCACAAGTTTTGTTGTCCTTGGGTTAAAAGGTGCTAAATAACCATTTATAGTGATGTTCAGCTGTAGAGAAAGAGCATCCTTGAAGATTTTGCTGAAGAGTAGTTGGCAAGATTTATTGGCATTATGAACTTTTGAATGCCTTAGCTCTAGACTTTAAAGTTTTATTTTGAGGTCAGCCCTGTTCAGCCATGGGAGTGCAGAGACTTGGCTGTGTTGAGTGTGTTTGGATAGTAATGAAGGGATTTGGGATAGCATCAACTAGAGGTTGTTTCTCACACGTTGGGCAGTAACAAAGGATGATTTTGTCCAGAGACTCTTGTATTTTAAAAGGTGGCAGGAATATGAGTTTTGAGCTTCATGAGGGTTGAGTTGCAGTGAGAGCAGTATTGGCATGTAGCTCCTGTGTGGCAGAAAGAAAGAAGGGGTACACTTAGAGAAAAAGTGGAAAAGTCCAAAATTTAAATATGCTGTTGATGAGAAGAGCTCGTGTTTACTCCTAAACCCTTATGAAATCTGCCTTTGATAAGTCACATGAAGGGAAAAGGGCAAAACTACAGAATTGTATAAAAAATCTATATGGCTGTCCACCTGCACTGCAGACTCACTGTAATGTTGACCGTTGCAATTCAGTGTACAGTTTGTTTATTTCTATAAATGTCAGAAGGACCTTGTTCCAGCACTTTGACTTGCAACAAGGCCCTTAAAGCACCAAGTTGAGTTGAGCATTACAGTATGGCTTTAATATCATTCCAAAAATTCATTGAAGTGTTGCTATGATTTTTATAAGTCCTGCCCTTGTTTTCCCTTTACATTCCTTCTACTTCTGAGAAAAATCCTATTTCAGTTTATATGGGTGAAATCCATAAGTAACTGATTTTGTGATTAATCTTATGTAAGACTCCTCTTCAACCCCACTGTCCAAAGTCAGGGGAATTATATGTGCAGTGAATGTGTTAAAAAGAAACCACAAATTTCTTCTGTGGCTCATTTTATTTTTAAAAGGTGCTGAGTATTTTAGTGTGAACCCTTTGCACTTCAAGAAAATGTGATCAGGGCACATGCCTGGGTTGCAGGCCAAGTACCCAGCTGGCAGTGTGTGAGAGGCAACCACACACGGATGTTTCTCTACCTCTCTCTCTCTCAGCCTTACCCTCTCTCTGAAAATAAATAAAGAAATAAATAATAAAATCTTTTTAAAAAAGAAATACATTAGTCAGAGACCAAAATGGAAAGAAAGTTAGTGGCTTGTGTACCTGTACTGAGAATGGATTGGTTGGCCAGATTCAGGGGATTTAGATTTTGTTTGTGAGAGGAAACAGTGCATGCCCATGAGCTACATTAAGTTCATTAGGTGCAATTGCTACACGACACAGTTAATGTGGTGACAGAAATAAACTCTTCAGGGACTCAATTCTAGCGCCACCAATTTTAACCAATTTATCAGACAATTGAGTGTGTTCTGCATTTGAGATGGACTTAAAAAATATGGTGCCCATTTTTTGTTTTGCTGTATTTGACTCTACAGATAGAGTTCATTATGAAAATGTATGCATGTATGAAGCATGTCCACATTGATCATGGGGATTGGCCTGTGGCTGGTTCTTAAGGGAAGTTTTACTAAGCAAACTAGGAATCCATCTGAAAGATGGTTTATAATGTGGGAAAGATCTAATGTACTTGGAGAAAAAGTGTGTGGATGTGTGTGTATGTATTTACTTACACTAATCTGTATGTTTGTGAAAAATTACAAAGGTTAAAATTCACCAATCATAACGTCATACAAGTTGGATTATAGTCATATTTGTTAAAAGCTGAGATAAAAATATGTGATGTATTTATCCATTTTGCAAATATTTACATTGCTCATATAACTAGTGACACTGAACTCTAGCCTTTAATGTGTTTTTCAAGGAGCATTAACTTGTATTACCTATTAAAAATGCTTAAGTATGACCAACTCTCTTACTCCATTTTAAAGATGAGAAAACTGAGTAAGAGCAACATAATGAGAAATAAAGCAAAGAACTACTACTGTGATGGGTGTTCACACCATCAGGCCTTTGGGCTATCTAAGTTTATGGCTTGAATAACAACGTGTTCCGTTCGAAACTTGCCTCCATGTTCCAAACTGCATATCGAGCTACTTATTATTTCTACCCAGTGTTAAGTAAATCTTTCAGTTATAAGGCACAGAAAAACTCCTTGTTATAATGAGTCAGGCAATATTAGATAAATATGCTGATAAATTATAGGACCAGGCAGTGGTGTCAACCGGTCCAGAGTTAGTTATAACTATTGATGCTATGTTAATAATGCAGGTACATTTGAACATATATTGCCTTTTAGGAAAAAAGATGATCCAAACTATGCTCCTAAAACAACATAAACTAAGTATCGGTTAAAACATAATCTAGTAATGATGTGGGTCAGCCTGATGAATCTTTGCTAGTTTATATGACTACTATCTTTCCAGATCAGGCCCATTAGGGACGGAGAGAAAATGTCGGTTGCTTCTTTCTGGAAACTTGGGTATCAGAGATACGTTAACTCCCTTGACTGATTTTGGAGAGTTACACAAAATAATACCAACCAAAGGGGGATGAGAGCTTTGAAAACAGCACTTTCTGAAGATGGGGTGGGGTGTCTAGACTGAATAACCCCTTTACCTCCTTGCAATGTTCAAAGTCCCAAATTCTTGTTAAAAACATTACCTTACACTAATAACACAAGTATATTTATCCAAGATAGACTGTTCTTCCCCTTTGTAAAATTTTGGAAATTATTCTAAGAAATGCCAGTCTAAATTTTTAAAACTAATGGACATTATTTTCAGGGAAGTATCTAATTTTGAGGGGAATGAATATATCCTTACCTCTAGCTTGTGAATTGGCTATCAAGATTGTCACATGCATGATAACAGCAATTCAAAAGAAGTCTTTGTTTCTACCAAACACACTGTCAAATGCGGACTTGTCAGCACAGATCCAAGTTTATGATTCAGTGTCTGTTTACCTCAGGATTGTGAGCCAGGTTGGTCCTATTGGACTAGAGTGAAACTTTGAGGATTACTATGTATCAGAAGTTGCCAATCAAAAAAATAGATAAATAGAAGAGGAAACAAATTATTTGGGTAAACAGTTGAATACTTTAGAAAATTGGAAGTATGACTGCTTCAGACTGCTTTAATAAGGAGCCTGCTCTTAAATGAGAAACTATTGCTGTAAACACGAGGTCATGATAATAATCTATAATTTTTAAACATAATTTTATTTCCAGGAAATAACTTGAAAAGGCAGGTGTTAATTATCTCTTTAACTCAGGAAATCTAAACAATGTCCCAGGTCCCTCAATGCAGTATTATAAAGCCAAGAATACCAGAGCATTTCCTAATACTCCAGCCCTAAATGCGGCTAAACCAGGTGAACTCTTTTTCTCCCTTAACACCACATCTGAATGAATATTTTTAAATGATCCATCTGAGAATAAATGTGTGTGTGTGTGTATGTGCAAGTGCACCACATATTTATTTTTTCTTAGTTGTATTTACCTCCAGGAGTGGGTTAGAGGACCCTTGGCTGTCAGTTCTGTTGGTGTGGCACCAGCCATTGTGTCATCACCAATACCTCCCAACAGACCAGGAGCTGCTGGTGGTGCTCCCTGTGCGCCAGGATGGAGCTGTGGATCTAACCAGGGCTCTTCATGAGCTGGATGTTTGACCACGGCTTCCGTCTGGTTTCCCTCTCACTGTCATAGGGCTGGACCGTCCAAGGACCAAGTAGACACCTAGCTATGTCTTCATGCAGTATGAAGTATATATACTTTGTACAAGGAAGTCAAGTTTAAAAGGGTGTGCTTGCAGATTAGCAAGATAACTTCCCATTTTATTTCCCAGTTTTCTTACATGGACACTTCCACTGCTCTCCCCTGCTCCACCCACCCCATCCCGTCTCCCACAGTCAGTCTCTACCTTGTTTTCCATGTCCATGGGTCATTTATACTAGATCCTTGACTAAACTCTTCCCCTTCTTTATCCCTCTCTCCCCCTTCCCCTTCCGTTACTGTCAGTCTGTTCCTTGTTTCCATGCTTCTGGTTTTATTTTGCTCATTTGTTCCATTCATCACTTTCCTGTATTAGGTGAGATCATATGGCATTTGTCTTTCACTGACTGGCTTATTTCACTAAGCATAATACTCTCCAGTTCGATCCATATTCTCACAAAAGGTAGGAATTCCTTCTTTTGTTTGGCTGCATAATATTCCATTGTGTAAATATACCACAGTTTTTTGATGGATTTATCCACTGAAGGGTACTTAGGCTGTTTCCAGTGCTTGGCTATTGTAAATAGCACTGCTGTGAACATAGGGCACATAGGTTCTTCTGAATTGGTGTTTCAGGATGCTTCAGGTATAATCCTGACTGTGAAATTGCTGGATCAAAAGGCAGTCCCATTTTTAGTTTTGTGAGGAAATTGCATATTGTTTTCATTTTAAAAGTTAACATTCTTTGCCAACAACAGACATGGTACTGGTATTGTGTTAAGTAGTTAGCAGCAGGGGCAGTGGGGGAAATGGATATGTATGCACAATGTGCTTTTAATAGTTAGGAAAAATAGAATAAATTGAAGATCGAATTGCTTTCTAAATGCCTGTATTCAGGACTTCTGTGCAATGAAACTTGCCTGTCCTCCTTGTAGAACTGGAGAAGGGAGGTAAGCTGTCCCTCCATTCACTCATGTCTAATTGAACTCCCAGTGCAATTGGTTTTATGTTGCTGGAAGTTTTCTAAGATAATTTTGTTCTATGGGCAAAGAAACAGAACAAAAAAGTAGTTTTGAGAAATCCAGGCCTGCTCATAGCTATTAGCTATGTGTTTATTGTTGCTAATGTGTTTTAAAACAAAATAAACATTTTGGGCAAGCATTATAACTGCATTGTATCCAAACCAACTATTGAATTATAAAATGTAGCCCGTGAGTTTTCTCTTAAGTACATTTAAGAATCTGCTATGACAAATCAATATCAAATTGTGTACAATATTACAAGGACAAATAGAATGTTGTTTTTGACTGGTTTGTTTATATTGAAACTATATTATTTTATGTGAAGTATGTGTAATAGAGCATTAGATTTGAAAACTCTGTGTTGAATATCATTTCTGACAGCCTTTTTTAGGGTCACTAAAATTCCAATAATTTAGTCTAGAATTGAAGTCGATTCCAGAGAAAAATTTAATATAGTCTCCTTGCCTGCCAGCTTCAACATAGTTTCAGAGCATTGAAATGGTTTGACACATTGAAATATAAAGTGCATTTGTCATATCTATTGGTGGAGTATTTTATGTGATCGCATCTAACAAAGATCAAGTTAGAGTAAAACTTATACTGTTTTTTATGTGTTTGTGGAGAGGATTTTGTTTTATCATTTTTTATAGTCCTAGTTTGATTTATGACAAGGTCCAATAAGCTATTCCTAGTAATAATAAAGAAACACATTGCCTGAACCAATTTTGAAATGCAGTTGAACATTTCTAAATTACCGTGATCATTGACTATTTCAAAGACCCATATGAAGTCAGGAGGTTAGAATGTAGTTTTAAATTCCAACTGTAGCAAATAGAAATTGGGTAACTAGAACAAATCTTTTAAATATTTGTACCTCAGTATTCTCATCTGTAAAATGGGGGTATACTAAGGAGATTACAGTTTTCCTTTTTGGTGAAGATTTAAGATGTTACGTATATAACTCTAATTCAACGCCTACCACCTACCAGGTTCCCTAAAAATCTTATTCTTATGGCTTCTGGGAATTACATTCATACAATAAAATCCAAGGATTAGCATACCAGGAAATACTGAAGTGAGATTCCTGTATAGTTTCTTTTCGTTCCTTCCTTTCTTTTCCTTCCTTCCTTCCTTTTTCTTTTCTTTTCTCTCTCTGTCTCTGTCTCTTTTCTTTTTCTTCTCTCTCTCTCTCTCTCTCTCTCTCTCTTTCTCTCTCTCTCTCTCTTTTATGGGTAAAATGCTGCATTAGCAAAAAAATAATAATGTAATTTTCTTGGTATATATTCCGTACTGTATGTGTATTTACACATTTGCATGATTTCAGGCTTCTTATGGTGAAGAAAGCAATGATAAAGTTGATTGTGTGTCAGGTAGGTTATTGGGAACAAGTTAAATAGGGGTAGACCTTACCATTGTGCAGCAATGCTGTTTATGACAGTATACAAATCTGTTTTGATTTTACATTTATACAGTCATGTACACATAACCTTTTTTTTCTATAATTCAGATATCTGTATCATAGTTATAAATAGAAGTAGATCAATATATAAGTACAACTTTAACACCAGTTCTTTACAGGAAGGCTATTTCTGTGTTTTGGCTAAGAGGCTCCAGTTATGGTATTTCACTGATACAATTACAATATATTATGTTGAGTGAGAAATTCTGTTTAGCAGAAGTGATTTCAAGACCCTAATCATTTAATAGCCAATTTATTTAACAAATATCATTTGTTATATACACTTACACATAGATACATATATTCAAGATTACCCATATATATATATTACATTTATTTGAATACTTGAAAATATTAAATATTCTTAGTATTTAGCCTCCAGATTTTTACATATGACTTACATTTCATGATCTGTATAATATGTAATTTGAAAGGTTTGTAAGTTGAGTATGCAAAGAGTAACCAAGACTAACATTTTCCAAAGTGTGTCCTGCTGAAGTCAATCTCCACAGTATTAATAATTATTTAAAAGGTTTAGAAATTGAAGTAAGTTTGTAAATCATCAAGTTAAACCGTTTTTTACAGTAGAATTTCTAAAGCTCATTGCTAAATTACATAGTAATCGACCATGGAGGGATATGATACACTGTTTCCCCCCAATTTTTTTTTAACACAAAAGCCTTTTCATCTTTTTAGAGTATCCTGTAGCAATAATAATCATTAGAACTTTGGAAAATTCAATTTTAAATTGAATGTGCCACGTACATTTTGGTACTAGTAGGCCCAATCAGGGGATGGGAAGTGTACCAGCTATTTGAATGAAGTTAATTTAATATTTAAACAATTATCAACTAGGCACAGTGTTGTAAATTAATAATCAAAAGCATAAAATGAGAACATTGACATTTCACATAGGTAACAGTTAGAGGAAGCAAGCGCTACCTCCCGGACTTGGGGAACAGTGAAGAGGTTGGGATTACTAAGATTTAGAGTTTAGAGGGAAGACCCCAGGAAGCTGAAACTCAGACGTCTGCAGATGGGACATTGGCCAGCCTGCACTGGAGTCTCTGATGAGGCTGATTCTGCAAGTGTGAGAAAATAGCAAACTGTGTCCAGGTAGTGCCACTGGAAGGGACTGCCTTGTTTGGGGTGAAGAAACACTGCCAGGGGTGCTAACAGAATGAGACAGAAAACTCTCAGAGAGCAAATCCCTTTGTCCTCATTCAGCCAGGCAGCCTCCCTTTACCTCCCACCATGGAGCCCCTGGCCAAGCAGAAAGGTGCTTTGCAGAATCCCAGCTCAACCACCCTCAGGAAGAGCATAAAAGGGTGGTTTTGAAGCTGGTAAACGATGGCTGAATCGGCATAGTTGCTTTCTAAGAATCTAAGCTCTTGTGAAGAGATAAGTTACACATATTTTCAAAATGGCCCTATTACCATTGTTGATTGAGTTTGCTATAGTGATTCACAAAACAAACCATGCCAGTTTATCATTTATATCCCCAGAAGCAATATTCTATTATAACATTAATATTCCAGTATTAATGTACAGGTTTCCCAAAATAAAACGGAACGGCTAGGTTTAGTTTGCTTTGAATCATTAAAAAAAATACATCGTTGAAGGCCTGCACAGTTCTGAAATTTATAATACTATTCAGCACATTTCTTGTCTTGCTTCCTGTGATTCATGTGCAGAGAGGCATTTGAAATCACCTGCACATGAATTCAAGCAGAAAGATGCCGTGCTACTGGGAATCTGTGAGACATCAATATGGTGGTAAGGTTACCTGCGTTAATTAGTACTAGGGTATTTACAGACTTCATGGGTTATTGAAAGAATGGAGGTGGGAGAGAGTATAATGGGGATAAATGGTAATGAAAACAACACTGAGTACAATAAAATAAACTATTAAAAAAAGGAGTACTTATGAAAAACATCAGCAATAACTGAGAAATGTAATTGCACAAATGCAATCAACAAATGAGAACCTCTTTTTCTGATCCTTCTGTTTACTTGATGCCGCAGCAGTAAGAATTTTTTACAGGCATATTTTAGGTTTACCTTATATTTGGTTTTCATGTTAAAATAATTATTTAAAAAATCCAGTTGGACACTTTTAATAGTCCAGTAAAAAGCCAGCAAGAATTTAAAAGGCAAGAAATGAAAAAGCAACCTTTAATATGAAAGGGACCTCATCCATAGCCTACAACATCTGTCCTGAAACTATTGACCTAGCGTCAATATAATTAAAACAATTTGCGCAGCCAATATTTTTGGGACGGACCTCCTATGCGACATCTAGAGGTAATATGTGTATTAGGGCAGGTAACAAATGTAATCCAAGATGCAAATATTTTTACTAAAGCAGGAAGAGCCCTGATGATAAAGGCTGTGGAATAATTGACTTTAGAAAATGGGTAGAGGGGAGTTCATGATCATAACAAACCAGTCAGAGATAGAATACAATTTCTCTTTCAAGGAAGATATGAGAGGACAGAATTTTAAGAACAAATAATGATGGTGACGTTACTAACATTACTGAGTGCTTACCATGGCCCAGTCTTGGTTTGGAGTGCTTAGGTATATCAAGGAAAATGTTACTGTTATAAAGGGATTGGAGAAAGGTTCTGAAGACTGTGGACTGAAAACAGGCTGTTGGTTTCCACTTTTGGAGGGTTATCTGGGACTTTGAAAAGAATGCTCAACACCATGAAAATATTAGAAAACCAGGTTTCAAATATTTAAGGAGAGAGAGATTAGTAAGGTGTTAAATGAGTGAGTTCCTGGAAGTTTGTTAATGAAGAAAGATCATGTAATGAGATCTACCAACTTTTGCTCAGTTCTTATGACTATAGATTTATTTAACAATTAGAAGATGAGCATATTATGCTGATATTATAAGACCTCTTTTTTTGGGAAAAAAAAAAGAATTTATTATTTTTTTCCATTACCATGTATCCTCCATACCCTCTTCTACCTCCACCCACCCCCTCCCACCCAAAAGCACCGCACTGTTGTCTATATAAATGAGCTCTTTTTTGCTTCATCCCTCTACCCGCAAACCAGCCACCCCTGTCCCCCACCAGAGCTGTCAGCCTGCTCTCTATCAGTCTGTTCTGAGTGGAGATGATGACCTTCAGCTTCTTTAGGAGGATAAAACAATGCAAGCACCACAACAACTGTGTGTGTTTTATGAGGTGAGGTGTTCAGTCTTAACTAGAGTCGTTGAGTAAAGGAAGTACATAAGAAATGAGTGCCATTTACAAATTATCCATATGAGTTGCTGGAATATGAAAATAACTTTGAAAGCAAATTTTTGCTGGTTTTTTTTTTTTTTTTTAATTTTTGCTGTTTTTATGTAAGACAGCCATCATACTATCTTGGTTAATACATGCATGTGATTAAAACTTGTTTCTATGAGTAGTTACTAATTAAGACATATATGGAAAATGTTACAAAAATGACAAGAAAAATATCTAATGATTTAGCCTAGCTCACTACTATGGACAAATCTCCATGCTAGCTCCTAATGTCTATTTCATAGACTTTAAAAGGTCTTTTCTGGTAAAGAGACCTCTGCCTTTTATTAGGTCCCAAGGTTCATATTAAATACTTCAAGGGTCCTGTTTCAGAAAATGCCTTTTGCAAAATACAGGCGGGAATCTTATCCAAACTGTTATTTAAAGAAAAAAAAATGGTTAAGTTTAAAATATTTTGTAGGCTGTTTGGGTGCCTTTAGGTGGATTTTTGGAGGAAATCACTCAAAATGCAACTCTACTCAGTAAGAGAAGGTTGTCAGTTGAATCACAAAGGGGTTACATCTCAATGATTACTGAACTATCTCTCTATGTACTTAGCTAATATATAAAAGTTAAACAGCATTCATGCTATTTTTGGCTACCCTTGTTTTATTTTACAACAAAAGCTAACCCTTATTAGGACTTGTGTGTTGTAATTTTGCAAGAAATCCCCAACACAAATACGCACTATAGTTCAAAATGGAATGAAACCTAAATAATTTTTGAAATAAACATTCACATACACATACATGCATATATATGCATATGCATATGTAAGTATGCACATGTAACCTTCCCAACTTAATTTAATTGATGGGCTCTTTATGAATGTCTGCCTTTAAGATAACTTATTAAGATAGACACTATATTAGGACAATGCTACAGCTGCTTTAACAAACCCTAAACTTTCAATAGCTTAACCCAATAGTTTCTTTTTTTCCAGAATTTTCTAACATGCATGTTACTAGCAGACAGGAACTTGGCTTCTCCTACTCATTTCAGAAATCTAAACTGACAAAAGTTACACCAGGCTTCTAGAATCACTCAAGGTATTGGCTCTGTCCCTGTTAGCTAGAAGCAGGGGAAAGCAAGTTGCTTCCCCTGGGGAAGCTTGTGATAGACCAGGCCTGGAAATCACCCACAATCACTTCTACACACGCTTGGGTGGTTGGAACTCAGTCACATGCTGTTGAAAGGGAACCTGGAACTTGCAGTCCAATTGTTTGCCCAGGAAGAAGAGGCTATTTTGATGTACTCCTTGTGTCCAAGGTTTTTAAAGGATTAATAGGTCTTACCTTTGTAGTATAAAATCGCATATAAAATCATGTTTTCTATAATTACATACAGTCCTAGTATATGTAACATGTGTATAATGATATACGTTAGTATCACAGTGTTATCTTTATATTGCATTGTGAAGACAAAGGGGGTCAAGGCCAGAAGGGATTTTGACTAGTCTGAGGGTCACAGTCAAAAATTACTTGAGAGCTATTACTGAAAATCTAGAGGTACCTCAAACCATGTGCTAAAAAGCGCACTAAAGGACTGTGCCTCTACTAAAGGGAGGTCACTTGCTATTTCTAAAAGTATCTACTATCATGACACAGAAACAGCCTTGAAGATGAAAGTTTACATCTACTGGGATGGTAGGAGTTGTCTGTATAAAGCAGAGAGCCAGTGTTAGTGGTGTTTCTTTGAGCTGTGGTGGTTTAGATTTGATTGTATTACAGAGTAGCCCAGTTGGTAGTTTGCAAAAATCAGGATCTTTTTGAAGACTTGCTTATTCCTTAGATGACGTGGAAACCTGCCTATAAAAAGATTTTTGAGTGAGAAGAAATAAAATCCTTCTGAAATTGGAATTTTCTTATTTGATATAAATTTGAATTTTATTTAGTAAACTTATAATTAATCCTTTTATTAGTATTAAATACCTGAAGATAATTTGTCATAATTAACACATGACATCAGAAGTGAATAAAAGCATCAAAATACTTTAGTTTCATAATTTTCCATGACATTTTTGTGTATCAGTTGACTCATTTATTTTCCTCTTTCACTTCCATATCAACCAAAACAGAAATAGCTTAAATTTATTCTCTCAATATTTCTACAAGTTAGTCAGGGTGGAGGAGTAGATAAGAATTATGCTTATTTATAGGTGATAACTCTATCATTATTTCTTCTAGGGCAATATTGATAGCAGAGTTGAAGTAAACCTCAAGTTTGGAGGTGCATAATTGAGCCCAATTCCCCATTTTCTTGTAGGGAATTATGTTGAGTGACCCTCCCCCAACACACACATAATGAATTTTTGTCTTCTCATTCCTCCCCCAGTTCAAATACTATGTATCACATTTTATTTTCACATATTCAAAAATACTTTAATATTATTAGATAATATTATGGTATTATCAACA
This sequence comes from Noctilio leporinus, assembly GCA_004026585.1. Taxonomy (NCBI): domain Eukaryota; kingdom Metazoa; phylum Chordata; class Mammalia; order Chiroptera; family Noctilionidae; genus Noctilio; species Noctilio leporinus. Next base: position 482,516 of record PVIW01000414.1, on the reverse strand, counting down.
TAAATGTGCAATAATATCAACAAGGATTTTTAGATATGAGGGTTGGAATTGGCAAAATGCACTTGAAAGAAAATATATTTTCAAGTTATTATTTTAAAATTGATTGACTTACCATCTATAACAAAGTCCAAGAATGCTTATAGCTAGTATCTACACTCCTTCAGGAAGCAAGTAACTAAATATTTTACATGTTAAATTTACAGAAGATAATAATCTTTTTCTTGAGATTCTTTCTTCAGTCTTCAAAACTTCCTCTTAAACCACTGTTCTTCTAATCAGTCTGTCTTACGTTGGAGAAGGCAAGTTGTAGATTCCTTTCCATTTTATATTATAGAATCTACAGATCTATGAGTTAAAAAAAAACTTTTTATTATCTGTAAGGTTGTTGTTTCAGTAAGATCAACAAAATGTTTAGGAACACAAACAAATTCATTAATTATCTTTTGTATCCAGGGCAAAATATAGCAGGCAAAGTGAAAAATGAGTTGTTTATTTATGGAGGGGCTTGGAATAAAGAACAAGGAAACTTCCAAATAAAAGTAGTTGGACCTTTTTGCTGTGGATTTGAAAATAAGTCCAGAAGGCTGAGCTTAATATAACATGTGGCAGGTGGCCTGCGTTTGCCTGGAGAATTCCTTTAGGGCAAGACAGCTCAGCAAACACATAAATCCTTTTTTCTCTGTTATCTAGTAGCACATTTAGTTGCCATGGGGATTTTATTTATGCAGCAGATCCTCTGCAGTTTAGTTTGTGCCTAAAGTTTAACCGTACAGCTGTTACCGTAAATGCTACATGGCAATATTTCCAAACACAGACCCTAGAACAAAAAAGAACATTTTTTCTAGCCTTGATTTTTTTTTTATATGTTCTGCAATAGCTTAGTGAAGTATTACTATATAGTAGGAAAACTTCAGAAGTTCCAGCCAAGCAGTTGATATTACTCATAATACTTAAATTGGTCAATTGCAAATAAATTATATGAAAATGCAGCAAATATATTTTTGGGCAGGACCAAATTTTGCAAGATTAAAAGGGTAGCTTATTTTTACTCTATTTCTGGTAATTTAATGTTTTTATACTACTATTCTTAAAAGAGTTTAAATCACATGACAAATAAATAGAAATATTTCTTTATAATTCTTTTAATACTTCTTTCCACTGCCACCCCCATATTTTTAGTGGAGGAGGGAGGAAAACAAAGCAAAAAATGGTGATTGCTTTCCCAACAATCAAGGGATACCTAAGCCCTGATTCGGACTGAATTGCTTTTGCTTAGTCTGATTTGTACTACACCATATAAATCACCAGTGTGTTTCCTTTGTGTGAACAGCATGGATTGGTCAATGAAAAGGGGAACTGATGCTTTTAGGTTGAGTGCATAAAATTACCTCTCACCATCTGGGTCACAGTGCACCAGGAAAATGATGAGAGGAGAATCCGAAAGCCAGGGAGAGCTGTTCCCTTAAAGGAAAGTGAAACACTTGGAAGTAAGATATATTGTTCACATCTTCAACCCCACATTACGTTTTTGGTACGTGATGTTGGCTCGGTCAGAAAACCATGGAGCCAGCATCCTTACCAATGGTTTAGCTCAGGTGAGAGGGTCAACATAACGTTTGAAGTGATAAACTGAATGAAGGCCTTCCTGTAATGCCATGTAGTCATATGGCAGTAACCAAGCAGTTTAACCTCAAAACTGCCTTACTACAGTAAGCAGTGATACTCTGCTAAGAACGTATATCTTTTAGATGTATTTTCTTTCTAAGCTAATTGTCCACCTGAGTTTGAAAATAAACTTTGAAGTGATTACTGGAATAAATTAGATATTTTAAATGGCAATAATAAACAAGTTTTGTCCATAGCATGAATGCTATGACGTTGAAAGTACCTCTTATGAGAGATGACTGGGATCTCTTGCCATCCACTGCACACTTTTAGCAAGTGTTTCATGTCACTTCTTAAGGGGCATTGGAAGACAGACAAACATGCTTCCTATACCCATATAATCAAACAGTGATGCTCAAGCATTGCGTTATCATTATGACATCACCTTCGGAAAAAGTCAGCTCTCTTACTGACTCCATGACACAGTCCATGGGTCTGGTAGCATTGGCATCTCCAGGAAGCTTGTTAGACATGCAGAATCTTGGTCCCCTCCCTTTCAAAACTGAAGAAGAATCTGCCTTTTTGACAAGATCCTCAATTGATTCCTATGCTATTAAGCTTGAGAAGCATTGGTCTACGAGCCACAAAACTAGAGCTAAAGTTCCTCCTAAGATTATTGTGAAAGCAGAGCATGGTTTCTTCTGCTATTTTGGAATCTGCTAGTGAGAGACAGCATTCTTCATCCTTCTGCCATCTGTATTTTTAACTAACTCATCTCAATTTTATGGGTTCATATATTTTCTCCCTTCAGTCCAGCAATAATTAATGCCAAATTATCTTTCAGAAATATAGGTTGACTACATTTCTCAGAATGTTTGAGTCGGTCTCCCTTTGTCTTTTGGTCAAGCCCACCTGGGTATCTTCATATCTTCAGTCTGTCTTATGAGCCCTGACCCACAGTTACAAAAAATGAGCCACTTGTCCTGAAGACATCGTGCTATTTACAGTTTCACAACTTTTCGTATGCAATGTCCTCTTCTGGGACTAGCCTTTTATTTTTCACCAGACAGACTTTGATGCATGCTTGAAGATCCAGTTTCCATGTTTCTTAGATGAGGCATTCCATCTAGCTCTCAACAAACAGAATTAGTTGCCTTCTCTGTAGGGTAGGTAGAGGGTGGGGCAAAGATAGGTTTATCTGTAGTTGTTAGTATGCAAAACAGTTTATTCTTTTATTATTTATTAATGATTGTATTATTTTCCTTATGAACAATTATAAACCTATTTTTGTCCCAACCTGTATAGTAATTATGCAAACCTCTGGCAGAGTATTTGTTTTTTTTTCTTTTTAAGGTTTTATTTATTTTTAAAGAGAGAGAGGAAGGGAGAGAGGGAGAGATACATCAATATATGGTTACCTTTCATCTGCCTCCAGCCACATACCTGGCTGGAGACCTGGCTTGCAACCTGGTTAGGTGCCCTGGTTGGGAATCGAACCAGTGACCTTTGGGTTTTAGTTTTTACTTCAAGTGTGACTCCATCACTAGACTGACTGCTTCTTGAGGACAATAAATAGTATTATGCAATTTACCTTTGATTTCCCTACACCTAGAAAAGTATCCAGTTCATGTTGTAAATGCTTGTTAAATGCATGAATACCAAATCCATTTAAAAGGACATGCTTTTATCTTTTTAGCAGTCACAACCATAATAAACTAAGAGTTCAGGGTGAATCAATTCATTCTCTCTCTGCTATAACCTTTTACAAAAAAAATATCTTTTGTTCTGAAAGAATCATGTCAGATATTGTGGAAATAGGAAAGGTAATAGAAGACCATATATAAAATAGGGTATGAAGAAGAAAAGAGCCTGAGTTGAAAAATTACCACAACTTGAATGCTCAATCAGAGAAACCTGTATACTGGAGAAAACCAAGAATGAAATAAAAATGAGCTCCAGGGATATGATTATACTTAATGTGAAAATTGTATCACCCTTATTAGAGGTAGAGGATTCACATTCAGTCATCATCATGTTGATACTTGGTTTAAGGTTAGAAGTTTATCTTCAAAATAACATAACTTTCTCCATGCACCTTAAAACAGTGTACTTTAGTTTAAGTAAGATAACCATATCCCATATGCACAAATGATAGTATAATGCTAGTAGTGTTAAGATAGAGGAAATGAACACACACACATTGGATTTCTCTTAAAATATAAATGATAGTGGTTTGCATCGAGCTGTGACTATGTTCTATCTGTATAAATGTTTGCGTGGAAACAGCACAGGCTGAAAAGGGATGTGCTTAGGCTTTCAGACCAGATGTACCGCTGAACATTTTTACCTTGTTTGCTTTGCACTGTTCCAGTTTAAATTCCTGTGGTATTGCTAAGTTGTACTGTGGAAATAGAAAACATTTCAGTATTTTTTGGTAACAGCAAAAGTGGGAGATTTGAACTACATTACCATCAGCTTTCTTTAGAAGACTTTTAAAGAGAGACTTCTCAAGCCTAATTTGCAAATGAACAAAAATAAGGATAGTAATGTGTGGGATGAAAGAAACATTGCTGTGGAAATGAATGCCAGTTCAATATCCTACACCATTTAAAAGCCCTTTATTTCAAATTGATCTATACTTAACAAAGGTCTAAATGAGTGTTCTGGATTTTTATTTCTGGAAAGGCTATTATGAGTGATATTGGGCATGCATTTTAAGGAATTTGTGGTCCTTAGAGTTCTCAGCCTGAGCTTAATGTTACAACTATGTACAAACTATCCTCACCTTGTTTTTCACTGTGTGCTGGGAAGGAGCTCAAGTGTCTGATGGCCTTCAGGTCTCACTCTTACCACAGAGCTGGGCAGGTCTGAAATACCCTACAGGTATTAAGGCAATTAAGATGCTTAATGGGTCACCAGGAGAAACTTAAGACTGATGGGAAGAAGATCCAGAATAAAACAATTTGAGACCAATTACCATAGAGAAATTTTTTTTTTGAAGAAGTCAGTGACAGATTACATACAGATTTTTATTGTGCGACTCTGGGTAATGACTAGAACAAAAGATTTGTAATCAGTTGTGGAGAAGCTAAAGCAAATGAAACAAAATGATACCTTTAGTAATGAACACTTTGGGAATGTTAGTTATTTTCGATGAAGAATCTGATAGGAAACCTGAGAAATCCTGGCTGGACTGTCACTGCACATGGAGGACTGCTGGTCACAGCTCTGTGAGCAGTCAGGGTTGGTGGGTTTCAGCAGGTACTTTCAATAACCACTGGACACACTTGGGGCGTAGACTGGAGTTAGAGTTGAGGGAACTCAAGGAAAAGTGGGTGTTGCTGGAGAAATAAGGGTAAGCTTAAAAACAAGGTAAAAACTAAAGGAGAGAGATTACTAGTCAAGTACATTATGCTGCTGAGTTTCTTTTCTGGCAGCCTTACGAAAGGGATGAATTAGTTTTAATATGCTGAAATCCATAGGCAGGCAGTGCTTTCTAAAAAGGTCTGTAGGAGAAAGACGGTATATTGCTTTGGGAAACTAGACTATTTACTGAAACTGAAACTGGTCTTCCCCTCTAATGCCATCAGGGTAGATGTTTGGCACTAAAAGATTTTACCTGGAATAAGAAAGGTACCTTTCCTATATTGTAGAGGGAGTATAGAGTGATGGTTAAGGGGAAGAAGATGACTCTGAAGCCAAAAACCACTTGGGTCCAACACCTAGCTCTGTTTTTATCTATCTGAGGAAAGTTGAGCAAGTCCTATCACTCTGTGCCTCAGTTCCCACAACTGTAAAATGCGGATAATAATGCTCCTTATCACTAAACAGATGGGGAGATTAAGTGCACTATCACTTAGAACAATATATGGTATTTACTAAGTGATCAATAATGCTATTCCTATTAAGAAATAAGATCTGAAATGGCATGTTGATGGATAAATAATACAGAAGGAAGAGATTGATAAATGACTATCTTTATAAAAAATGAAAGTTCTCTAAAGACTAATGTTTGGAAAGTACCTTAATTCAGCAGAGAAAATTATTGATAGGATCAGAATATTCCAAGACAGAGTATTTCAATAAGAGGGAAAGGCACTGTCTTTTAAGCAAATTTTGTAATGCACTGTAAAACAGGAAAGGTGTTCAAATACAGTAATTAATAATGGAAAAGATGTTACAAGAAGAAAAGGGCAAAAATGGGTTGCATAATATAAAGAAATGAAGTTACCACTGCCTTTCAAGCCCCATTCCAGAGTACATGCCTTAGGAAGTAATTGGGGGAAAAAAAGAAACAATTAAAAGTTCATTTTTACTTGCATTAGTTCAAGAAGCAAAAAAAAACCTACGCTGACAGGATGAAGAGAAAAGAAGAAGGAAGGATGAAGAAAAAAGAAGAAAGTACTTATAGGATAGAGAGGAAAGAAGATACAGTTTCTTCTGCTCAAATATTAGCTCCAGGAGAAGAAGAACTTTATCTTCTTCTTTGACTTCCCAGTGCCTGGCCCTGTGCTTGGCATATAATAGACACTTAATAAGTATTTAATGGATTTAAGTATTTATTAGATTTATGAACAAATTATTCTAATTAATGGATTCATTAATTTAATGAATTAGGGAATTAAGTTTATTAACAAATAATTTTTTATGAGCACTCAAAGAAAGTAGTTCACATGTGCAGTTTGATTCAACTCAAGTTGAAAGGAATATCAATAAGTAAAGTTTATTTTCAGGGATCAGAATTAGAAAATTCAAGAGTTAAGGTAGAGGACTCATTAGGGAAAATTTCTCAGAATTACATAAAATTATGCAAGAAAAAATGAGAAAGTGTTTTCTGATTAAACGTCCATTGGATTTAAAAGCAAAAGGGCTGATAGAAAGTTCCAAATCTTGTCCATGAGAAAAGGCAGAATTTATGAGGAGGTTAACCACCTCTGAATGTTGTAGAGAATCAGCTATTTCATTGAAATCGTTTCAGAAGTTCCTAGATTGTGTTTTTAAATGTGGAAGGACAAATGTCTGTGAAACAGTTCAGTTGCTTTATTTCATAAATTAAAGGCTCCGGATGTGTCCAAATCCTGGATATAAAACATTTGTGGGACTATTACAGCAACAACTAGAAGTTATAGATAAGAAACAAATCCTTCAAGTACAGTTAGTAGGAAAGGGAATCACAGATGTCTTAATCAAAGAAAAATAGTAATGCTATCATATGAGTCATTTAATTACTTTTCATTAAGAAAATATGTATATTAAAAGTGAGTTTTTTTTCTTGGTAACATCCACTCAAGACTATTACTAAATTGGGCAGCGTGCATTGTAAAAGCATTGAACACAAATGTCCATTAGTACTGCTAGCGAATTAGAAAATGATAAAAGTCACAAGAAGTGTCACCACTGAGCCTTCCGATGTATGCATGGGCTATGGATACTCCATGAAAAATTAACTGGCAGGTTTTAGATCCTTGTAGCATGCTGGTTTTCAAAATGTAGTCTTCCAGTGGTGATCAACTGTTAAAATTCAATATCAATGGAAACTTTTTCAACATTATACTTTTCCTAATACTTTTTCTTAAGTCTTTGATATTGACCACCCCTTTCTACTTGCAAGTGACATTTGAGGACAAAAAAACCAAACCGAAACAAAACCAACCCTGAACAATACATGGTAAACTGCATACATTCTTTAATTCACTTGACAGGTACTTTACAAATGCTAACACAGAATGCAATGCATGCTACCCCTGCTCTCTGGCTTAGTCTAGCAGTGGCCTCATAGCTTTCCTGCGCTCAAAAATTTCCTTGAAATATTAGAAACATATATGGTCAGATAGTACTCTGAGATGGTTTCTATTAGGTGCGCATTCACCGGTGTTCAAAAGGAGGAAGGAGGCAAAGGTCCGGAATCTCTATTTGATTGAACACTCCGGTGATGGTGATGCATGTGGTTTGAAAAACATGCTGAGACTCAGTGGGCTGTTGGGAAATGGAGGATCATTGCTATGCTGGGGAAAGTCATGGACTGGTAGGAGTCTGGAGCAGAGGTCTCTGATCCTGGGGGTAGAGGAGGAGAATTGACCATAGAATGATTTACCCTAGCAAGTGCCAAACGGTGGATGTGAGGGCTTGGCTAGGATGAAAGGGCTTGGATGTGGGTGACAGTAGAGAGAGAAGTGTGCCAGAGACTCTAGACAAGGAAAAGCAGGTGTAAAGACTGATATAACATCCTGCTGTACTTCGCAGGATCCTCTTGCATTTAATATTGTACCAGTGTTCAACAAACAGGTACTGAACAGATTCCTCTTATAATTAAACATAAAACTTGTTCCCAACTGGAGAAACTCATTGTTGGGACCACGCACATAGTCCTGCATGTTAAATTTGTGAAAGACTTATTGGCTACAAATATACATGTAACACATATAAGCTATGACAATAAAATATACACCCCTGACTATACCACTGAATATGAAGGACCAAAACCTTAGCAGGGCTGTTGGAGCTGCCAGGACTTTCTCTGATCCCATCTCCTACTTAGATATTCTGAATATTTTTTTGTTTATTGTTCCCTATTGTTAATTTTAAAAAACTTTAAATAATTTTGGGAAGGTTCTTTTGCATTTCCTGTATTAATACCACATCCTCTATGAATTGCAGTTTGGTTTCTGCTTCCCTTGTCTTGTTTCTGATTTTAAAAGGGATTTTAAAAAAAAATTATTTATTATTTCCTGGGAGAGGAAGGGAGAGAGACATCAACGTATGTTTGCCTTTCATCTGCCTACAGCTACAGACCTGGCAGGAGACCTGGAAATGGGGTTTTTATGATATTTAACCAGCAAGATTTACTGTAGTTTTTTCATAAATATATTTCATTTAGTGAAGGAAGGTTATTTTTTATTTTGAATGTGCTAAGATACATTTTATTTGTTAATTGTGAATTTGAATAGTGTTTGATCAAGTGGTTCTTCTCCATATATTTATGGCTTTAGGTATGATTTTTAAACCTTTATTAGTGTGGTAGATTACTTGTCAAGGTTTTTTTTCGTATTGTGTATTTGGTATAAAAGCAGATTGGCCATGAGATTTCTCTACTTGATACATTGCAAGATTCAGTTTCCTGACATTTTGTTATTGTGCTTTTATTATATATTGGGATTTTATAAAGGGTCATCCTTTTAAAGGTTTAATAATGGGCATATTCTTATTCACTTGGGCAAGTCTTTCATGTCCTTAATATATGAAAACATGAATTCAAGAATTTTATCAGTGTGGTTGGGCCATGTAGGTCAAATATTATTGAAAACTTTGTTTGCAAGTGTTGTACACTAGTGAAACATCAAAATAGAATGCTCGTTAATATATTAAATAGTAAATATACAGTGATTTTTTTCATGCAATTGATATTAGGGTGTTTTTCAAAATGTGTATTCAGCAGTGAAGGGAGATTTCAGTTGGGAAATAGAACTATTCTTACTCTATAGGTTAGGGAATTCTCTCTCCGTGGGCCTCTGTTTTACCCATGTCCAAATGCCTTCTCAGATCCCACATTAACCAGTGATTTCAGTCCCTCGCTTTGCTCCATCTGTTGGCTCCATTTCCTCTCCTCTGGGCAGCCTCTGTTCCTTACATTATTTTGAGGTTCTTCCTCTAAACCTTCTGTGCTGCAGAAAGGACAATAGTTTATCCCTGCTCCTTTACAAAATGAGTTCACACGCTTCACATTTTATAGGTCCTGGCACTTATTGCCTTAGAAACCTGGCAGGTGCAGACCACAGAAACAAACATGGCAAAGTTAGAAAGCTTCCTGGGTTCTCATTGTGTTGGTCTCTAGTTCTTTATTCTTTTCAGGGAAGAAAATGGAAAATCCGGGGCTTTCTTATTGAGGATGTGGCTCCTCTCCCTAAACTCTTACTCCAAAAATAAAAGCAGTTTTCTGGACCCACTGAAATATATTTCCCTTTCCTTCTTCCATGGTAGATCCAAGTTCTCAAAGCAATAAATAGCCAATTTGTGTTCCTAAGAGCCATCACTAAGGGATGGTTAGATTTACAAATTTCTTCTCAGGCCAGAAAATATCTGGCCTGGACTTGTGTTCACTCAGCAGTTACAAATGGGAACCACTGGTGTTGGTAGCAGAGAAGTAGGTACTAACAACATTTTGCTTTTTCGCAACTCTGAGAAATATACAAAGCTGCCATGGCTTAATGTTAGAGCAATACAATTTTGGAGCAATTAGGATGCTTAAAAATAGAGAAATTAGTAAACTAAAAAACCTCACTTAAACCCCAACAGTACTATTTTTTATTTAAAGGTTGGAACAACAACTAAAATATTGACAAGGAGTAGAAGTAAGAAAACACAAAGAGGGGTAATTAATCAAATTGGTTGTATGTACTTAAAAATGTTTATTACATCTGCCTAATCAAGAAATGGATGCAGAATCTAGGTTGAAAACTATTTTTGTTTCTCAATTAACAATAGAAGTTAAACCCCATTAGAGGAAACCTCTAGAGCTATTTCCATTCTTCTCATCTACTAGAGTTTTGTTCTGTTACATATTGCTTAAATAAAGTGTTATGAATGAGTTAGAAATATTTATAAATATGTCCATTTTATGATAAAAACAATATTTGAAAAAGTAAAAGACATATTTGGACAGAATGGGACATTTCAAAGAAAATTATCTAGAATTATGATTTTTGTGATAGACAGATTAGTGGAGGGGGTGGATTAATATTTAGATTAAAAACATTTTCATCAAATTCCATATCCATGAGTGAGTTGCATAAGTTTCTAATCACTATATTTTTCACAGCTAAACTTGTATCTGACCAATGTTGGAGACTCAGTGAATATTTGAAATGAATGAATGAGTTGAATAAACCACGTCACTTCCTAAAGATGTTGTGTCCATAAGGCAATGTCATTCTTGTCGTAGTGTGAATTTCTTTCAGAGAGAATACCTTTCTCAACCGGAAGATTTGGTTATGCATTTCATGAAACATCATGTCAGAAAAGCCTTCCTCATGCATTTTCTCATTAAATCGGAAAACAGCCACCCTCCTCCATATGCTCTTTTCATATACTATCTCTGTATTAATCAGTTTGGGTCTCATTCCAAATAATCCCAGTCCCATTAGGAATATTCCATTGGATTTTTCTCCAGGTCTTTGTAACCTGGAGCAAAGTACAATGGGAAGCAGGGGCCAGGTTTGCTTGTCTCTGTTCTGCAGGTAATTTGCTGTTAATTGCAGCTCTGGGTCCCAGTTCTTCATTGTAAACTCATTGATTAGGCCAGATCATCAATAGGTACTTCCCAGTTTAGAATTCTGTGAATTTAAACAAAAGTGTGTAATTTATTACCCTATGTCTTTCCTTTCTAGCTAGTGATGAGACTGTAATAAGGAGGGAAATGGAGAAATTATTATGGAATTTATGTTCAGAAACAGCTTGGCCCAACAAATATACATATATATTAGTTGAGAGTTTATCCAAAAACCATTGCAGTAATTTTCTGAATTAAAGAATTTTATTTTCATCATGGGCTTTAAGATTCCTACTCTTCAATATATAACCATAGGTTGATCCTCTGCATCCTTTTTATATGCACTAAAATTGGTAAAATGTGCTGTTTATGAGCTTGTGAAGAAACATTTGTTATTGAAGAAATCTGTTTCAATTGCCAAATGTATTAATATTTTGACTTCTGCACACAATGTAACAATGTGTAAGTGATTTCAGTCTGCTTGGTTTTTACAAATTGTAGTAATTTTAAAATCCAACACAGTTATAGTAATAGTAAATAGCTAGCAAATTTTGAGGTGTAGCAGGTACATTTTAAGTTTGCAGGAGCAAAGAATGGATATGTAAATGAACTCATATGTCCAGAATAATTATTTATACTTTAGATCCAAGGATTTTAGTTACTTTGATCAAATAATATATGAATTACTAAGTTGGTCAATAAGAGAATATGAAATCACAATTTTCAAATATATTTTAATTCATTTATTTTAAAAAGATTTTATTATTTTTAGAGAGGGGAAGGGATGAAGGCAGAGAGGGAGAGAAGCATCAGTGCATGGTTGCCTTTCACCTGACTCCAGCTGTGGACCTGGCTGGAGACCTGGCTTGCAACCTGGTTATATCCCCTGGCTGGGAATCAAACCAGCCACCTTTGGGTTTGCAGGCTGGCACCTATCCACTGAGCCACCAGCCAGGGCTCTCAAATATATTTTAAAGATAACATTTTAGATGAGGACTTTTAACACTTCTTATACTAAGACTGATATATTTTATTCACAATTTCGTGGTTTAGCAACAGATCATACCATCTGTCTTTACTGTGTCTCCCTAATGGTGTATAACATGTACTTTTGTCACTTTTAATTTAGGATGTTATTTTTTTCCACACTTGACATAGAAGTGCTGCTGTTTGCTAAGTAGTCTCTATGTGTTACAATTTTTTTTGGTATAGCACTTGTAATTGAAAAGTAATGAAGGTATGTTCATTTCATGACATTTTTTTTAATGGACAGTTATTTCTTTAAGGCTGTCACAGACCATAGAAGATGATTTGTTTTACCCCTCCCCCCCCCCTTTTTTAAAGCAAAATAAGTTTCTCAGTTGATTGCCCTATAAAATCACCTTAAAAAAGGTTAATAATATACTTTTATTATTATAAAAGAGACCATATTTGGTCTCTTTTACAGACTTAGAGCCACAGAACATCTTAACAGACACAAGCTATCCTTAGGGCAATATAGGGCTTGCCTGTTAAGTGAAGATGTTGAGAAAGTGAAAGAAGGGGAAGAGGATTGGTCTTTGAGCTACAAGATTTTTTCCCTTTATGTAAAATAAATGCATGAATGCATATATTAGCAATAAGTAACATAAATTAAGCATGATATGGGCTTAAAAATCTTTGATATTTCTGTTGCATCTGTGATTGATTTGAAGTTAATTGTACTTCATGGTAGTATCTCCATTCTTGTTTTGTAATTACATTGTGTATTTTGGAATGCTTATGCATTTTGTGCAAAAAAAGAAAAAGAAAGAAAGAAAGAATTTAAAACAAGTGAAAGGGGGGATGTAGTTACTGCCTTAGGCTTTTAGGGAGAGTTATCTTCCTAATAAATTCAGAAAAATAGTTTTTGAATTGATGCCAGATTTTGCTTGTATTGAATATCATTCAAGTATCTTCATTTTCTAACACACTGAATGTAGAAATAGATCCTGTGTCAATAAATCTCAATTTTAACATCCATTCTTTATGTAGCCTCTCTCCCTTCCTGAAATTCCTTACAGAAGAAGCGTCACTGACAGTTTGGAACTTGTGCTGTAAGAAGCCTTGAGGTATTCATCCAAGGCAGCCTTTCACCTTGATAAAGGACAACGAAAGTTTTCCCAGCACACGGGTGTTTATTCTACTTTTAAAGATGTCCAGAGAAGTTAAAGTCATAAAGGGTCAATCTGTGCTCAGTGTTAAGATAAGTTTTATTATCTGACCCAAATCCCCCATTCGAGTGCCCTTGTTTTTCTCTTACTTCTCAGTGCATATGTGGATCAAGTCTCAATACCAGGTTCCCAGGGAGTTTAGAGTGGAAAGATGCTTTCTCCCTCAAGGAAAAACCAGTTTTCAGTCTCTCTTGTGTAATAATATTTTATGTGTTGAAGACTAATTAGGTCATCCATTTGTAATTAGGCCACTTTGTCTTCTAGACTAAATAATCCAAATATTAGCTTCATTATAGATCTATTGATAATCCTTTAAACACTTGGCTTAGGTAACCTCTTTTGATCCTCTCCAAGTTCTCCAGCAACTCTCAAACTGAGCTGCCAGTTGTGCCCAGCCATATGCTTATTGCGCTTTTAAGTGGTCTAGCTGTTCTTTTCTTTTCCAGGAGTTAAATGGATATTTATGAATTACCTCAAACTAAAAACATTGAAGTTCAACCCTTCTCTATGATTTACACGTAGTTAATAAAAGTGATAAATTTGGGGGGTTTTGTCTCTGTCTCTGTAAAAATGTAATTTAGATTTTCAGAGAAACTATAAATTTTCAGTCCCTTTTTGTCTTCTGATACTCATAATAATAATTTAAAAATATACCTGTCACTGTAGCCTAGGTGAATATATGCATACATACACATGTGTATCAATTATTCTGTCAATATTGGTTAAATGCCAATTTTGGTCTGAATAAGTCAAAAATCTCTTGGTCAGGTGGCATGTCCCAAAAGGACACAGTAAACTTGCATACCATTAAAGGAGTGAACAGGGAATGGAATGTTTCAGCTGCGACCTACTGGATCAATTTTATTTTTTTCACACAGAGAAAGTGAGGGAAGTCATGATGGGAGCTGGCTTTTTAGAAAAATTGGAATTGGTTGATTGAGAAGAACTGGACTAAGGAGATGCTGGTGAAATGCTGATGAAACCACAGGGAGGAAAGGCCCATTAAAGAATTTAAAGTTGTTTGCTTTTTAGATTAAACTTGAAGTCATCTGGCAATAGGATTGGAGGCTAGTGAGAAAGGAAGGAGTCTTGGAAATTGATAGGAGCTTACTATGGGAGTCATGTGACACGATGAGGACCTTGGTGAGGCAGTGGGAGTGGGAATGACGAAGGCTTAGTTATCAGTTGGATAGGGGCAATATAAATGCTGATCTAGAGTACCTGTAGCTCCCACGACTTGGGCTTCTAAGTGCAGAAGAAGTGAAGGAAGCAGTGAGGTGGAGATGACTTTGATATTTGTGTCTCCTGTGGACTTGTTAGGAAAGAATATAAGTGTTGCTCTGGAGCTCAGGAGAGAGGTGAGAGGTGGAAACGAAGATTGGTGGTTGAAATTTTTAAGAAGCCACGCAAAAGAAAAAGAGGGTGCAGAGGGAGCACTTAAGGAATAACTTCCTCCAGGAAGGATGGTGAGAGGAGAGTAAGAGAAGGGCCTCAGAAGCCAAGGAAATGGGACTGTGAAGAAGAGGACAGCTGGGAGTGTATGTTTCATGCCACAGAAGACTGAAAGTGACAAGTAAGGAGACTGGAGAACTAATTAATTAGAGCAATTTCACTGGAGCATCAGGGTCAAAAGCCAGATGACGAGACTTTAGGAGCAAACAAGGACAAGAAAATAACTAATATTTTCTGGTAAATTCTTTGTTACAGGTATTTTATTAGGCACATTTCTTTTTGTTTAATTTGCATTTGAACCTTGTGAAGGATGTCTTTTGCAGATGAGAAATTGAGTCTTAAATAAGTACTTAATTTAATTTAGGGTGCCAAATTCAATTTCTAGTTTATTATTTTTAAATTAGTTGATCTGTGAATATAATAAGGTAATAGGATTGATCATTATTTTCTTAATGGATAAATAAGATCTGGCTCCAAAAGACCAGTTTTTATGTATATTTTATAAATAAGGTTCTTATTTATAAAGAGTCTTATTTATTTATAAAGTTTTATTTCTAGAATCTTATTTATTTTATAAACCTCTTATCTATAATCTATGTGGTATCATAAAACATCCTACTCCTGTGTTACTTATAATGTCATTATGTAATTACATGATAGCCAGGAAACAGCAATAAACCCCCCAAAATATATATGTGTGTGTGTGTGTGTGTATATATATATATACACACATATATACATACATACATATATATATATATATATATATATATATATACCAAAACATATTATGGGCTTCAGGATTAAAAATCATTTGTGATGAAGGCAAGTTTATATATACACATTACATAAACCCAACTGTGGCTCTATGTTAAGACAAACTTGGTAACTATAGAGGGATTTAGGTATTATATAAAACACATAATGAAACATTTTACATAGGGGAGATTAATAAAGTCTTCTCCTTTGTAAATATGCATTATCAAGTCCTTAGGACAAGTCAGAATTTAGCAATATCCTGATCATAGTTGTAAGTGCATAAAATGGCCTTGGTTAAGCAGCTCTCATAATTTGACAGCTAAGCATAAGAATTGCTATCTGGAGATGTATTCTTTTAGATTTGTTTTGTCTGGGAAACTCCTTATTTCACCTTCCATTTTGAATGACAGCCTTGCTGGGTAGAGTATTCTTGGTTGCAGGCCTTTGTTTTTCATTGCTTGAAATATTATTTGCCATTCCCTTCTGGTTTGTTGTGTTTCTGTTGAGAAATCAGCTAATAACCTTATGGGAGCCCCCTTGTATGTTATTAGCTGTTTCTCTCTTGCTGCTTTTAGAATTCTCTCCTTGTCTTTGAATTTGCCATTTTCATTATGATGTGTCTTGGAGTGGGCTTGTTTGGGTTCATCTTCCTTGGGACCCTCTGTGCTTCCAGAGTTTGCATGACATTTTCTCTCCTCAAGTTAGGGAAGTTTTCTGTCACTAGTTTTTCAAACAGGTTTTTTATCCCTTGCTCCTCCTCTTTTCCTTCTGGTATCCCTATGATACAGATGTTATTATGTTTCATGTTGTCCTGCAGCTCTCTTAAGACCTCTTCATTCTTTTTCAGTCTGTTTTCATTTTGTTGCGCTATCTGGGAATTTTTTTCTACATTTACCTCCAGCCTGATGATCCAATCCTCTGCTTTCTCTAGCCTGCTTTTGATTCCTTCTACTGTGTCCTTCAATTTAGAAATTGAATTCTTCATTTCCTCCTGGCTGTTAATGGTTTCTACGTCCTTTTTAATTCTTGTAGCTTTCCTGGACAGAAGGCAGTAATTAAATGGTAAATTTTCTAGATGTGAAAGGAAAAAAGAAAAAGTACACATTGGCGGTTACAGAATAGACAGAGGGATGTTAAGAAGAACAAAGGAAATAGAGAAGCCAAAGAACTTATATGCATGACTCATGGACATGAACTAAGTGGGGCATTGCTGGAGGGAATGGGGTACTGGGTGGAGGGAGGTAAAGGGGGGAAAATTGGGACAACTGTAATAGCAAAATAAATGAAACATATTAATAAAAATATTTAAAAAATTGCTTCCTGGCCCTGTCTGGTAGCTCAGTGGATAAGGCACTGGCCTGGCCTGCTAACCCAAAGGTTTCTAGTTCAATTCCCCAGCCAGGGCACATAACCAAATTGCAAGCCAGGTCTCCAGCCAGGTCCGTAGCTGGAGTCAGGTGAAAGGCAACTATACATTGATGTCTCTCTTCCTCTCTGCCTTTCTCCCTGCCCTTCTCTCTATAAATAATAAATAAAACAAATCTTTAAAAAAAAGAATTACTATCTAATAAATGCTTTAGGTGTCAATGACTAATAATAAAATAATTACAAATAGCATAGCATTATGCCAACAATAGTAAGTAAAATAAAAGAGTATTATAGTTGTAAAAATGTCCACAGTTTGTAGAGAAGGTGATGAGGCCTGAACATTTTTTATTTAAGGAATAGGGAAGTGGAAAGTTGCAAGATTATAATTCTTGTTGTGTGTAGTTTTTCTCTTAGATGTTTCCAAGTTTTAAAGCTGCCTCTTGGTGACATAATATGATACTCAAGGAAAAAGAGAAGTCATGGAAATTCTGGGTTTGGGATTCTAGTCAATTTAGGAAAGTTTGCTGGATTAAAGTGAGAATTCAGAAATTGTGGGAAACAAGTAGTATATTAGGTAATGGCATTACAGATTATTACAGAAATGTATAGGAATTAAATCATGTAGAAAAATAAAGTTGATTCTGAGGGTCTAGAACTTAGAGACTAAAGTCTCTTTATGTCTGAAAATTAGGGGAAGTCCTTTCTTTTGGAAATTCATTGGTAATGTTGAATTGTATTCTTCTACCCATAAAATGCAAATTCAGTGTTTGAAATGTGACAAGTAAGTTTTTTCCTAGACATCAAAGTCTTTCAGAAGTTTTAGCTGATTTTCTTCTTTTGGTTTAGGGTGGACATTTGAACATTTTTTTTTCTGATGAGATTCTTGTCATGTTTTAGTTTATATCATAGCAAAGAGGTTTTAAATGACCTCTTTATGAATGCAGTTGGTACTGCTTCCATTTTCATTTCCCTTGATCTCAGCATGGCTTTTGACACTGTCAACCGTGCTATCATTTCAGAGTGCTTGAGGGAATTTCCATCCTTAAACACTCAATTTTATATCAAAATAATACTTGAAAAGTACAGTTTTGTAGGCAAATATTTTATGTAAAGGTTTTGTGGGTTTTTTTAGAATACTGGAAATTCTATTTAGTTAAAACAATGGCATATAGAGGTCTGATTATTTTTAATTTAGCTTTGGGGACATTTGCTGCTTTATCCAGCTATCAAAGGCTGTTTTTAACATGTTTTGTCTCAGATCTGTTTGGTTTGCTATGAAAATAGGTGACTGCATGTGGGATAGCAGGCTCTTCTTGTCCTGATGAAGTGAGCTACATGGTGAACCAATGGGGCTTTGTCTTCAACTAGAATTTACCTGGCACTGCTTAGCTGTGGTCTTATTGGCATGAAATTAGTTATTTATGTACTTGACACCCTGTTACGACATGAGTCTGTTATATCTTAATATGAATGATGTAATTTCTGAGCTATCTGATCTTTCTCCTAGTGAATACACTTAAGGACTCTTTCATATGATATGCTGGTTAAAGAAAGGTATTCACAGCTAACTTCTGGCTTTGAGCTCTAGGACACTCCAGCCTTTAATTTCAATGTTATGATATAAATAGAACTATTACTCCAGAACTATTAGTTATGAAGCTGGTTCCAACTTTGGTACCTTGTTCTTTCTTTACACATTAGATTAAGCATATGATTAAGATTTACAACCGTTATTTGAAAAATATAACCATACTTGCTTCCCATTTATCCCTGTCTAATGTAGAAGTTTAGTCATGGCTTTAAAATGCCTCTGGATTAAACAGTTCTTCTACCCAGCTGCTGTTCTTCCAAGAATCCTTTCCTGAGCTCAGAAATTATGGAAGTTATCATAATGTGCAAAAATGAAAAAAAATTTAATCCCAGCCTGGACTCTGGCATCCTATTTTTGTCTTTGAAGGAAACTAAGAGATGTAGGGGTCCTGAGTAGATTTCTTGATTTAAGTTTGAAGTGCATTTTTTCTTGATCACTGTAATTTTTGGAGCCCATTAGTACAAGTTTCAGTTGGATACCTATACATTTTCAATAGTGGAAAGAATTTACTTAAAATACACATTCAGTGGATTTTACTATAAAGTATCAACAATAAATTTGTACAAAATTGCATATTTGTCATAAGCAAATATTTTATAAAGAAGTTAAAAAAGCTAAGCAGCTTTTTGAGATTCTGATTATGAAAAGCAAATGTGATTATCTTAGATTCAGGTCATTGCTTCCAAACATTAGCAATCTGAATTTTTTAGAGGGGAAAAAATAGATCTTGTCTTTCTGATATAGAAAAACAGAAGGAAAAGACCAAAAGAAACAATAAAATATTGGCATTGGAATGGAGCAGGGTTAAGTCATTTTTAAATGAATGAACACAACCAGTTCCAGCAGCCAGTGCTCCATTTGGAAAAATCCATTGGTATCTCATTGCCTTAGACCAGATCTGAATGGAAGGGGAGGGTACTTTTCTAGTGAAATGGACCTGATATAATTGAAATGGATCCAACAAGGTTTTCCACTGGACACAATATGATGTCTTATGAAGATAGCACAAATTGACGTGGTGTAAGTATGACCACTCATGTGCAATAATACCCTTTTTAAAGGAAAAGTTTCTTGGCTCTTGCGGGTGGGAGCAAGCAACCCACATGCATGCTAACTTGCCTGTAAAATCTTTAACACAATGAGGCTTGCCCTAGATCACAGAGCAGACCTGAGATTGGAACGAAAGTCAGCCTTATTTCGCTGTCTGTGCTGAGTGACTCACACAAAATTTTATGTGTCCCATACTACTTGATGTGAGCACACTTGCAAGGCCGACTTGTTAGCATCTCTAGTTCTGCAGACACGATAGCAGTGGCCTTTGCTTTGGTTGTGCATTTTGTATACCTGTTACGGCACAGATCATGGTACAAACATGGCTTTTGTTTTTTGTGGAAGGAGGCACTTTTGCTTCATTCTTTCACTATAGTTTATTGTATACCCCCAAAGAAGCAGGCTTAATGCCATAAAAATAACTTTTCCCTTATTTTTTCATTATGACCATTGAGTAAACATTGAGAAAAATATCAGAACTTCTTAACCTTTTCTGGCCCTTGAAAAATTTAAGAAGTTCTGAAAGCCCATTGTAATCAATGCCAAAATAGAGCAAATTGTTAAATTTGATAAGAATTATTTATTGGAAGAATTCAAGAGAAATCCAACTGTATAGATGCTAAATTAATACTTTATACACATATAAATGTCAATTGAAGCAAGAAGCATAATAGAATTAGCATGAGGACAATAGGTGATGGAGATGAATGTTTTTATTGACTAGAGGTGAGTAGCTGGACTATAATAGTAAAAATCTCAATCAAGGTATCTAAGATATTTAAGACTTAAATGTGAGCTTGATAGAACTTCTTTCAACACCTGATAAATTAAATAAAACTGAAGCATTTCATTACTGAAGAATTTTTGCTTAATTCACTACTAACCCAGATTATTATTTTCTTAAAGCCAGCGATCCACCAGAATTTACAATGTCATATTTTAAGAGAACATTATAATTGGTGCTATTTTAAATGAATTACAAATTTTAAAGTCAATGTATGTGTGAGTACAAATGGGTACATACACACATCAACCAGTATTTTTTGTTTGTTTGTTTGTTTGAAATTATAGCTAAGATAAAATTGGTGGAAAATTGTAACATTAATCAGAAAAGCCTATCATATTTTATAATAAGAATTAAGCCATATCTTATAAGTTCTAAAATTAATTTATTTTAAATTTTGTTATATTTTTCTATTACCATTTATCCCCCCATACTCTCTTCTTCCTCCACCCCTTCCTCCCCTCCTCTTCCTGTAATCACCACACTGTTCTCTTGTCCATGAGTCTTTTTCCTTTTTTGCTCAATCCCTCTACCTACAACCTCCTGCCAGAGCTGTCAGTCTACTATCTATGAGTCAGTCTTTATTTTGCTTATTAGTTCAGTTAGGTTCTGCATATGAGTGAAATCATATAGTATTTATCTTTCTCTGAATGGCTTATTTCACTTAGCATAATGTTCTCCAGGTTTATCTATGATGTCAAAGGGTAAAATATTCTTTTTTATGGCTGAGTAGTATTCCACTGTGTAAATGTTCCATAGTTGTTTTATCTACTCATATACTGGTGGACACTTGGGCTGCTTTTAAATCTTGGCCATTGAAAATAACACTGTAATAAACATAGGGGTGCTTTCAGTCCTTCGAATCAAAGTTTTAAATTTCTTCAGATAAATTCTCAGAAGTGGAATTGCTGGATCAGAAAGCAGTTCCATTTAAAATTTTTTTAGGTAACTCTATACTGCTCTCCATGTTTGCTGCACCAATATACATTGTCACCAAAGTACAAAAGGGTTCTTTTTCTCCACATCCTTGCCAGCACTTCGTTATAGTGATGGCCATTCTGATAGGTGTGAGGGGATATCATTGTGGCTTTAATATGCAGTTCTCTGATGATTAGTGATGCTAAACATCTTGTCATATGCCTATGGGCCCTTTGTATGTTCTCTGAGGAGAAATGTCTATTTTTTAATTGGATTGTTTTTTTGGTGTTGAGTTTTATGAAGTCTTTATAAATGGATATTGACTCCTTATCAGATGTATTGGCAAATGTGTTCCCCATTCTGTGGGTTGCCTTTTTAAATGTGTTGATGGTTTCCTTTGCTGTGGAAAAACTTTTTGGTTTGAGATAGTCCCATTTGTTTATTTTTCTTTTGTTTCCTTGCCTGGGGAGATATGTCCATTAAAATATTGCTAAGAGTAATGTCTGAGATTTTGATAGCTGTTTTTTTCCTACAATTTTTATGGGTTTGTGTCTAACATATAAGTGTTTAAATCATTTTGAATTTATTCTTGTGTGTGGTATAAGAAGGTGGTCTAGTTTCATTTTTCTGCATGTATCTGTCCAATTTTCCCAACACCGTTTATTGAATAAACTGTTTTAAACCCATTGTATGTGCTTGCCTCATTTGTCAAATATTAATTGACTATAATGGTATGGGTTTATTTCCAGACTATAGTCTGTTCCATTAATCTACGTGTCTATTTTTATGCCAGTATCAAGCTGTTTTGATTACTATGGCCTTATACTATAGTTTCATATTTGGTGGCATTGCTGTTGGTCTTTCTCAAGATGACTGTTGCTCTTGGGAGTCTCTTACAGTTTCATATAATATTTTGAAATATTCTAGTTCTCTGAAACACCTCATTGGCATCTTGATAAGAATTGTGCTGAATCTATAGATTTCTTTGGGTCGCATGGATATTTTAATGATGGTAATTCTTCCTATCTATAGACATAGTATGGGGCTTCACTTAATTTAATTTTCTTTAATTTCTTTCTTCCTAGAAAACATTCCACGTGCACTTGAATAATATGTATATTCTTCTACTTTGGGGTGAAATGCTCTGAAGATATCAATTAAATCCATTTGCTGTGGTGTGTCATTTATGGCTGCCATCTACTTATTGATTTTCTGTCTGGAAGATATATCCATTGATGTCAGTGGATGTTAAAATCCCCTTCTGTGACCATATTTCTGTCAATCTCCCCCCTTTATGTTCATCAACATTTGTTTTGCATATATAGGTGTTCTTATGTTAGATGCATCAATGTTTATTAGGGTTATATCCTCTTGTTGGATTGTTCCATTCATCATTATGTAGTGTACTTCTTTGTCTCTTACTGTAACCTTGGTTTTAAAGTTTTATTTTGTTTGGGTGTAAGTATTGCTACATTTTCCTTTTGCATGAAATATCTTTTTCCCATCTCTCTATTTTTAGCCTGTGTGTATCTTTTATTTTAAGGTAGGTATTTAAGAGTAATGTCTGAGATTTAGATACCTATGTTTTTTTCTACAATTTCTATGGTTTTGTGTCTAACATTGAAGTCTTTTAGCTTAAATGTTAGCTCTTAACTACCCTATGTCTTTTGTTTGGAGCATTTACATTTCACATGATTATTGATAGATACATATTTATTACCATTTTATTTTAAAAATATTTCCTTCCTCCTCCTTACCCCCTCTTCCTCCTCTTTCTTCCTCTTCCTTCCTCTTCCTCTTTTCTTAGCAAACTCTTTAACACTTGTTGCAATAACTGGTTTGGTGATAACAAACTTCAGTTTTTTCTTGTCTGGGAAGCTCTTTATTTCTCCCTCAATTTGAAATGATAGCCTTGCTGAGTAAGGTAGTCTTAGTTGTAGGTCCTTGCTTTTCATCACCTTGAATATTTCATGCCAATCCCTCAGCTAAAGTCCTAAAGCTCCTAGAAATCTGCCCCTGACTGCAGGCTTTCTGTTAGGTTTAATCACTGAAATTGTCTCTAGTTATATTACTCAGCACTGGGGCTTAAGCTCCATAGGGTGGAGCTATTGTTTCCACTCAGGCTGATGCCACTTGGTGTAGAGAGCTCTGCCTGAGAAAGGTGGCTCCTGCAGTATGGGTAATTACTCAGCACAGGAATCCTGGTGGCTGACCCTTCAGCTCTTTATCCAGGGCCACCAACCAAGATTCTCTTCATGTGACATTAGTATGTTCTGCCTTCCCTCCGTGGGACCCCAGGATAAGTGGATGCAAACAAAGTTTTGTACATTGACTCTAAGAGGCTCTCTGAGCCCCTAGCCATCTCTCCCTGGTGGACAGAAACTCCACTGATTTTTCAGCCAGATGTTATTTGGGTTCCTTTCCTAGTTCTGGTGCTTGAGTCTGGGGAGCCCAACTTGGGGTTTAAACCTCACACTTCTCGGAGGGTAACCCTTGGCAACTGAAATATCCCTCCAGAACTTCAGCTGCCACTCCTGGGTCCACTGAACCCTGTGGCCCCTTTGCACTTCCTATCAGTCTTGATGTGATGATGGGGTTTCTCCTGCAAGTCCTTGGTTATAAGGTTCTCTCCAGCTAGTGTTCAGTTGTTTATTCAGAATGATTTTTCTATAACTTCGGTTGAAATTTTAGTTTGGCCCTGGGAAGAGTTTAGTGTAGCCTTCACTGTGGAACTAGAGTTGATTTAACTGTAATGTATTAAGAATGATCAAATATGTTATGTAAGTTGGCCAACAACAACAACAAAAAAAGTGTTTTCAGCTCTATTTAATATTATACTCTAAACTCCAAGGTTGGGAAATATCTTAATCTAGATTTAAATATGGTAGTCTTCTGTGAACCATGTATGATTCTCAATAGGTTGTAAAGAGAAAAGGGAACAGTACAAGCCTGAATAGAATGACCTAGTGGGTGCACAGGTCATTCATGCAAACATATGAGCTATCCTGTTTCTCCAACAGATCAAATGCATGGTAGAACATCTTTCATCCTACTCAGAGAATTGAACATAATCTATTACTTGTCTTTATGTGAGCTTTTCATATCTCTAGGGTTTTGGTAATCCATGGACAAGACTGACACATTTTAATCATCATTTTCTCATCAGTGCCTACCACATGGCATCAAATGTACTAATCAGATAATAATTATTTTTTGAAAACATGTAAAGCTGTATAGAAAGGCTATGAATAAAATTGTTTCACAGGATTAGGTTAATTCATCTTTGGGTTAAGAAAGCAGAGTTGAAAGAATAATTTGTTTAGTAATTAAAAATGGAAAGGAAGTATACTCATGCACTAGCAGCAAGTTAGTCAGCTCTGCTTCCATCTTGCTTTCATTTTGGGCCAGAGAGATACAAAGCCTCTATGCATTTATATATAAATACAGGGTTGCAGGATTTTTCCCATCAATTTCAAATCTAAAGAAAATAAAGTAGCTAAGGAAGAGGGAATAAAACAGAATCCCAGTGATCTCATAAATTTAAATCAAAATGCTAATATGAATGTGTTGAAATGTCTAACTGCAGATTTTCAGATACATGAAAATAAATTAGTGAACTTTGGGGTTAATATTACTTGACACAAGCTAAAACCTGATTTCAATCTGTTGGACAATATTTTCTTAAAATATGTCTTGGCAAGGATAGGAAGAGAGGCAGAAGAAGAAAGAAATGAATTCATTATTAGATGTTGCTTTATCCTAAAAATTTGGATCTGTGGGACATACTTCATTTGTCCAAATGTATGTACTCTATATGTGGTGAGGAATATTCAGTTAAGGTATAGTTCCAAAAGTTCCTTTCGGTGATAGCCAGAAGTTCAAAATTGTGTGCCTAGATGTTGGGTATTTTCCATTCAGTTCACAATACTAGTCTTTTTATCACCTCGATTGAAGGTCACAGAACTCAATTGGCTTGTCAAGTATTTATAAGTCAAATGTAACAGATCATCATCCATTGTAGAGTTTTGATATTACATGTTACAATCAGTTTCTCTTTGCTACCCACCCATTGCACAGGTGCATGTAATCCTTCTGGTATCCAGTTGTACGAAAACCTGTACTGCCAAACAATTTTTCTTGGATTGGGCTTTTCATTCAGTGCATTGATATTTTTAAAAGGACAAGCATTGGTGTAAAAATGAAGAGATTTTGACTCAGTAATTTTAATTTGCTAACAGGTGGGGTGGGAACTCTGATATCATTGATGTTGGATGAACTGAGACAATACAGACAGGTGTGGAGGTTTCTCAAATTATTTCAAGCATTGGGCATGTTGGCACAATGAAGAATTAAATACCTCAGGCTTTTTTATAAGTAGTTTCACCATCTTGCATCTGTTCTGATTATAAACTCCATGCAGTACTGATTGTCCAATATGGTAGGCAGTAGCCTCATGTGGCTATTTAACTTAAAATGAACATAAATTAAAAATACAGTTTTCCAGTTGCACTAGCTACATATTGAGTGCTTAATAGCCACATGGAGCTAGTTGCAACTTAATGAATAGTGCAGATCTTAACAAAGTTTTGTTGGATAACATGTATGCTCATATTTTCATATGCTTTCCCTGCCTATGCTTCCATTCTTAATCTTTCACTCTCAGAAATTCTGCCTTCTTGATTGTGCTTTTTCTCAAAAGAGAGTAGCTGAGTTTTAAGTGATTTATATATATATTTTAGTGCATTTTGCATGTTCTTTGTTGTAGGTGCTCCTTCTTAATAATTACGGTAGTACTCTTCAATTCTGAATAATTACAGTAGGGTTATGATGAAGTGTACTTCCCGACTCCTTGGTGGTGGTGTGGTTCGGTGCCTTGGTTTTAATTCATGGAAACCCCACAGCTGCACAGTAAATTATATTGAAATAAGTGTGGTGTATCATGACATAAATATCCCCTGAAAATGAAGAAAAACAAGTTGACACTCAGGTGGCTAATACATCACTCAGATATTAGGAAATGGATTGCACTCTTGTTGACAGGAAGTCAGTGTATAGAAGATGATTTCAGCAAAATGTAAGTAAACAGAAAAAAATAAGTACTTTTTAGCTCATTTGTCTTATTTTGCTGTGTATAGGGATAGAAATGTGGATCATTAACAGGTGACCACTGTTTAAGAATGTGCACTTCCCAGTTAACTTCCTGACTAGGGTGTCTTTCTGCAAGTGTTAATGTTGACAATATTTATCTGTTCTTCTCTCATTTGCATTGCATTCATTTATTGAATTCATGCATTCTGTACTGTGTCATTTCCCTTTCATACTTGAGTTTTGTTTTGCTTTTCCCATCAATGCAGTATTATAATTCTTAACTCTCAAGTGCATTGGATATTCAATAGAGAAGAGCCACTAAAAAGTTTTATTTATTTACTTTTTTAAGTAGCAGAAGTTTATTTTTTTCTGCTGGGGACAGTACAGAAAACAAAAAGCATTCTTAGAAATTAAGGGTATAGGGTGAAATGAAAAGTGTTATGGGAGCTGGTGTCAAGAAACATGTCAGTGCTGACTGCCTTTGGAAGTAAATGATGGAGTTAAGAAGGCCTAGTGACTATGGCCGAACATAATTAGGAATTCTTATAGTTGGCTGCTACTAACCCTCAATTCAAAAGCAACTTGTGTGTTTGCCTCATCATTATTTTGGCTAGAGATTGGTGGTTCATCAGAGCAGCAGACTCCAAAGAGAAGTAATTTCTCAACAACATGCTGAACTGGGGATGCCATCATAATTTAATCATACTGATACCAAAAACTACAATGGAATGCATTGTGAGACAGTGATTGGCACCTGGAGTCACTATTTTGTCAAGACTTTGACATGCCAATCAATTATATGAGCAATGTATACTTGCTTGAAATTGATCATGAAACACCTCACGTTCAGCATCTTGATATTCTTAGCTAGCATAGATCATTTCTGGGCTGGAGAGCTTCCATTGTTCTTCTATTTTTTAACTAAGAGGGGGTGACAAAAGATATGAACTATTAAAATCATTTTACATAATGGACACCAAAGTGGGTTGTTACACTGGCCTCATTCTTTAATGATTGCCTCCATGATTATCAAAGTAAAATGAGTTTATTATGGAGAATTTTAACATTATAAGCAAATATAAGTACAAAAATAATTCTACTGGTCACAGTATTATTTATGATTTGCAACTGTTTCCTTCTAACCTTTTCAGATTACCTGAGTATACTTTGAAAATGTTTTTAAAAGAAAAACTAGTTTGTTATATCTTTTTTCATTAAATATTACTTAAAAGCATGATTTTAATAGGATATAATATATGGCTATACAGTAATTTACTCATCCTCTGCGGCTCGATAATTTCCTATTATAAATGGACCTATGATGAACATTTTTGTGTAAATTTTATAGGAATGTTTGCATTCTTATGACAATTACTTGAAGTGAAATTATGATAATGGGTATGTACATCCAAGAAATTTAATGTATAATGACATTGCTTTTTACCAGCAGTGTGTAAAAAGCCGATATGGTTTATCATACTTTTATTAACACTTATTTGTTTAAAAAATTTGGTTAATTTCATAGTGAAAATTAGTATTCCATGGAAAATTGCATGTATTTGACAACTACTAAATAAACTGTTTATATTTATATTATCTCTAATTTTTCAGCCACTTAAGCTATACCTACTTTTCTGTTAGAATTTGAGTGATTTTAATTGATTGCTATAAACTATTTATTAAGGCTGTAACCCATTTATATCCTAAATTCTTACTACAGTTTTACTTTTGCATTGTAAATATTTTTATATGATTTTTATAGGATGTAGGAGTTTTTCTGTGATTAAACCTGTGAACTCTTCCCTTTGGGATTTTTACATTCACAGTTAAAAAAGTAATTCTTTTTTATAGAAGACAAGACATAAGATACACTTTTAAAAAATATCTTGTCACTTTCTCTTTTGCTCATAACTCTGCAATAGTGCTAAAATTGCATCGATGTCAAATGGGATGTGGCTCTGATACTTGGTGTTGGTAGAGTATGTGGTCAGCGTGCCAAAGAGATAAGTGAGCATTATGGATGATGACATAGTATAGGTAGGGTTCGAGCCTTTTGTTCATTTAGCCTGCCATGTCAGTGCATCATACTGCTTTGATTATAATAGTTTTCTAACATGTTAATATCTGGTAGGAGAAAACAGAAACTTTGTTCCTCTTTTTAAATTTTTCTTTGACATTCTGATCTCTTAATTTTTCCAGATAAACTTGAACATCGCTTGTCAACTTCATGAATAACTCTTTGGCCTCTGTGTTAGTGATTGGGAAGGGTTAGAATTTCTAAAATATACCATGTTTCCATTGATGAATAGGATACACATCTACATCCAGGTCTTCTTTAATGTCTCTGAGAAAAATTTGGCAGTTCTTTTAGGATTCAATGGGAATGCCTCTTAAAACTTACCTTCTCCTTTAAGATTATATGATAACTATACTTTTTGCCACTTACATTTTTTAAAAGATTTTATTGTTTTTAGAGAGAGGCAGAGAGGGAGAGAGACATCAATGTATGGTTGCCTTTCACCTGCCTCCAGCTACAGACTTGGCTGGAGACCTGGCTTGCAACCTGGTTATATGCCCTGGCTGGGAATTGAACCAGCAACCTTTGGGTTTGCAGGCCAGTGCCTTATCCACTGTGCCATCAGCCAGGGCTATGCCACTTACATTTTTTAGTGTAAAAAAAAAATATATTTCTGTTCCTATTTTGCTTTAGTCCTTTTACTACAACTATTTTTTTGAGATATGATTCACATAATTAATATTAGCCTTTTTTTCTTTTTTTTCAATGTATGGTTGCCTCTCACCTGCCTCCAGCTACAAAGCTGGCTGGAGGCCTGGCTTGCAACCTGCTTATGTGCCCTGGCTGGGAATCGAACCAGCGACCTTTGGGGTTCGCAGGCCAGTGCCTTATCCACTGTGCCACCAGCCAGGGCCTAATATTAGCCATTTTAAAGTGAACAGGTCAATGGCATTTATCATATTCACAGTGTTTTACAGCTAGCACTCCTTTCCGGTTCCAAAACATGTTTATCATTCTGTTAAGAAACACCATTACCATTAAACATTTACTCTGCATTCCTATGGCTCTATTCCCTGACAGCCACCAAATCTGTGTTCAGTCTGTATAGATTTAGCTATTTTGCATATTTCCTACAAATAGTCACATACTATATGACCTTTGTGTCTGACTTCTTTCATTGAGCATACTATTTTCAAGGTTCATCGATATTGTAGAATATCTCAATACTTTTTTCCTGTAATGATTGAATAATAATCCATTGTCCGTGTATACTACAATTTTATTATTGTTTATTCATTGCTAGACTTTCGAGTTTCCACCTTTTCACTACTGTAAACAATACAGGCATAATCATGCATTTGTTTGAATATTTATCTTCAAACAAATCTTCTGGCTATATACCTAGGAGTAGAAGTGCTGGGTCATATGGTCATTCTATGTTTAAGTTGTTGAGGAACCATCAGAATCTTTTCAGCAATGGCTGAACCATTATACAGGCTTACTGGTAACATACGGTGATTCCAATTTCTCTTAATTCTTTGCCAATACTCATTTCTTTTTTAATGTTTTTTAATGGTAGCCATCCTAGTAGGTGAAAAGTAGTATCTCATTTTAGTTTTGATTTGTATTTCCCTAATGAGGAATGTTGTTGAACATACTTTAATGTGCTTCTTGGGCAAAACCTTTTGTTTTGAATTCAGTTTATTGCTACTAAATTAATGTTACAGTTTTTATTTGGATTCGGTTTTGTAACTTTTTTATTATTTACTGAGACATTTATGTTTAAATTTCAACCTTTAAGTCCTTTTATATCACAGCATCTCCATTAATTTTGATTCATTTCCCAATTAACTGAAATATATCTTTTTAAAAGGGATTTATATGTTAGATTTTCTGAGCCCTTGAGTATCTGATTTTTTATTATTATAATATAACTTGGCTTGTTACAAATTTCTTGGCTTACTAGCTTCTCCTTCTTAATTAAATTGTTGTAAATGTTGCCCATTTGTCTCTCTCATGGTATTTGAATTGCAGGGGAGATCTTTGATGCCAGCAAGAGTTTGTTTCTTTGAAGATAAGCTGTGTTTTTCAGAGGTCTGCAGGTTTCTTTCTTCTCTCTTGGGCCCTGTATTGAAAGCCTTTACTCAGGGTTTATTAATGTGTATGAGAAGTTTCCTTTAGTTTTGTGTGGATCATGATGTACTCCCTTGATTTGTAACCTTCTTGCCCCCTTTTAGTTTAAGGTTTTGTTTTTAAACTTATAAAGTTTTTCTTCAGTCTTGTCCTTGAGTGTGCTTTTAGTTTGTTCTCTTTTTTTTTCCCCCTCCCATTCTATGTAATTCAAAAGTTGTATCTGTTTTTCTTTTCTTCTTAAGTAATTTCCAATTCTTTGTTTTGTTCTTCTGTGTTCGGGAGAAGCAGTGCAGTATTGCAGTTCATATTAGGAGTTTGATTTTCTGCTGTGTTCATTATATACTTTGCTATATGCAGCACAGATTTTATTTTTCCTCCTGCATGAGAGTTTCTGTTCTTAACATGACCAACTCTTCAGTCTCTCAGCTCTTTGTCTTTTCATCTCTTTCCATAGTATTCCAAGGATGATATAGCCAAGAAATGGGAGGACAAGCATATGCCCCAGGCCTGTATGACAAGAAATCTGTACTCTTGTGGTTCCTAAATAATTTTAAAACAAATATACTAAATATATGAAAATAACTAAAAACAAATTATAGAGTGTGCTTGCTTAAAAATATATCTTGGTTACCAGAGGTTTTATCCTATGAATGACTCAAAGGTAAGAAGTCTTCACAATTGAATAAGGCAGATGCTATGTACTTGTAAGTGCATTACTTTGTACATAAATATATAGAACATATACCTCCAGAAAAGAGCAGAACTAATAAAGGAAAATGGGACATTTAACTCCTTACTGCCCTAGCTGGTGGCACAGTGGACAAGGCGCCAGCCTGCAAACCCAAGGTCACTGGTTGGATTCCCTAGCCAGGGCACATAACCAGGTTGCAAGCCAGGTCTCCAGCCAGGTGCATAGCTGGTGGCAGGTGAAAGGCAATCATACATTGATGTCTTTCTTCCTCTGTGCCTCTCTCCCTTCTTCTCTCTCTGGAAATAATAAAAATAAAATCTTAAAAAAAAAAATCTCCTTAGCAGCATCTTTTCTGTTTTGTGACTAATTTCTTTATTTGTATATGTGGAGTTAGGGGTATTCCAGCACATTCCACAGACATCACATTTTGGTGTTTTGTGAAGCAGGGACAGCATAAGCTTTTGAGTGCTTTCTTTACAGAGATGAGTAAACATACAAAGGTGAATTGGCATAATCTCCTAGTACCCTTCAACTGTTAATTTGACCATTTTACCTATCCTCAGAGTCTGAGTGGCACAGTCTGTACAAATCTCATCCTCAGGGGCCTTGAGGATTGAAGGAGTTGAGACCACATTTAGGAACTCAATTGGCTTGTGGTAGCTCTTAGAGATCATATGTCTTATTCAATATTCATCTTTTGAGTGCTATGAATCAGGTACCATGCTTGGCCCTGGAGACTCAGTTATGAATAAGACATAAACCCTGCCCTCAAGGAGTTCAGAATTTAGAAGGGCACATAGAAACACTAAAAATACACTCTAATAAGACTGTAATAGGTAGAGACTCTAAACTTATTCACCTTTCTACTCCGGTGCCTACCATGGTGACTGACCCCTAAATGCTCCTTAACTGTGGTTGAATGAATGATTAGTCTATGAATACTAGGTTATCCTAAGTGAATAATGGCCAGGACAGAGTTTTACCAGAGGCAGGAAGCAGGAGCACAGAAGAGGGTCATTACTGAGAGAAGGTTTTTAAGTAGAAGTTTTGCTTCAGCTGATGTTTTTTGTCTCCCTGTTCCTTTTGTAAATTGGATTAAATTTTTGTTCTACCAAGGGACTTGATATTTCAAGGAACCTTGCAACATATCTTTTTGGTAAAATGAAATCTTTTGTAATGTAAATAATCACTTCCTAATTTATATGTGGAGCAAGTCAAGATTTTTGTATGTCAGATTTTCTTTTTTTTTTTTTAAACTGTGGGTACAATGGTTTATCTTGGCAATAAGTAAAAACATCTTCACTGTAATTGAATGAAAAATTGATTGAATTTAATCTTATTCTTTCTCATTCTACAGAGAATAGGGAAGCATTTTAAAAATGTACAACTGCCCTTACTGAAGTGAGTAAGGAAGGCATATTTGTGTAGATACGATAGAAAGTTAAGACTTCTCTTTCTCATTGTAAATCAGTTTATCTTTACAAATAACGTACAAATAACTTCTCAGGACTCCGTTTTCCCATATGCAAATGTGAAATTTGGACTAGAGTATTCCTATATTCTATTGTGGCTCTAAAATTCTCTGGTAGCAAAAAAGAAAAAGATTATAATAACAAACTTGTCTTATAATTAGGGTAGTAAGTTGCAAGCAGAATGCTAGTACTAATAACACTCAGTGCTTAGTTTAAGATAAAGAGTCTGGATATTACAAAATTTATAGATAATTATGCTTATTTTAGAATTTTAGAAATTCAGCATTTAAAAAATGATGAAATTTGCATAGCCAATAAGAAAAGTGGTTATCATATAAGTACAATAAGAAAATTTTGACTTTGATATTTTAATATTGTATTGCTTTAATGAATCAGAAAGGTAGTATGCGCTCACACACATGTACCCTACAAAATAGATTCTAGCTCAAATTATAACAATATATGTAGTGACACTAAATAACAAGAGGCAAAGTCCTCTAGAAAAGATAAAATGTGAAACAAACAATGGAAAGTCTATCTATTAATCTCCTCCTCTGGCCACTTTTCTTCTCTGCCACACAGTTGCACTACATCCTGACTGTCTATATTTTGTTTCAACATGAATTATTTTCATCAAAAATTTAATTTATATTTCTTGGTTGATATTGTTTTGAGATTTCTGTCTTATTATTTCATCTTTGATGTTTAGAAATACATTAAAATAGATTAACCCATGAATGAAATCATATGGTCACTCATTCACATGTGGAATCTAATGAATAAAATGAACTGACAAAAGAGACAAACTCAGAGCAGGCTCACAGTTTACATGGGAGGGATTGAAGAAAAAAGAGAAAACTCATGGATATGGATAACAGTGTCATGATAGCTTGGGGGGGAAGGGGGCTGTAAGGAGGGAGGGTAAAGAGGGAATAATGGTGATGGAATGAGATTCGACCTGGGTGGTGAGCACACAATACAGTGTACAGGTGATGTGTTGTGAAATTGTGCACCTGAAACCTGTATCATTTTGTTAACCAGTGTCACCCCAATAAATTCAATACAAAAGGAAAAAATGGATTAACTTTTAAAGAATAATGGGTATATAATAATATTGTCACTTGCATTCATTAAGTCATTCACATATTTAGTGTGAGCAGACATGGACACTATTTTGATGTGTCAGTTACACTTTAGAACATGGTTGACAAACACAAGGCCTGGGTGGAATCCAGCCTTCCACCTTTTTTTTTTTTTTTTTTTAATATATTTTATTTATTTTGCTATTACAGTTGTCCCAATTTTCCCCTCTTTGCCCCTTCCACCCAGTACCTCATTCCCTCCAGCAATGCCATCCTTAGTTCATGCCCATGATTCATGCATTTAAGTTCTTTGGTTTCTCTATTTCCTTTGTTCTTCTTTTTTCCTTTCTTTTTTTTTTTTTCCACCTTGTTTTATCGGGCTGGGTACCTTGCTTCTACCTGGCTCACTTAACAGTTTAGGTGCAGTTACATGTATACAGTCCAAAAATTATATTCGGCCCTTTGAAGGCAACCTGGAGGCTGATGTGGCCCCCAGTGAAAATGAGTTTGATACCCCTGACTTAGAACAACCTGTGTCACTAACCACATCTGCTTATTGACCACTTAGTATGTAGCCAGTCAGAATTACTATGTGCTTTAAATATAAAATACACACCAGGTCTTAAACATTTATAAATATGAAATATCTAATGTTGTGATTATATAAGGAAATGCTATTTTGAGTAGATGGGAATAAATACAATATATTTTAAAATTAACCTCAGGTATTTCCTTACATTTTTTATTGTGACTGACTACTAGAAAATTTAAAATTCCTCATGTTGCTTGCATTATACTTTTATTGGATAGTACTACAGTGGAGTTAAATAAATGAGCTATTCTTAAGTACTGATGTGTTTGTTAGTTCTCACACTATAAATATGCTGAGACATATGTGACATATATAAAATGAAAGACATTTCGCTAACCATTAACATAATAATATGATGAAAACACAAAAGGAAAGGTCTATACTTAAAAATGACTTTGGAAAACTTGAGCCATTTTGTGGCTCTTCTTATTCTGAAATATTAGAATGTGTTAGTACATCCTGTATATGACATGGATGAGGATTTACCAATACTTTTAAATTTTCTTATTTTTCTAAAAAAACTAGATTTCCTTCATTAGAATCTAAAAACCTACACATCATTCAAAGACATGCTCCTCTTGGCTACCTTCTCAAATGTATAGAGCTATAAAAATGTGTACTTCGTTAGCTCTTCAGATGCACATGACTTGTTTCTGTCATAGCTTCTTGTTTATATCATGATTTATCTTGTGCTGTTACTTTTTTTAGTATGCACTTCAAAAAAATATTATTATGTTAAAAAAGCACCTGCTGAGGGTTAAGAGTTTAACTGTGTTTCCTCCATTTTCATCCCTCATCAGCATTATTGTGGCTTTATGGTGTCACATGCCAGAATTATCCTGAAGACTTAAGCAAACCATTGTAGGCACATATATCAGCCATAGTTGCTTGATAGAGTTGACTTATTTATTTTTTGTTTTTTTAACTTAAAAATTGCTTTTATTATAAAATAACATATCAAATATGGATTATTTAGTTAATATTTTTGATAATACAGCTGTTCAAAATAGTTTCTTGCACATGTTCATGCTTAGAGGTTGATTTTGAAGAAATGAATTCGTATTTAAAGTTACAAAATTTTGTTTTCTCTGCTGTCATTCTCACAAGCTCTTTGTTGTTGTTCTCATGCTCATTATCTGTATTCAGGAATTATTCCCACTTGGCAATAGCTTAAATGATTTCCCCAAGGTTACACCCTGAATGTAGCTACACCAAAGCTCAGTGTCCGAGTCTTTGATCTCACATTCGCTTCCACAGTTTAACTTAACAGCAGTGTAAGCAAGAAGTCAAATTCTGGATTATGGAGTCATTTTCCATTTCCCTGTGGGCTCTTTCTTCATCAAGTCCGTTTCATTGCTGGCCCTGCGCTCAGAACCAGACTGGTTCACTCTTTGTAAATAACCTCTACATGCTACTGATTAGAGCAAAACTTCTTGGGCTTTGTTGTTGTTGTTTGTGTTTGTTTGTTTGTGTGCTTTTAATCTAGGTTCATTATGATATTCACGAACAGGAATGGATGTTTTGTATTAATTAGGTTCCATTTTTTCCCAACATTTAATAATGAAGAACCTGAATCTCTGGGGGTAAAGAAAGAAGAATAAGTGTTTTATTCTATTCAATATAAACTGCCATTCAGAGGCATCTCGGGCCTCTTTGTCAGGTTTCCTTGGAGCATATCCTTACAGAAGCAGCAGTTTTTATATGATGGCACTGGGGCTGCAACTGCTCCCCCAAGTACTCGGTTGCTGGTTGCATCTTGAGAAATTAACCCAAGAGAACTACTAGAGCACAAAAAATTCAAATCTTATTTTAATTTGAATAAGTGAGATATTTACATGGTTAAAATTCAAAGTGTACAGAGAGCATATAGTCTCCCTCCCACTCTGGCCTTCTGCCACGAGCTTCCTCCTTTGGTAGTCAACCACTTCCATCAATTTGTATAAAAAAAGGGTAGAACAATGTGCATTTGTTTATATGTGTGTAAAATGTGCATGCCGCTTTACCTTTTGCCTTTTTAACCTCAAGATTTATTTTGGAAAATAAAGATAAAATTTATTTTGGAAAAATAAATCATGTTAGCATATAATGAACTTACTTTTTTATGGCTCCATTTTATCCCATTTTATGATTTTGTATCATTTAGTGGCATTTTATTATTGAACATTGAGATGATTTATATATTTATTTGCTATTATATTAGTCCCCCCTTAACTGCTGTTCCACTTTCTGAACTTTGCTTTCTATAGTCAACTATGGTTTGAAAATATTAAATGGAAAATTGCTCAAATCATCCATAAGTTTAAAATTATGTGTTGTTCTGAGTAGCATGATGGAAACTCACTGTTCCACTCTATCCCTCCTAGAATGTGAAAATTTTCCTTGGTCTAGCATATCCATGCTGTAGATGCTACCTGCCTGTTAGTCACTTTGTAGCCCTATATGTTATCAGGTCCGCTGCCATGATACCGCTGTGCCTGTAGTCAAGTCACCCTGCTAGTAGCCTTATGCTCTGTCCCCATCCTACCTTATTCCCCTCACAGCATCTCATCAAGTCAGCATGTGTCACCTCACATCCTCGCAAGAAGAAAGTTGACTACAGTACAATCAGTACAGTACAATAAGGTATTCTGAGAGGCTACATTCTCGTAACTTTTATTATAGTCTGTTGTTATAATTGTTCTATTTTATTATCAGTTATTGTTGTTAAGTTCTTACTGTTCTTAGTTGTAAGTTAAAATTATCATGGTTATGTATGCATAAGAAAAAACGTAGTATTATATGTAGTATTTGCTACTCTTTGTGGTTTCAGGCATCTAGTGGAGGGATGTGGAACATACCTCTCGTGGATAAGGGGGCAACTACTAGATGATCAGTGTCACTAACAATAATTGAGGAACACAGTTTTATGTATATATGGAAACATACTTTCAAGGGACAAATTCCTAGAAGTTTAATTGCATAGAGAATATATTCATATGCAATACTGTTTTAAGATGACTTTTATACATTTTAGGGGAAAGAGAATACATGTTTATAACATAAAATTTAAAACAGTAAAGAATTAAGAATAAAGTTAGTCTCCTTTTCAAATTTTAAGAGGCAATTGCTGCTAGTGCCCCTTTTGTAACCTTCCAGAGACTGTCTGATATATATAGGCATGTGTGGTATGAATGCTGGGTAGATACACAGGTGTTCCTTGATCTATGATGGGGTTACCTCCTGATAAACCCATTGTAAAGTTAACACATTGTTAGTTGAAATGCATTTAATACACGTAAGCTACCAAACATCATAGTTTAGCCTAGCTGGTTTTTTACCAAATATTTAATTTGAACCAAGTTGGGGATGGTCTGTGTTACATAGATACCTTTCATCAGAAAAAAAGTCTTATTTTTAAAGATTTTATTTATTATTATTTTTAGAGGGAGGGAAAGGGAGAGAGGGAGAGAGGGAGAGAAACATCAAGGTACGGTTGCCTTTCACCTGCTTCCAGCTGGGGACCTGGCTGGAGACCTGGCTGGAGACCTGGCTGGAGACCTGGCTGGAGACCTGGCTGGAGACCTGGTTATGGCCCTGGCTGGGAATTGAACCAGTGACTTTTGGGTTTACAGGCCAGTGCCTATCCACTGTGCCACCAGCCAGGGGCAAAAATCTTATTCTTTATTTTCTCTATAGCATTGGTTCTTAGCCAGGAGTGATTGAGCGCCCTCCAAAGACCATTGGTGATTTCTTTAGATACTTGTAGTAATCATGGCTGTATGTGTAGGTATGCTACTGGCATCTAAGGGGTAGAGGCCAGCGGTTGCTACTGGATACTTAGAGTTCATAGAATAGTTTCCCCCCTTCATTCCCCCCACCAAGAATTACTTTTCTGGTCCCAATGTGTCAGTAATATCAAGGTTGGGAAACTGGTCCATATGGATCAGAAGGCTTTTTCCAAAACGTTGATTTTCATAGAGATACCAGGCTTGATTGATGCTATTCATCTTAGGAGCATCAATTCTCCTCTTCCTCTGTCTCTAAAATGAACCATAATTGTTGTGTACCTCACCAGCAAGAGTGATGGTTCCATCGATGTTCTGGTCCATATAGGATGACTAGAAATGTGCCCATATTTTGCCCATATAGTCCTCTGTGTCCCCATTTTTGGTTTATTCCCTCATTTCAGTGAAGCACATCTTTGCTAGTTTGCTAAGAAGAGATATGTAAAAAATATATTTGGAGGAACCTTGAATTTCTACAATTTTTTCTTTTTCACTCCATGTGATTGATGCTTTATGTGAAATTCTAGGGATAAAATACTTCAAACTTTGAAGCTATTTCTTTCTTCATTGTTGTATAGCTTCTGGTTTTGTTTACCAGCCAGGGCTTTGGTAAATATTTTAAAATAACTTCATTGACTTCTTTCTTTGTTCTCATTCTGGCATTCCTATTGGATGTTGGAATTTGTACAATGTTTATTTTCTTACATGTTTACTATTGTTTTACTGTCTAGAAGATGGCCTCAAATTTTCACTCTAACTCTTCTGTTGATTAACTTTCTCATTTCTATATAGTTTTAATGTTAAGATGGTTTTTGTTCTTTTTTCTTGTTTTTGTTTTGTTAAGGTTTTTTTTTTTTTGTCTTTGTTTTTATTTATGTTTGTATAATCTGTTTCTTCCAAGTTACTATTTGCTGTTGGTTTCATCTGGTATCTGTCTTCCATGTTAGCTGTTTTACCATGTTAGCTGTTTTATCAGCTTTTTTGTAATCTTTGTCCTTTTCTGGTTAAGTAGATTTTATGTTTTAAGTGCACAAATGATACTTGTTGACTTTGAACTTCATGGAGTAGTCCAGGTGCACCCTGTAGGGAACCCCAAAGTCTGCTATCTTTAATTTTTTCCTCTTGTATTGATCAGCTTTCTTAAAGAAGGAGCTACCAACTTCTTATCTGGAGGCTGCAGGTATTCTAGAAGCCTTGAGGGGAAAAGAGAAGAATTCTGAAGTGTATATGATCACTAAACCTCCTTGTTTTGGATCTTCAACTGCTCCTGGTTAACTCCTTATTTATCTATTTCCAGAAAATAACCTCCAGAACTCCCCCTCTTAGTTCCATAAGGTAATCCTGGCAGCTGGACTAGGCATCTCATTGCTTCCCAGCCAACTTTAATACAATGCTTCCTATTTTAGCTCTATACTTTCCTACAGCACCATTTTCTTCACCGCCCAGTTCCTTAAGTTACTGGTATTCCAGACCCTAAACCATTTGTGGCTTCTGTGATAAATTCAGCTGTATATTTCAGTTCTCCCCACTATTTGCTGGGAGTGGGACAAGGGAGGGCTTCAACTCGATGACTCTACATCAATTGATGTTAATCTTCTTATGTCCTAGAATAGTTATATGGCTGATGTCTTTTTTTCCTGTTTCCCTATTCTTAAAGTTTCATGTGTTTTAAAAAGTAATCTTTACTGTAGTTTTAGTGTGGTACAGGAGAAAGCATTTCAATGTGGGTCCAGGTTGTTTATCTTAACCAGAACTCTTTGTTGTCCAGATCTTATTTAGAGATTCTATTATGGAAGAGTATTGTAGAGTCGGCCTTCTATCTTCCCTATTTGCTGTTGCTTGTCCTAATTTGGATTTCCACTGTGGCTGTTGGAGTCTTCGTGTGAAGCTGCTGGAGCTATTTCTAAGGCAAAATCAGGTCTTCAATTCACTGTGTAATGGTGGCACTATTGCTGTGGAAAGATTAGTTCGTTTTCCATGAGTTCGATGTATTCTTCTGACCACACTTGTCTTTAATTCAGCTTTGATCCTAAGGAATGTGTACATGATTAAAAAAAATGTTTGGTATGCCAATATTCTAGATTAATCCCTGAAGTGTTTAATGGTTGGAAGCTGTGAGTGGAAGCCCATGAGCCAACTGTCCCTGCTTTGTACTTTATAGGACACCTTTACACAGGGACACATACTTACTGACTCCTCTTTAAACTAAGAGGCCTGTGAACCAATTTTTATTTCACTGATTTTTAAGGTTTTTACAAATCTAAAACCGTTCATCTTTACAAGATGCCAAAGATATTTGGTCTTATATGGAGATAATAAATACCAAGGGGAACCAAAATTCTATGACATCAGTCATTTCTGTTCCCCAGAAAATGATTTCAGGGCTCTTGATTCTTACTCTGTTTCCTAACAAGCAAATATGATGATTAGTTTTGTGAAAGATGTTGACAAAACTTTGTTTTGGACGATTTTAGAATCTGCCTGTCAAATGACCTTTTAATGCCTCTATCCAGGTTTTCTACTTTCAAATTTTGCCTTTTAGGTTAGTACAGCCAGGTTGGATATGTACAATTGATTTGTGTTCCCAATCTAGATTTCTGTGTTCCAATAAAACTTAACAGACATTGCCATTTGAATTTCATATAATTTTCACATGCCATAAAATATTCTTCTTTTTATAACCATTTACAAGTGTAAAAACTACTTTTAGCTCAGAGATAGACAAAATCTGGTGATGAGTCTGATTTGGCCCACAGGGTATTATTTGTTGACCCTGGTGTAAAACTTTTGTCTTGGGATGAGTGCTGTTCCTCTTATGTCACATTTCAGCCATGGCATGTGAATCAGAATGCCTGTAGGAATAAAAAACACTGTTTCTAATGGGATAGCCATGCTCAAGTTCTTGCTTTCATGGGAGAAATTTTCAAAGCTAGGTCAAAGTAATTCTATATATCCCTTTTGACAACATTTTATCTCCTTCACCACAATTTTTTCTATTTTCTTTTTGTCTGTGTACTTTTAAATAATTTTAATTTATTGAGTGAAGACTAGGTATTATACACTGTGCTAGTTGCTTAAAAGATATGAATTCAAATAATTTTTATGAAGTATAATCATTGGTTATGTTTTTGATTAATATATGTTGCAATGAGCTCTGTGATATGCACTAAGGAACTCAGCTTGCATTATTAACTGATTTTATTAACTATCATTAATGCAGTATTTATAAATATTGCTTAGAGAACTGCACTTATATTTAGTAAAGACATAATTAAGGAATAAACTGGCAAACTACTTAGTAGAAAAACACAGTTATGGAAGAGTTTATTTTCTTTTCTTTTCTTTTTTTTTTTTAAATTTTATTGTTGTTGTATTACATCCATCACCTTTTTGCTCCCCTCTGTCCCCCTCCCCACCCGCCCATTCCCCCCAGTCAATCCCACCTGTTGTCCATGCCCATGGTTCCTTTATACTAAGTTCTTATCTAAACGGCTCCCCTTCCTTACCTCTGCCTCCCCCCTCCAGAGTTTATTTTCTTTCTGCCAAAATTCAACTACTATTTAGTCTAAGGTATCAGAAGGAATTTACAGGTGTGCATCAGAAGGAAATGTGTAGATATTTGTTTTCTGACCTCATGTTGCAGATGACAAATGTACATACCTTCTTCTGCACATATTTATTTCTGCTTTGGGTAAGCCAGCAACCTCAAAATGAGGAATAATAGGCTCTGTATAAAAAATTGTTAAATATTTACAACCATATAGAAACATCTTTAGGGATACCATCTGGTAATTTATAAGTTTAAATTTCTTTTAAGAATTTATTTGGCAAGCAAATATATATACTTAGTAAATATTTGTGATGGAATGAACATAAAACAAGTGGGAGGCCTAGGTGATGAGAGCTATGCACTGAAAATAATGAAAACGAGCATTAAAACTGGAGGACTTCTGGTCAAGATGGAGTCACAGGTAAACATGCTTTGCCTTCCCACATATCTACAGCAAAAATTACAACTAGGCTACAAAACAAATTATATCCAGATTCATCAGGAAATTGAGCTATATGAAAGTCCGACGACTAAGAATTTAAAAAAGCCACATTCTACCAGATAAGGTAGGAATGTTAGGGACAGGGAGAAGTGCAGAGCTGCAACAGAATGAGCAGTCCCACATTCACATGTGGTAAATAAAAATCAGGAGTATGTTGGGAACAAGCAATCCCAGCCTCAGCCCAGAGCACCAGCACCAGGAAGATAAGGCCCCATAACTTCTGGCTGTAAAAACCAGTGGGAGGGGAGAGCAATGGATGGGGGGAGGATGAAACAATTGTAAGACAACAATGACAAATTAATTTTAAAAATTAAAATATTTAAAAATAAAATGTTAATAAATAAAAATTTAAACACATACACACATACCCTCTAGGATTTAGCACCAAGGCAGAGCTAGAAAGGCACAAGTAGCTGTGGGGAGAAGGGGAGAAAGTGAAGTGACTGGCAACAGGTTGAGTCCTAGGAGACGGACAGCTTCCTTCCTTGCAGTCTCTAGTCGAAATGGGTTAGGCAGTGGCATTGTCCCCTCTCTGAGCCTTGCACCCATAGAGCCACAAAGTGGTGAAACAGGTTACCCTGCTTGGGTGATTACCTAAGGCTCTACCCCACACAGTTTCTAGGTGCCTTTTCTACAACAGGCCATGCTACTAAGACAGGCAATCAAATCAGCTCTACGTAACATACCAACAACTACAGGGAGGCTCCCAAATTGAGCAAGGAAATAGGCCCGAATGAAAGGACAGAACAAAACTCCAGAACAAGAACTAAGATAAATGGAAATGAACAGCCTATCAACTGCAGAGTTCAAAACCCTGGTTATTAGGATGCTCAAAGAAATCATTGGATAGTGGATCAGGCTTAAAAAGACCCAGGCAGAAATGAAAATTGCACTAAGTGGAAAAAAAAAAAAATGCCTACATAGAACTGACACTGCAGGGGGTGAAGTTGAGAATCAAATCAATGATCTGGAAAATAAGGGAGAGAAAGGTGTTCAACCAAAACAGCAAGTAGAAAAAAAAATTGTTTAAGTATATAGGGTGCACATGATAAATTGGCAAAATTTTAGTAAATAATATACCACAAAAGTGTTATATTTTGAAATAACTGTATTCTTATATATAACTACATAAACGTCATTATTTAATTGCTCAAAAAAATTCTTCATTTGCTGCAATAGACTCGATTCAACTTCGGAATCTTTAGCATACTTTAGTTAACTTCTCTTTATCCATGGACATCATAACATTTTCAGTCTTAGCTTCAACAGCCTCTTTATCAGAATGCAGTTGTTTATTAACTTTTCTCTCACAAATGCTCCATACATAATATCTAAAGGATTTGATTCTGGTGAACCAGGCAGCCAGATTTCTTTTGATCAGAATTCAGGAACATTGACACTGAGACATTCTTGTACCTTTTTGGTGTTCTGTGCTGGTGCACCATCTTGTTGGAAGATAAAAGGACATCCATTCATGACTTGCTTTATCCACAGTACAACTACTTCTCTCAAAACCTCAAGGTAAACATCCTGGATCTTCATTGATGATCTCCTGGGTTCTATGTACAATATCTGGACTTGTGCGATCCTGGTGTGCCTTATGCATTTTCCTTGTTGGTTTGACTACATCAGGATCAGCATTATACTCCTTCACACTGTCAACTGCACATAAAGGGATGTTACCAAAGTCCACAATTCCTTAGCAGTTGTCCCTGCATGCAGTCCAGAAATTATGGTTGCTTTAACATCATGTTCTTTCAACATGACAGTTGCTCTCAGAATTTAATTCTTTATATCTGAAACACTGATGTTAACTTATGACCTTAGAATAAACAGTTTTTCAAAATTAATAAGGAGCACGTGAAATAAAGAGGTGCACATTTATTGTCACTTTATCGTGTGCACCCTGTAGAATAAGGAGCCTCTGGTACATCTCCAAACACACCAATATCTGAATCATAGGGGTGCCAGAAAGAAGAGGAAAA
Source organism: Noctilio leporinus (assembly GCA_004026585.1). Classification (NCBI taxonomy): domain Eukaryota; kingdom Metazoa; phylum Chordata; class Mammalia; order Chiroptera; family Noctilionidae; genus Noctilio; species Noctilio leporinus. The sequence continues at coordinate 438,656 of PVIW01000414.1, read as the reverse complement.
ACAAAAAATTGAAAACTTATTTGAAAAAATAATGAAAGAAAACCCTCCTAATTTGTTGAAGGAAATAAACATGCAATCTAGGAAGCACAGGAAACAAGTTAGACCCAAAGAGGACCACACGAAGATACATCTTAATTAAAATGCCAAAAGTTAAAAATAAAGAATCTTAAAAGCAGCAAAAGAATCTTAAAAGCAGCAAAAGAAAAGCAGAGTTACCTACAAAAAAGTTCCCATAAGACTATCAGTAGCTCTGGCTGGTAGCACAGTGGATAAGGCACCAGCCTGTGAACCCAAAGGTCGCTGGTTTGATTCCCAGCCAGGGCACATAACCAGCTTGCAAGCCAGGTCTCCAGCCAGGTCTGTAGCTGGAGGCAGGTGAAAAGAGGCAACAGTACATTGATTGATACTTCTTTCCCTCTCTGCCTCTCTCTGGAAATAATAAAATCTTTTTTTTTTTTTTAAAAAAAAAGACTGTCAGCTGATTTATTTCTCAAAAGATACTTTGCATGTTAGAAAAGACTGGTAAGAAGTATTCAAAGTGATGAAAAAGAAGCATCTACAACCTAGGTTACTCTATCCAGCAAACCTATCATTTAGAATGGAAGGGCAGATAAAGTGCTTCCCAGATATGGTAAAACTAAAGGAGTTCATCACCAAGCCCTTATTATATGAAATGTTAAAGGGAGCTATATAAGAAAAAGAAGACCAAAACTATGAACATTTAAATGGCAAGAAATTCACAACTATCAACAACTGAATCTAACAAACTAAGCAAACAAGCAGAACAGGAACAGAGTCATAAATAAGAAGATCATTTGGAGGGTTATCAGAATGGGGGCAGGGATTAACTATAAACTGGTAGCTACAAAATAGACAGGGGGATGTCTAGGTACAAAGCAGGGAAAAAGCAAAGAACTTATATGCATGACCCATGCACATGAACTAAGGGGGAGGGAATTAATGGAGGGAATGAGGGTACTGGGGGGTGCATAGGGAGAAAAATTGGGACAATTGTAATAGCATAATCAATAAAATAAGTTTTTAAAATAATGAAGGGAGCCAAGGGTTGTAGAATCAAACAACAACATAATTATAGATTTCACAATAGTCATAGCAATAGAGTCTCAAACAAATAATCCTTTGTTTAGGAGGGATTGGCATTTGTGCAATATTCTTTAGTTAAATTTCAATTTATTATATTTTTGCATCACTGCATATTGATCCTTTGAATTTGTCATAGTGGCTTTGTTTTTATCTTGATGTGTTAATACCTGCTGGATCAGAATGCTAATCAATTTAGTTTAATTTCATTAAGTTTGCTAAAGCTTTTTAAATTAAAGTCACTGCTGACATTACCAGTAACAAAATGTAGGTAACCTATTCTCATATATTATTGTTCTAGAAAATAGATTGGTAATATATATTCTTTCTAACATTTTCTTACTTGCATTTTTAACTTCCCTTAATTATTTACAAGACGATAAATCATTTAACACTTTAAATTTTAATTATCTGCATGATCATTGCTTAGTATTCTGTGCCAAACTTTAACTCGGCACAGGTTTAGGTTCTTACTAAATAGATTTCAATTAAATGCCTTCCATCTTTTCTAGGAAAGAAATGAATTGTGTTTTAAAAATTATATTGTGCTTTCCATTAACAAACTGCAGAGTGGTTCATGGCAAGTAGCTTTTTAATTCTCTTGTGCATTTTAGTTTTCAGAAAAGTCACAGTGCACTTGGCATTTATGTGAAGTAAAATCATTGTTAAAATTTTTTGAGTAATATATTTTGCAATGAGCTCTGTAATAGGCAATTATGGGACTTAGCTTGCATTATTAACTGGTTTTATTAACTCATTAATACAGTATTTATAAATATTGCTTGGAGAACTTCAGTTATATTTACTAAAGATAGAATCAAGAAAACTAGTAAACTACTCATTCACAAGAACTCTTGGAAGAGAAGAGCTGGGTATGTCATTTCTAAAACAACTAGAGAATTCAGAAAGGGAGAAAAACCTCAACTCGTCAAAAATTGTTCACTTGATTACTTTTAATTTCTTCACAGCAGTGATATATGAGTATTACTGTGATGTTCTATGGGGAAATTGGGCAAGCAGAAGTTTGTTCTAGTGCACAGTGATTTCAATGGTTGTGTCACAAGAAACTTAAAACATGCAATACCTAATTTATTTAGTCAGGGGTACTGACCTCTTTTCCCTTAGATTGTCAAATTTAAAAAATGACAAAAGCCAGTACAATAATAGCTAGCCATCTAGTGTGAATGAATCAAAATTATATTTATTTTCTTGTTGGAATGGCAAAAAAAGTAGAATATATTTTTGGGTGTGTTGCAGAATTTTATTAGTTTGTGTGCCATAAGATGAAAACCTTAAAAATCACTCTTCTAGTATATGCTATTCTAGAACTAAAGAGATTTTGGTATGTAGAGTTCAAGTTATCTGTGACACATTTGCAGGTTAACTTACAAATTCCTGCCTAAACATAGGAATCCTTTTTATCAGAGAACCTAACATCAGATTTTAATCATATCTTAGACCCACAGGATTTTAGGTTTCCAACAGGCCACCTGTCTCAGGCATTTAAAAATTCACAGGACAGATGGGAAGGTGAAAGAACTCGTCCTTGGGTAAAGAAATTTGTACATTGCAAGAACATTCCCAGTCAGGGCTAGCCAGTACATCACACACATAGCCTGTGTTTGTCCAGTGTTTAGGTATCGTAATCACACATTTCCCTTTATAGCATAAATACAGAATTCATCTTTTATCTCTTATTCAGTTGGTGGGCAAGAGAGGAAAAATTAGATTATAAAATCTGTTCAGGTACACCATGAATCAGGAAGCAGAAGTAGGACTATATTTTTATATTAACTTTCCTAAATCTACTGTTTGTGGAATATGTACCCTGTGTAAGACTGAACCCTTGTATTTAAGAAATTGGAATATGGAGTTGGCTTGCCTGGGTTTAAATTTCTTTCCAGTCACTAACAAACGACCTTGGCAAGTTACCTGGTGTCCTTGTTCTTCAGGTGTCTTAACTGTAAGATGGGGATATTAATAGTCCTTGATAGTTTTAGAAGATTACATTAAGATATGTGTGTGTACACACACATATATATACACATACTCATTTCTTACATATATATGTGTATACATACATATCTTACATAAAGATATACATATTACACCCTGGCTGGTAGTACAGTGGATAAAGCATTGGCCTGCAAACCCAAAGGTTGCTGGTTCAATTCCCAGCCAGGGCACATAACCAGGTTGCAAGCCAGGTCTCCAGCCAGATTCGTGGCTGAAGGCAGGTGAAAGGCAACTATGCATGATGTCTCTCTCCCTCTCAACCTCTATCCCTACCCCTGAATAAAGTCTTTTAAAAAGATATACATATTACATTAAGATATGTATACATATCTTAATATGTGTATGTTATATACATGTATATATATGTGTGTGTGTGTGTATATATATATATATATATATATATATATATATATGGTATCTAGAATAGTGATAGTGCTTGGCATTGAGAGTCAGTGTTTAATAAATATTAGCTATTAAATATAATACTAACTACTTACAAAAAGTGAAAGAGGGTCTTAGTTTTTATGTTGGGGAATTTTTTTTTGGAGGGGTGGATTTTTAAAAATTCTTCAAAAATTTTACATCCACATTTATGTCTTTGGAAGAGAATGTTACATGACAAGACTAAAGCACAGGGTTCAAAATCATCAAGCAATGGAAGCATCAGTGTATTGTCCGGTGAATGATGGTAGGTCCAACATTATTTAGGAATGCTAAGAAACTGAATTTTCAACCCCCAGCCCAGAACTACTAGATCAGAAACTTTGGATGGGGCTGAGAAATGTTTGTTTTCCCAAGTCCTCTGGATAAGTTTGATACATGCTGAGGTTGGAGAGCCACTGGCTTACATGTGTACTTGTTGAGGGTCTGCTATATTTGTTCTGGTCATAGGAATCTGAACATGGAAAGTTAGATCCCTTCTCTAATGATCATCTCACTAGGGTGTGTGTTTGGGGATGGGGCAGACAAGAAATATGTAAAGAAGAATAGAAACCCAAGAATTTGGGACCATGGAAGTCTGAAAAAACAAAACAAGGAAATGAGATGAATGGCTGGGAGTACTGAGGGAACCCAAGGTAGGGAGTTCATGGAATACCCGAAGATGTGATATCCAAGGAAAAACTTGAGTCATCGGAACAGGAAACAAAAAAATAGTGAAAGAATGATTCTGTAAGATGAAATACCTAACACAAAGGCCATAAAATGGGGATGCCTTAAAGAAGAAATCTATTCTTAGTCTACTAGTAATTACTATTGGTAAGTAAAAGTACATTTCATTAGAAGTAGGGTAAACTTGATTACTGTAGATAGTAAGGTGTTCATCATCAAGTTTTTGACAGGTACTTTAAATAGTTTATTATAATTCCCATTTCATTTTGCTGATAGACCTGCTACCTTAGGCTAAGTGTCATACACTCTCAAATTATCAGCTGAGGGACCAAATCACTAGTGAGCTCTAGAAGCTGTGTCAAGTTGACAGTAATTTGTGATACGCTTCATTATTTCTGATCATTTTGGGGGCTATGGTTACCAACGAACCAGGTAAAACATTTTCTTTTGCAGTTACAGGTATCTAGTCAACTTCAGGTTTCTCTTGTTCAGAACTTACATAATTGTCTTTAGTATATTTTTATTGCCCCAGAAAGTGGTAACTAGCTATTCTTTTACATTTAGTGAAAACTCTGAATTAGTACTTTAAATTTGAGCCAAAGAAAAGTCTGTGTCTTTGTCCACCTTTCAAGTGTAGTACACTGTATATTATTTTAAATGCTATGACTATTTTTATAACATTTTTTTAAAGTCACATAACCTTAGGTACTTCTTGAAGCCTGCCTTCCACAATAACTTCCTCCTGTGGTTTTTGGTTTCATCTTTGAAGTTCCACAACATGTCCACTGGCTGGCTAGTGTTCCCTTTGAAAAGTTTTTTTTTTTCCCCACTTGCTAAAACTGATATGTTTAGTTCACTCACCCTCCTGACAAGTCTTTAATGTAGTTCATGTTGAAGGACTGTGTTTATGAGCATATTTTGGAAAAATCTGGATTCAGTATTTATCAATATTTTTCCAATGTTATTTTAGTAAACCTCCACTTTTCCAGCAAGTTCCAGACATCATTTCTTTGCAATTGTAGATATGTAATGTGCATCTCACTGATGAGGGCATTTTTGTTTACATAGCCCCAGGTAATCATTACGTTTGGAGTTAACAGCACTGTTTAATCTTCTGATCATTAAAAAATTAAGAAGGCTAAGTATGACTCATGAAATATGATGAATTTGGTGTCCATAAATATATGCTCATTAATCTGGCTTTTATTTCCTTATGCTTCTGACTTAACTATCCAGTGCCTACAATTTCTTAATTCTTTTCAACGCTAGCCACCAAACATGAACTTCTTGTTTAAAAAATAATAACAGTGGCCCTGGCTGGTGACACAGTGGATAAGGTGCCAGCCTGTGAACCCAAAGGTCACTGGTTTGATTCGCAGCCAGGCACATAATCAGGTTGCAAGCCAGGTCTCCAGCCAGGGCCATAGCTGGAGGCAGGTGAAAGGCAACCATACACTGATGTCTCTCTTCCTCTCTGCCTCTCTCCCTTTCCCTCTCTCTAAAAATAATTTAAAAAGAATAATACTAGTGGCCCACAAGGAGTGTCCCTACTGCAACTGACTTAGAAAGCTGCTTGATTAAACCTCACTTTATTGGTCCCTGTAGTGGGAGATGGTACTAAATCTGTACATGTGTTGGAAACATTTATTTTAAAAGTTTGCTCTGATATTTCCCCCTCCAGACAGTATTAGTTGTTGGTTCTGTTTTTGTAAAGTACAAGTGGAATTGGGTGTTAGGTTGATTTTGGACAATATGAGCAGGCCGTTTCTTGAACTGGTAGGACTGGCTACTATGTGCTCAACACTGGAAATCTGGAAAAATATATACCCTCGAAATAATTTCTGTTGACAGAGAAAGAGGAAGTCTCAGTGACACCTCTTAACCATAAAAATCTGACTCACCAACTACTTACACTTTTTAAAAATCATGCAGTATTAGTTTAGCTTGAAATTCTCTGCCCTCCTCATTCATTATTTAATCTTATTGTACTTTGTTCAGACAAGCTATCTGGCCTATTGTGAAGCTTCACACAGCCAATTACCTCAAGGTGTTTAGTTCATTTATTATTGAAAGCATAGATCTTGTACAGGTTGTCCGTAGACGACCCTCTCAGTAGATGTAGTAAATGCCTTTCATCCTGTGGCCTGAGTGCTTACAGACCTGACTGCTGAGCTTGGCCGGCCAGCAGGTGCTGGAACGTGTGAGATACCCAAGGTAATTGCACTTCGCTTCCTATTTGAAGGAGCATGTGAAAAATGTGCACATGGTAGCAAATTCGGCATTGAAATTTAAGTGAATAGAATCTTTTAGAGCAAAATTCTCATTTTATTTACAAAGAAATAATCAAACTTGACTTTCTTCATCAATGTGTTTTGTGGTTATTCAGAAATAACACAGAAAAGATAGCTGTTAAAGAGAATTCTGCATTTTATTTTCTTTGTTAAAGATTTTATTCATTATTTTCAGAGAGAAGGGCAGGGAGGGAGGAAGAGGGGGAGAGAAACATCAGTGTATGGTTGCCTTTCACCTGTCTCCAGCTATGGCCCTGGCTGGAGACCTGGCTTGCAACCTGATTATGTGCCCTGACTGGGGCATCGAACCAGTGACCTTTGGGTTCGAAGGCCATTGCCAATCCACTGAGCCACACCAGCCAGGGAGAATTGTGCATTTTAAATGCAGAATTCCTTTCTACAGACATTATTAACTATTATTATAGTCTGCATTATATGTCTAAAGCTTAGAGCCATTTTTAATTCTTGTCATAGGCTGGTTATTTCGTTTAAAAATTTGTTTAAGGTAGACCAGAGTGACATTATGCTTAAGACTATTTATCTGGAAGTCTCCTCTTTCAGATTTGTGGTCTGTGCCCTTGAACCCATTTTCCTTTCCTGGCTTACTTTCACTTCTGTGTTGTGATACCATGAAGGGCTAGTATGAATGACTTGGAAAAAGGCTAGCTTAAGTCATGTGCTGATTTTATGGTGCGTTTATATGCCATTAAGAGTATCCTACACTGAATGTGCCAGGTATTTAACTAGGGGCTGGTACACATTTCAGAGCTAATACTGAGCTGTTCCACATCAATGCTTTCAGCAGGTGGCTTGAACTGACAGTATAAAGAAAAAAGTGAGAGAAAATTACCATTGTACTTTAGAATTTCTCTGATTGAATTGACTGATTATACTGTCAAAGGAGCATTGGGAGCTGGCAGGGTTATGGGGAGTGAAGAAATGACAGAATTCCTTTAGAAGGAACCTGTCTGTTGGTTTTTGCACAGCCAAATATTTCAAAATGACAAAAAGGTTTGATGTGAGGTTTGAATTCAGTGTGTGTGAAAATCTATGTGTTCTCTCATTTGTTTTTTAAAGCTTGTACATTGTGTAAGGAGAGCCAGTGGTTTTCTTATTACCATTTTTCTCTTATAAGACAAAATATCAAAACACTCTATTCAAGTGTCATCAGTAAATGTTAAATGGCTTTTAATATTTATAAAAGAGTTTTGTAAAGATTTCTATTTTGTTAGAAATTTTTACTTATTAAAAATGGTAGAGCAAGCGAGTAACTTGATGAAAAGTTTGTTTTATGTAATCAGCCTTATATCATGTTCTTATATCTAGATCTCTTTAGAAAAATTCTGTCAGCCATACATACTATTCTTGGTTGTCTTTTGTCTCTTAAATTCATGTTTATTTACTCTAAAGTGTTCTATTATTTAAATATTTAAAAATATTCTCTAATTGGATATTTTTTTTAAATTACAGAGATACTATACACTGGGTGCTACTCGTGGAATAAATAATCATAGGCAGTGTTTACTGAATACTTGCCATGTGCTGCATACTTCAATAGGTGCTTCAACGCGCCTCACTTAACCTTCACAATTACTACATAAAATAATTTTCCTTTGTGTCCCCCATTTTACTGATGAGCAAATCAAGGCACAGAGAGGTTGAGTAACTTGCTTGACAGCCAGAGTTAGTAAGAGGCTGAGATGGGGGACAGCCTCTCAGAACCCCAGGGCTCATCCATCCCCTGTTACGGTGAAGAGGAGGGAAAGTGGTTACAGTTGGCTTTTTCTTTTTCCCTGTCAATGCGCTCACTGCCTTCTGGACTGGCAACAGGGAATTAATGCAATAATTTCCCCTTCATGGTTATCCCATTATGAATTTAATGGAACTTTTGATATAGAGTCATGAGAATTCTTAAGGGAACGGTTTAAAATGCGAAAAAAAAAAAGTATTGCAGTGCTCTATAAAAAGTATAAAAGAGACAGTTTAGCAGAATGTAAGTTAGGTTTGGGGCAGAAAAAAAATCAATCAGGATAAATGGGTCAGCATTCATCATTTGTTCAACAAATACTTATTGTACTCGGTGCCAAGCAGTGGCCTTGGCCTGTCGGAAAGCCCTGGGTGATTTATTTTTGTTGGGTTGACTCCCTGGTGGGATTATTCACAAACAACCTTTCCATGTAAATAGGAAGCTTTAATTGCAGAAGAGAAGGGTTAAAGTCTCTCTGGGTGGACTATGGTGCGGGAGTTTTGTTTCCTTGCATAATCGAGGAGGCTCTCCCCATATTCTCATTATTCTGATGCAGCCTAACAAACCAGCAGGAAACCGCATTCCACGGGATTTCTATGGGGACTACAGAGAATTCGTTCCAATGCTTACAGAGCAGCCGCTTGTAGTTTAAAGTAGCTTCAGGGCTAATGTGAGGAGCCGAGCAGTTCCACTTGCTACTGAACTGTAAAACTGAAAGCATGTGCAGTGTAAATACAACAGTGTCAGGAGAATCATTCCTGATACGGTGGCCTTCTCAGAGCCTTGGCGGACACTCTGCTAGTGGTGAATGGGGGACGCAGGCTGGAAATTTGAAATATTAGGCCACATTGAAAAGGTGAATACTTGTTCATTCACTTGCTTTAAAACTTACTCTAATTTATTTTTCAATTGGAGGTACATAGAAAAGAAGAGAAAAATGCTCTTTCCTCCAAGTTCCCATTCCCCCAGTATAAAAAATAATGGGCGGCTGGGGGTGGGGGGCACACTTTCAGTAATAACGCTTGCTCAGCCTAGGCTAATAGAGATAAAGGAATCCATACTTTAGGGTGTGTATTTTGGATTTCTATATTCTATCTACACTCTGTGCAAGTCCCTAGTTTACAGCATCCCAGAGTGCAGCTTGCAGTGCCTTGTTTTGTTAACAGGAGCTTTGTACCAGCTTCTTGGGTCACGTGATGGATTTGGTAGTTGCCTGCCATGGTGTACGAGCTTCTTGGGTCACGTGATGGATTTGATAGTTGACTGCCATGGTGTCTCTGTCCCACATCTCAAGTTTCTCTCGCTGCTGCTTGCTCTCCCGCAATGCCTGTGTGCATGACCCACTTAACGGGCCTGCACCCTGTGGATCAGAACCCAGATGCCCGTCCCTATAATAGTACAGACCAGAGAATGGACATGAACACAAGGCCCTGTCATTGTTTCAATTCTCTGCTGTCAACAGGACATTTTTAATGTTCAATCAAAGGTCTCTAAATCATGTAGCTGTTCCCATTTGTTCTACGAACTGCTTCTCCTCTGCCCTTAGCACTGGAGGTGGGTGGCATTCTTCAAGGACCAGCTCAAGTGCTACCTATCATGGAGCCTTCTAGTTCCGTTGAAGGCTCTATTCAAGGGGAATGAATATACCCCTTGTGTATACCTCAGTCACCGCCTGTATCACACACACCTTGAGCTCACAATGTGCATACCTGTTTCGCATGATGTGGTGGCTCCAGGTAGGGACAGTAGGTGCCCTCCAAGAATCTTTGTATTCTTCTCCTTCCATATCCAGCCCAGTGGATATTTCAGTACTCCATAAATGCATGTTGAATTGAAGTGAATTAAATAATTTGCCCTTTTATCTGAAAGAGTAAAGAAATTTACATTTAATATAAGGCTCTTTTGATAGACATGTTGCCTTCATTTCAGTCCTCTTTTGATGCAGAATGATGGTGCACGCTCCCATGGAATGGCTAATGTGATGAGATGGTACACATTTGATTCTTCTTCACTTATAAATTTAGGGTGGAGAAAATATAAATGAAACCATTGCACTAATTTTAAGACATATAAAGAATATGGAAATTGAGCTTAGGAGGAAAAGGTTAACTAAGGTTAAAATGAATGCTTTTCATTATGCTTAACATATCACTAAGAGGAGACTTAAAGGAACGGCTATTTTCTCACCAAATTTCCCCATTCTGCTCCTGGATTTCCTTTTAGCATAATTTAAGTATGATGTTGTAATGGGTTTAAATCATTTTAATTTTGCATGTTTTGTAAGGGCTAGTTTTTATAAGGGAACATTTCATAAGGTAGCTCCTTGAGCCTCTAGAAAGACTTGAATGGAAAATGCTTGTTGTCTTCACAGGAATTAGAACCCTAGCAACTAGTAACCTGCATAGACATTAGAGGTTTTGTTTTTAGCAGAAGGGCCATAATTTCCTCCTAAACTGGAGGCAAAATGTGCTTTGTGAAAATTCACATCTTCTGGAAGGAAAGCTCCCAAAGCATCTTCTCAAAGTGTTTGAGAGGAGTTGAGAAAAATAAGTTTGCAAAAATAAAAAAATGAATAAATATACATACACAAACACATTATAAAGCTAAATTTAAAAGCCTATCAAAGACCTATTCCTGTTGAACATGAATTTGTACTATTGAAAACTGAAATTTCTGGGCTATAAAATGGTGGGTCCATTGGCTATTACACAATTATTTTTCTGAAAAATGAAAGAGGATTAATCTTCTAAGTATAGATTTATGTATTTATATATAGATTAGAGTCTTAAGTCCTGAACTTTAACTGGGTTTTGGATGCCTATTTGTGAGTAATATGACATTAAGAAGCAGAGAAATTATGTAAAACACAATTCCTTTAGCATGCCACATAGCAGTAAAAGGGAGTAGCTAATTGCCGCTTTCAGAGGAAAAACTCAACTTCTAGCCAGAGTTATCTTTGCATATGGGAAGTTTAAGATAATGCCTGTGGCATATATATACTGGAAATAATATGCTTTATAATAATAAGAAGCCTTGTTTAGAAATGAGAGAAACTGCTCTGGGAAGAGGCCATTCTAGAGGTGTGGTTGCCCAAATGAAGTTTCTCACGCAGTTGAGTTTCTTGTACACTTCTTAGTAGTGGTTTGTAGGTCAATGACAGTCTTGCCTAGTTTTCGTGCCTTGTTTTTTCATTTAGCATTTGTTTCATTGTTGACTGACCACTGAGTCCTCTGAGCACACTTAGGGTCAGCACAGCCTAGAGGAGTCCACAACTGCGTACAGAAACTCAACTTGGATTGTTTGGGATCCATTTGCTTTTAACATATACAAGTGTTAAAGTTGATGCAACCTCTGAAACCAGAAACTCTGAAGTAGTTTGAGTTCTCTACAGTATACTTTAGAGACCACTTATCTACTATGTGCCAGGGCATTCACAGATTAACAAGACTGTCCGCAAGGAAAATAAGACACCAGACATCTGACCCTGGGTATTTCCAAATGGCACAAGTCAACAAAGACTTTCCACAGATATGGACCTTGCTTCAGAGGGGTGGCAATTTACAATTTTTACACAGGATTTTGAGCCCACTGTTAGAGACATTTCCAAGTACAATAGTAAGTAGGAATCACCTTAAAGATTTTGTGGCCACACAGGACATATATATCTCAAGTTGCCTGTCCTCATCTCTCTGTCCTGTTTGTGTAGTTGACCAAGAGTTCCTTGGTGGGACCCAGCCAGCACAGAGGATGCTTTCCGATTGCATCTGTCTTTTTTGGCCCCTTCCTTTGGGTCTCTGTTCTCCCCTTCCCTTGGGTCTCTGTTCTACCCTTTACCCATTCCACAGCCGAACATTATTTTCCTCATTTCTTCCTGCCATCCACATTTCCCTTCCTCTTGCTCACTCCCAGTCATGGTAATCTTTTAAGTTTTATAATCTAGGAAAGGAAAAATTGGGTCTTTCTCAAAGAAGATTAAGAGAAATTATTATCTTTCCAGTTGGGCTGTGAGATGACAACATATTGTGATATGAGCCCTTCCTCTTAAAGGATCTATTTAGTTTTTCAAAATCATGCTTTCAGAAAAGCAAAATAATACTTGTAATGCTGAGTTGAAAACTTTAAAACTTTATAGGAGAACATTTGGCGAGTTTTGTAGCCCTCTGGTGGAATGTCAAGAGAATCCAAAATAGAAATATTTGAATATTTTGATTTTAACTATTTTCATTATGACTAAGCAATACAAAAATTGAGCCTTTTTGCTCATATATCTGTAGCTGGGGAAATCAACATTTATTTTTAATACTTATATATATTTTTTCATTATTATAAACAACTGTTTTATTCCAAATTCAGAGAGTGCATAATGTATATAGTATTTTTTAAAAATTGTCTATGCTTTCTCTTTTTGTTAGGATTTTACTATGTCATTACTCACAGAAATTTAAAGTTGGGGGATGGCAAGTAAGACCTTTGTGGGTTATAAATACAGATACATTGCCAGGTTTTTAGAGGGCTGTTTTGTATCTATGTCATGTAAATGAGCAGTTGTAAGCTTTTGTATAGAAGAAACCTGACATTGAGGAAAGAGCACTGAGGCAAAGACAGACCTTAGAATTGGTCTCAGCTATGTTACTCTACAAGTAGCTACATGATTCTAGAGAGATCATAGCCCCTGCTTGGAAGGTAAAGGGTAGTTTCAAACATATTTCTTATTTTGTTTTTATTTATTGTTTCAAGAGAAAAAGAATAATAATAATTTGGTGTTTTGTTTACTTATGCATCTATTAGTTGCTTCTTGTATGTTGCATCCAGGATAGATTTGTTAAATGGAGTTCATTTTATTTCAAGTGTTATCTACAAATAATTTTGTTTACAGCCTATAAATGATTTTGTTAGCATAGATTATTTGCCTGCTAGGTTTTGGCTAAAAATTGAGGTCATGTATGATTATATCACCTTTGAAAATGAGTTCATTATTAATCATTTAACTTTAGCAAGAGAAAAAATATATTTTACTAACATAAAAATAATTTTCTAAGCAATATGGGAAGTTTAAATGTTTTCAAAATAATTTTTTTTCTATATCCTAGACAAAAAATCAAAGAAAAGAAAGATTAAACCTAAGTCATACCTCTTGTGTTTTAATAATTTCATATATATATATATATATATATGAGAAACCATTTAAATATTTCAGATTTTCTTTGGGCTTGGAAATTACTAGTTTGCATTTTATTTTTTCTCTTGCAATTATTCTATAACTAGGTTATAATAGGTAAAATTATATCATCATCTAACAAGTTTCATGTGCCACATTATGAACTCCCAGATATTATAGTTTAAAAATTCAGTGATGCCACTATAATATTAATGGCAAATGGTATACATTTGAAACATTTAAAAATGATCATAGCCTTAAAGCCAAAAAGAGCTGCAATATATTAATGATATAGAAACAGTGCTATGTGGATCTGAATTATGTATAGCAGAGAGAGATAGAAAGAGATAAATTGCATAATAAATCAAAATTCACATGGTATATTGTTTATTTTTTAAAAACTACACAAACTTTCTATTTATGCAGCATGTCAGCTATTTAAAAAAATGATGAATAGTTTCAGATTCAGATTTATTTCAAAAATGAATATTTAGCACCCAATAGTGTCATATTGAATATAGAAAAATAATTACAGTATATGTGTTATCATGAAGAATTCTAGGAAAGCACTGACTTTTTATATTTTGAATATGCCTTTATTCTCTGATCAATTTGCACCTTTTGTCTTTTTGATTTATAATAGGTGTTTTAACTGTCTTTTAAAAATCTATAGCAATAATATTTAGAAGTATCAGATTTTACTAAGGCAGTAATTAATAGGAAATGTTTCTTTTTGATAAATCTGTTGTATTAAAACACTACATGGTGGGGCAAAAGTAGGTTTACAGTTGTAACTATGTGAAACCAAGTTTAGTTTTATATTATTATTTATTAGTGTATTGTTTTCCATATAAACAACTATAAACCTCCTTTTACCCCACCCTGTATGATTGTAGAGTATTGCAAATATTACAAAATGTTATCTGATGAATATACAGGAATAACTCACAGAATCCATTGGTGGTCAGAAAAAAATTTAACAAACTTTCCCAATATTTTAAGATTCTCAATAACTACCAACATGAGGGGTATTTAAGTGGTTTGTGTATGTTTTTACAGATGTGGTTTATTACAGAAATACCATGAGATGCTCTTTTTAAGTGTTTACAACTAGTAGATTTAAGTAATACTTCTTTAAACAGCCCTGACATATGACTGTCTTGATTTTGCTAATAGTTTTTGGGTTTCTAGTCATTTGCCATTTAGGTGCAGATGCTGTAAGCCATCAATACGTCATATATTATGTATCCATATGCTTCTTAACCAAGAGAACCATAGGATGACTATAACATTTGACTAGTGTTCTAAAAGAGAACTTTAAAAACTGCAGTTCCTTGTTTGACAGGTGAAAGAGCCCTGGTATGGTTATCACTATAGTGATTATTTCCCTGCAAGATAAAAGGCATGTGCATTGTATTATTTCTTTCTGGAATGATTTTGAAATTGCTACCATAAATGATTCATGTATGCATTTTTTCACTCAATATCATTTATTACAGGGTGATCCAGAAAAAAAAAATACAAATGTTTTCTGTCATCTCTCATTTTTCCATCTGGGTCTTCTACTTAGTCCTCTGCTTCTGCTGATGTCCTGAAATGTCACTCACTATCCTGTCTAGTCGCCCTGTTAGCTTGTTTGTTGCTCACCTACTCCTAGAGTTTATTAATCTTCCAAGGGGGTGGGTCTTGACAGGTGACTGGGAGGCTGAGTGGAGGTTCTGGGAGCGAGGTGGGAAATGATTCAGATTTTGGAAAAGAGAGAGAGCAAGGAAAAATGTTCCAGCGTGGAGACAAAGAAGGCCTTAGAGAGACAGCTAGGAGAAACCTGTGGAAGTATGGTGAGCTGATAGCAGTGGTGGGTCTTGACTTTGTGTGTCTGAGTTCCATGCACAGGAGGCACCAAGGGGGCCTCGAAATCATTGTGGGGAAAACCAGTAGCAACTCACAGAAGCTGTTGCTCTTCACTGGCGGTTTCACGTGACTCATGTAGATTGATGTGTAAAAGGAAATAAGGAACACTTGGGAAAAAGAAGGCCATCTGCAAATATTTAGTGTATATATTTACTAAGATCATTAAGTTTTTTCTGATTTTTTTGCAAGGAATTTTATATCTAGGAATCCGTGACAAAACTATCATTGAGCAGATGTATTTGACAAATATTGAGTGACATAATTTAAAATGTAGATAGCAAAGGCAACATGCTTGCCTAGTATCAGGCTATACCAAACAATACATTTCTAATGAAATTCTTATCATGCTTTTAGAGAATTTTAAGTTCTTTTTTTTTAATCAGATGAGACACATAGCCTAAAGTTTAGAGCTTATAGATTTGGTGTTCTGACCATTCCTGAAAATAGTTTCATTAAAAAACCTGGTTAGCACAAAAACTAGTCTCTATTTGTTTTTACTGATCAAATAAAAGCTGCAATTTGATCGTTCAGAAATTTTCCCCCCTTAGGAAGCATATCTACTTGTATCAATGAGAAACAAATTAAAATGGAAGAGACGTTTAAATGCTTTTTATTCATGGTGTTAAAAATGGTTAGAGGAAGAACTCACATTTTTCTGTAACACAATGTAACAAGCAATTAATTTTTTGGCATAGCGATAAATCTGCTTCTCTAAGAAGGTGTTTTGTGTTTTAATAAGTGGCAGTACATGCTAGTATAGTCATTTTTATTAAATAGTTGAGTTAAAATGAATTTAATTCATAAAATACTGCCTAGGACTTATTGAGATTTTACATACAACATCTGAACATCATGTCACTACATTCAACAAAGTATTATTTAAAAAATATAATTAGTAATGAGTCATTTTAAAATATACTAGTATTTGTGAAATGTTATCATCTTTGATCTGCTCAGTCTCCAAATAAACTTGAAAACAGAAATTCTTTGGTAATGCAGAATTAGTAGTAATGGAGTATAGTGTTACCACAGCGGCATAATCGAAGTTAGTTATCCAGAGACAGCACTTAAACAAAACTCTTGCCATCATGTGTTCATTCATTTAGTCATGAACGTATTCATTTAATTTTGTTATGTATCTATTCAATTTTTAGAGGGAGTAAATATACGTCTTAAGATCACCCACTTAGAAATTTATTAACATGGTTCATATCTATTTCTGAAGACAAATAGTACCAGTATAGCAAATTATTCCAAACAACAATAAAATTTTAGCTATATAAATTTTAAAAATAGCAAAATATGTGTAATAAATTTTCACTTCAATCACTTAAAAATGTACAGTTCAATGTAATTAATTACATTTACAATGGTATGCAACTATCACCATTATTTCTAAAGCTTTATCATGACCCCAAACAGAAGCCATACCCACTGAGCAATAACTTCCCATGTCCCCACTTTGTTTACCTCCTGGTAACCTCTGATCTATTTTCTGTTTCAATGAATTTGCCTGATCTAGATATTTTATGTAATAGAATCATACTGTATTTTTCCTTTTGTAACTGGTTTATTGCAGTTAGCATACTTTCAAAGTTCAGTATCAAAACTTCACTGTGTTTTGTGGCTGACTGATATATTCCAGTGTTTGTAAATCCCACGTTTTGTTTTATCTGTTGCCAGGTACTTGGGTTGTTTCCATGGCTTGGCTTTTGGGAATAATGCTGCAGTGAACATTGGCATATAAATATCTGTTTGAATTCCTGTTTTCAGTTTTTTTGTGGTATATACCTCTGAATGGTATTGCTGTGTTATAAGACAATTCTGAGTTTAAGTTGTTGGGGAACCACCAAACTTTTCCATAGTAGCTGTATTATTTTACATTCTCACCAGAATGTTGTGCTAGATTCCTAACTTGTCCACATCCCACTAACACTTATTTTCCACATATTTTTTAAAAAGTTAGTCATTCTAATGGGTATGAAATAATACTTCATTAGGAAATAATTTCCTAATTATCATTTTGAGCAACTTTTCATGGGTTTTGCGTTTCTTCTTTATAGAGATGTCTATTCAAGACCTTTGCCCATTTTTAAATTGGATTATCTTTTTTGTGGACTTTTAGTTCTTTATATGTTCTGCATATTATACTCATATCAAATGAATGATTCTCCATTCTGTAGCTTAATATTTTTTACTTTCATGATAATAAACTATAATACACAAATGTCTTCCATTCTGATGAAGTGCAGTGCATCTCTTTTTTTATTGCCCATATTTTTGGTGTCATGTATAAGAATTCATTGCTGAATGCCAGGTCATAAAGAATTTTCCCTATGTTTTCATCTGACACTTTTGTAATTTTAGTTTTTGTATTTAGCTTGTTAATCCACTTTGAATTCATTTTTGCATATGGTTAAAGGTGTCCAGCTTCATTCTTTTGTATATGGAAATTAATTTGTCCCAGCACTATTTGCTGAAGACATTATTCTTTCTCCTTCCTCATTGAATGGATTTGACACCTTTATTGAAAATCAACTTGCTATAGATATATGTGTATTTATAAACTCTCAATTTTATTCTATTGGTCTACATGTCTACTCTTATGCAAATGCCATACTGTTTTGATTACAGTAGCATGATTATTAGTGGTAAAATTGGGAAGGGTGAGAGCGCCAACTTTGTTCTCTTTTTTCAAGACTGCTTTTACTGTTTGAAACACCTAGAAATTCAATATGAATTGCAGGATTGACTTTTCTATTTCTCAAAAATAGATCAGATTTTGATAGATTGTGTTGACTCTGTAGATTGCTTTGGTAGTATTGACATCCTACTAAATCTTCCAATCCCTGAAAATGCTCTTTCCATTTACCTATTTGTCTGTCTATCTATAGGTTCAGTTTTATTTTTATAGCAGTTTTAGGTTCACAGAAATACTGAGCAGAAGGCGTAGAGATTTCTCATATATTTCTCATCCTTGCATCTATTTTTTTAATTGAATGTAAATTAATCTTTCTTACAGCAGTGTTTTATTGTTTCATGTATAAGTATATAACTTACATGATTAAATTTATTCCTAGGTATTTTATTCTTTTAGATGCTAGTATAAATGGAATTACTTAATTTCATTTTTAAATTTTTCATTCTTGTTCTATAGAAATGCAACTGATTTTTATGTGTTGGTCTTGTAACCTGCAACTTTATTAAATTAGTTTTTTATTTCTATTAGGTTTCTAGTGAGTTGCTAGTGAGATTATTTTATTGGTAGGATCATGTCATTTGTGAACAGATAGTTTTACTTCTTCCTTTTACATTTAATGCCTTTTATTTCTTTTCCTTGTATAGTTGCTCTGTCATGAAATTCCAGTACCATCTTGAATAGGCAAGCAATGATGGGTGCAGGCATTATTGTCTTGTTCCTGATCTTAGGGTAGAAGCATTTAGTCTTTTTCCAGTAATTATGATATGAACTGTGGGATTTTTTGTAACCATCCTTTCTCCTCCTCCTCTTTTATTATTCTCATCAGCAGAGAGATAAGACAGGGATGGTGGAGGGAGAGAAGGAGGGAGGAGGAAAGAGAGGGAGGGAGGGAGGGAGGGAGGGAGAGAGAGAGAGAGAGAGAGAGAGAGAGAGAGAGAGAGAGAGAAACATTGATTACATTGATTGGTTGCCTGCCATACGTGCTCCCCAAGCTACCTGATGACCAGGGCATAAATGCCCTTTTCATCTTGAGGAAGGTTCCTTTTATTGCTATTTTTTTGAGTACTTGCATCATAAAAGGGTATTGAATTTTGTCAACTGCCTTTTATATATCAATTGACAAGATCGCATGTGCCTCTATTAATTTAACCTGGTATAGTATACTGTTGAACTCCAGCGCAGAACTCTCAAAAAATTTGCATTCCCAGGATAAATCCCACTTAGTTAAAGTGTATAATCTTTTTAATATGCTATTGCATTTTGGTTTGCTAATACTGTGTTGCATATTGGCTATATAGATTTTATTCATTGCCAGACTATCATTTAAGATTTTCTTGGATTCCTCTCTTGACAAGGCATTGCTACCCAAGAAATGACAGATCTTTGAGTCTTACTCTCTGAATGAATCAAATTAAATTTTACTTAAATTTTTATAATTGGCCTTTTCATTTAGAGAATAAAACATAATTTCATCTCTACTGTTAGAAATGCTTTTGGAGCTTCTGTGAGGTGTCAGGTGATGGACTAAATATCTTACTATGTTATATCATTTAGAAGGATATAACTATTAGTATCTTCATTTTACAAATGAGGAAAAAGAAACTTGGAGCTAGCAAATGGTAAAGTAAGGGTTTTAGCCCCTGTTTTTAATCCTTAATTCCTGATTTCTAACTCTACATTGTCTGACCTGAGACATGAGCCTGTTTACAACATTGCTAAGAAAAACCAATAATGCTGGTAACTCAAGAATGCAATATGATGGGTCTGTTTTCATATCTTTATTTTCTCTTGCTCAGAACTCTTCAAATATAGCAAAAAAAAAAAAACAAAACAAAAAACAAAAAAACACCCCACTAGTAACAGAAATTCATAGAACTAGAGTAATTATATTTTTGCATTATAATGTTATAGATGAGTGGGTGAATTGATGGAAAAAATATTAAAGGAAATCCTAGAATGGCATAAACAAAATTTCTATAAATTTAAATGCACATGAATCATTCTTCATCATTTCTAAACATCTTAGGCATTTTAGAGGACAGCAAGATTTCTCCATAAAACAACGTGATTCTTCTATGTAAATGTTGCAGTATAACAGGTGTGTTGGCTAGTGATAAGATACTCTGCCAAGCAACAAATAAATAATTGCACGTGAATCTCAGAAAGATGTTAGCCCTGGGGTCTATTTGAATGTGCTTTTTATAGTGACATTCTATTTTTTTTTCAACATCAGAAATAGCTGCATATCCCTATCTTGAATGGTGAGATTGACTCTGTTTTTCACTGAATACATTTTATTTTTACTGTTACAAAATATCATTATGAAATAGATCATGAGTTCACCTCCATTTCCCAGCCCTTCTACCTGGATAATGCCTTTAAAATGTTTTTTTGGTCACATCTCTATTAAGAGATTTCCCCAGATTTTCCTAGCCCTGGTTAGCTGTTCATAAATCCTTCTATAGAACCCTATTCTTGTTCTTACCTATTTATGGCATTATCATGCTGACTTGTGATTTTCTGTTTATTTTTTACCTCCTCAAGACTATCAGTTCCTCCAGGGATTTGTTTAACAGAGTAACTTGAGCACTTTTCCTGGCTACTTTCAATAGTCATCTTTTCCCAACGGCTGGCACTTAGAAAATGCTTACTATTTTTACAGTTTTAAACAACAGTGAAATACATACTATATCCATCTCTGCCAGTTGGTAAGTCTTTGGCGGATGATAAAGGTGCTTCATCTATCTACCTGAATGCATTACACTTTCAGGGAAAACATTATACATACTTAGTTTTCTTATGTCACTGATTATTAATGAGCAAGGCATGATGTCAGTTAGACTGTGACTTCCCCCCACAACACTGATTGTCAGATCTTTCTTTCATGGCTGGATGTATGTTCGCTTCTCCTTCACGAATTCTCAACTAGTACAGCTGGTTGCAGAGCAGACCTTTCTCAGAGAAAGGACCCTTCTTGGCAGGGATTTTTACAGCTGTAAGAGTAGACTTTTGAACATGATTCCTTTCTTACTATGACATTTATTATGATTACTACAATCTGCCCAATTTAGTCAGCCTGTGTTGAGGCATTTTCTTACTGCATGATTCTTGTAAATGTATCCCACTGCTCCTGGCCCAGGTGGCTTGGAAGTGCTGAGTTTTAGTTATATTGAAGCAGTAGTCTGTATGGTTGACTCTGGGTAAAGTTTCTAAAATACCTGAAACAAATGAATTTTTATGTTAGAATAAATTAGTGTATAAGGTAAAAGACTTGCTTCAAATCCTATGCTTTTTTCTTCTTGTTGCCTATGTCTCTTCCACACTAATCTCATGTATATTTTGGACAACATCATTGTTTCTAAAAGGAAACAAAGCAGGCAAGTGTATAATGAAAATATAAAGTAATACATCTGTGGAGTCAATTTTGAGAATTAAATGAATGCATTAGTGGGGACCACTAATTTGTGGCCTGAATTTGTGTTGATTGATGGAAAACAGGTGAAATTGATTGAGGAAACTTCCTGGAAGTCCCTTACATGTTCAACAGCAAAGTGAAAAAGACGTTGGGCAGAAAATAGAGGGGGTGGCGGAGGTGAAAACCTTACTATTTTCTAATTGCAAAATAGGTTATGTTATCCAGGAGTGACATCCAAAAGGCTTATTAACATTGCTGGAGTCTCATCGTAGAGGCCCATTAAGATGTTGTGCTAGGAGGACACAGGAAAGAGATTATTTTTAGAATTTTTTATGGAAGTATAGCCATATTTTAATAAATTGGTGGGTCTATATTAGTGTTTCCTGCTTTTCTTCCACTTCCTTCCATAATGTTGGCACTGCCTATCTAGTAATGACATCTCCAGAAAGGAGAAAAAGGAAACCTTTTTTGAAATTGATTCTATGCAGTTGGGAGATATAGTGTATTAGTCTGTAATAAATTAAACATTTCAGTAAAGGACTTTCTTCTATGTTCAGGAGCATTATATGCATGCAGCCTCAATTTCCCCAATGTAACTCTGTCTTACATAGCAGGACCCTGGCTCCAAAGGGGACATTGGCATTGTAGTTCTCTGTGGCCACTTTTAATCTGACCCCTTGGGACTTGATCTTGGTCTCCAAACCTTGCTGCATTTGGTTTGTAGCTGCTAATAACCTGGAATAAATCATCATGATTAACTCAGAGGGGACCAGAGAAAAGGAAGAAAGCAGTAAATTCATAAAGGAACAATTTGAGGATTCAGAAAGGGCCAATGTCTGATATAGGTCTGATGTCAGAGAAGAGAGCATGATCAGGGTCATCTTCACTGTAAGGGGACACCTGGACACCAGACACAGGTGGCAGTTTTCTCAGCAATGCACAGGGCCAGTGCAGTGAGGGCAGCATAGGATGCTTCTGAAGAGGGCAGGTAAGGGCTGAGAAGGAAATGACGTCACGTATGTTTCCTTAGATTTGTTTTCATGTCTTTCCTGGTTACTCTAAGAGTCATCTTTACATAGGCAGAAATATGGAAAGCCAGAAAAAAGGAAAGGAAAAAATGTACTAGAGAAGAAAATGGTAAATTATTTGGGGAAAATGTATTGGCTGAAGTGAAGATAGCAGTTAAAATCAGAACCTGAGTATTTTGAGAAATGATCAGAGACATTGACATACATAAGTAAACATTAAAATACAAAGGTCATCAGATCAGTTTGATATTTGTGAAAAGAACTTTAATTCAAGATTGGTATGATTGGAATGAATGAAGAAAAAGAAAAACTTGATGATTTGGCTACTTAAAAAAAACCTTGTGACAACTTGATTAAAACATGCAGTCCTCTCCGATGTGGCTGAATTCTGAGTTACTGGGTATGACTAACAGATGTCAATTCTGTTAAGAGAAAGAAGAAAGGTCCATTTTACTTGGGATTTGCATTATCTCCCTTAACAATGCAGTTACCTGTTGTAGTTAATCCTTTAGTTTATAAGAATGTACATAGTCTCAATGTTATTAATAGCCCTCCATGGTTTAATTTTTAAGAAAAGAACAGGATAGAAGTGAGTAAAATGTTTTATTTAGTAGTGCTAATAGGTTGGAGATAAAGGTATGAACATTTAGCTGAAGAGTTGAGGCTAGTAAGTTCTGTGTCTTGTCATTAGGCCCATCATGAAATACAGGGATGTTTTTGCAAACACCTCATATTTTGCTACCACTTTAATGCCATGAAGAGTCACTAGTATACTCCCTGGTAAAAGATTCTTTAATGTTACAGCCTAAGTATCTCAGTTGACTTCAAATGGCATTGATGTTGTTATGAATGAGGAAGCTGGCATTGGAGTAGGTAGCGATTTCCAGTTGGACAGTCAGGGAACCAAATTAGGTAAATCGTAAATTCTGTACTCAGAGATGACAAGGTCATTAGTATGAATGTGTAGATGTGTAGTGGAAGAATTGTACAGTTGTCTATATTAATGGAAGTAAAAATGGAAGGGGTGGTAGGTGGAGGAAGGAAGTATTTATAGAGTTACGTGAATATTAAAAGCATACCTAGGAGATTGTGTGTGAAAAGGAAAAAGGGATGTCATATATTTAGATTGTACAGGTTCGAATACAGAGACCAGGTATAAGAGAGGGAAGGGGGCTAGCTACATCTTACAGAGTAAGATTGGGACAGAATGTCCCTCCCATGTTATAATTCATTGTCTTTTGATTCAAGGAGAGTACTTTTTCAATGATTTCATATTTCTTATTTCTGCAGTATAATTACATTGTTAATGTAATTTCAAATTTTGTCTTTTAAACATTGAGTAATTTGGGAGGTTATGCTCAATAATGCTTTTATGTGGCCTAATTGGTAACATGTTAACATTTTAATATCAGTGAAGAAAAATTAAAATTAAATGGCTGCTATAAAATGTAATTAGTGCTTCACATGACAAAAGTGAAGTCTCTTGTCTGGTCTGACACATACCTGTCTGCAGGCCTTTCCTTGCCAATATGTCCCTTCTAGTTTCGCTAGCCAGTTTTCACTTCATGTAAATGGCAAGCAAACAACCTTCTAGACATTATTTTCTATCTAAAACCACTGCTTCTCATCTGTCTGACATATATGCAAACAAGGGTGTTCCATTGTCTCTTTGTTTCTCTGTGGTTCTACTGTGGCTGGCATGTATGGTTTTTCTCTTAATTCAATACATGATTTACCTATAAGAACTTTCTTTTTGAAATCTTCCTCCCTCCCACATAAGAATGTGTACAGAGCACTCAATAGGTAGGTAATAAATGATTGATGAATGAAAAATCATTTAAATGAATAAATCACATTGACCCTCTTTGGAAGGATGACAGTTGTGTGTGATAGGTTTAGATTTCAAAGTTACTGACTGAATATGTTGTAATTCTAGTTTTAAAAAATGCCTTTTATATTTTTCTTGGATGTCTTGTCTTAGTAACAAGTATATAAACTTTTTGAAATTTTCTCTAGGGTGCTTCTCTGCTGCCTTGGTTTGTCATGCTATTTATTTATATCAGATTAAGCAATATTTCATAGCATAATTTGTTTCATAGGTAGTTTAAATAAACTACATCATTTCAATTTCCTTAGAAAACAAGCTAAATAGTAACAAATAAAACAAATGCATCAGTAAAATGCATAGGCATATAGTTCTATTACTAGATAACAATTATCTTCCCTTATCAGTATAATTTTATTATTCTAACCATTTAAAATATTTCTTGTCTTTGAATATGATTATGTTCAGGACATTATCATTTTGGATATTTTCTTCACTTTAGGTTCTAAACCTTTTTATTACAGTTAACTTATGATTGTCCTCACTGGTGGGAATTTGGTTCTGTGCAAATTTCTTTCTCTTACCAACTCAAATGTTCCAACCATTAAAACAACCTCTCTTCACCCCATATACCCTTCTGCTATTTTTTTCTTTATAGGTAAGTTCCAAAAAACAACAATATAGACTGAAAATTTCCACTTTTCTGTAGTCCCATTTTAGCTCCCACTGTCTCCCACCCTATACCTTCAGGGACATTCTTTCTGCAGTGACCACTTAACTGTCAGCTCTCTTTCACTTCTCCCAGAGAGTCTTCCCCTTGACTGTAGCGATACCTTTCTTTGAGAATTCTGCTCTCCTATAAGTTGCCATTCTGGCTCCGTTAATTTCCTACTACCCCTCTGTCTTTCGGAATACCTTAGAAATGGGCCTTTGGGTTTTTCCTGCCTCACACTGTGCTCTCTTGGAGCCAGCTCAGCTAATCTCAAGTCTTAACTCAAAGGCTCTTCTATCTACCTGCTTGTCTCCATGACATCTGTTTATGTCAACATCAGGGTTACATGATCTCTTTGCCAAGATCTGCATCTTACACTTCTCTGGTAACCCTGTAATTGTATTCTTCTTTAATCAAGAGCCATCTTCCCAAAGTGCAATAAAATTATGTCTCCCCATTACCATGATCCTTTAATGACTGCTTATTATTTAAATATAAAGGTGGAAATCCTTGGATAAGACCTGAGGAATTCCATGGTCTGACCCTTACTAAACTCTCCAGACTCCTTCAAACCATATACTTATTCTCTGTAACATGCCATGCTCTTCATGACTTCCCATTTTCCTCATCATGCTGCTTTTGTTTCAATACATCTAACTTATTATTGCCATTATCCCTGAAAATGCTCATTTTTAATAACTTGTCTGAAGGACGACTTAGGAGACTTCCTCGACCTGCTGCAAGATAGAATTGACCACTATCTGCTTTGTAGCTCCATAGCACCCTGCACTGTGGTCCCTGCCCTCTCAAAATGTTTACTGTAGTCAGTGACATAGTCAGACAGGCAATTTGAACAGAGTGTGATTGATACTCCACTTGGAAAGAATAAGATGCTACTGAGTATAGGAAAAGGATGCTTGGCTCTGATTTCCAAAGGAAGTGACTGCTAAGGAGACATTTGGAGGATATGTATAGATTTTTATCTACAAAAGGGGGAAGAGTTGAAGGGGCACGGTTTCAAAAAGGGGAGGGCCTGGAAAATAGAGTGACAGAGTAGCTGACAGGTCTTCTTATGGCAGGAGTATACATTCAGAAAGAAAACAGCAGCTCATTCACACAAAGCCTTTAACTATGTTGCTAAGTTTGGAGCTTATGCTAAAGGGCATGGAAAGACATGTAAGTCTGAGTAGAAGAGAGACCTGAGAAGGTAACACTGTAGAAGGATCTCTCGATTGTAGCAATGAGAAAAGATTGGAAGGGGGCTGATGAACGGGGGCCCAAAAGAAAGGAGTTAGGAGGTTATTGGAGTAGTTCAGGAAAGATGATGGTAGTTCAGAGTAGTTGGCAGCAGTGGGTGGTTCAAAGTAGGTGGATAGAAATGGATGGATCATAAAATTCTTGAGAGAGAGAATAGAATTTTTAAGTGACTCATTATCTGAGGAAGTTTAACATGAGAACAAATGCCCTGTATTTTGATGTGGACAGAGGGTGGTGCCACTTCACAAGAATAGACACACCTCACTCTGAAAGCCAAGTTGGCATGGGAAGGTGAAGGTCTGAGTTTTGTTTGGGGTTCCAGTATGACAGGAAAATAGAGGAGGCTAGTATTTAATCTCAAACTAAAGACAGTTGTTTATCTCCTTATACTGAACATTTTTACTGAGTTCATTGGGGCGATACTGTTTAATCAAATTATGTAGGTTTCAGGTGTACAACTCTACAACACATTATCTGTACACTGCACTGCACATTCACCACCCCAGGTCAAGTCTCCTTCCATCACCATTTATACCCGCTTTGCCCTCTTCTACCTTGCCCCACCCTCCCTTTCCTCTGGTAATCACCATACTGTTACCTGTGTTATCATGTGTTTTATTTTTTTGATTAACCAATTCATCTTTTCCACCCAACCTTTCAACTCCCCTTCCCTCTAATAGCAGGACAGTAACATTTTCGATCATGTCTAAATCATTTTTAAATGCATTTTGACTATAATGTGGTTGTTTTTCAGGAAATACTTGTTTTCCTCCCTTATTTATTTATTTATTCATAATTTATTTTCTATTTCTCCATTACCACTTATCCTCCTTAGACCTTCTTCTGCCTGCATCCTACCACCCCCACAATCACCACACTGTTGTCCATGTCCATGAGTTCTTTTTATTTTTTCCTCAATTCCTCTACCCTCTAACACCTTACCAGACCAAAATGTTCAGACTACCCAAAGCAATCTATAAATTCAATCATTCCTATCAAAAAAAAAACAATGCCATTTTTCACAGAAATAAACAAGTATTTAAAAAATTTATACAGAACTACAAAAGATCCTGAATAGCAAAAGTGATCTTGAGAAAAAACAACAAAATTGGGGGAATCACACTACTTAATATCAAACTAGACTATAAGGCCATACTAATCAAAACAACATGGTACTAGAAAAGAACAGACACATGTATCAATTGAACAGAATAGAGATCCCATAAAGAAACCTTAAACCTTTACAGTCAATTAATATTTGACAGAGGAAACAAGCACATACAGTGGGCTAAAGATAGTTTATTCAATAATTGTGTTGGGAAAATTGGACAGATAGATGAAGATAAATGAAACTAGAGCACCTTCTTATGCCACACATAAAAATGGTTAAAAATTTAGGCCCTGGCTGGTGGGACAGTGGATAAGGTGCCAGCCTTTGAACCCAAAGGTCGCTGGTTCGATTCCCAGCCAGAGCAACATAACCAGGTTGCAAGCCAGGTCTCCAGCCAGGTCTGTAGCTGGGGACAGGTGGAAGGCAACCGTACATTGAAAAAAAAAAAAAAAAAAAGGTTAAAGCCTTAAATGTTAGACCTGAAATCATAAAAATTCTAGAAGAAAACATAGGCAGTAAAATCTGAGACATTGCTCATAGTAATATTTTTTTCTCATGTATCTCCCTAGGCAAGGGAAATAAAAGAAAAAATAAGTAGAACTACATCACACTAAAGAAGCTTTTGCACAGCAAAGGAAAGCATCAACAAAACGAAAGACAACCCTTTGAATGGGAGAACACACTTTCGCCAATGCATCTGATGTTAATGTCCAAAATTTATAAATAACTTATAAAACTAAACACACACAAAAAAAACTCAATGAAAAATGGACAAAAGACCTGAATAGACACCTCTCTTAAGAGGACATAGAGGTGACCGATAGTCATGAAAGATGCTCAATGCCACTAACCATGAGAGTAATGAAAATTAAAACCACAATGAGATATCACCTCACACCTGTCAGAATGGCCATCATCAATAAATCAACAAACAAATGCTGGTGAGGTTGTAGAGAAAGGGGAATGCTAGGGCACTGTTGGTGGGAATGCAGATCTGTGCAGCCACTGTGAAGAGCACTATGGATTTACCTCAAAAAATTAAAAATGGAACTACCTTTTAACCCAGTGATTCCACTTCTGGGAATTTATCTGAAGAAGTGTGAAATGCTATTTTGAAAGAATATAAACACCACTATGTTCATTGCAGTGCTATTTATGATAGCTAAGATTTAAGAAGCAACCCAAGTGTCCATAAGTAGGTGAATGGATAAAATAACTATGGTACATTTACACCATGGAATACTACTTGGCTGTAAATAAGAAATTTTTACCCTTTGTGGTGGCATGGATGGACCTGGAGAATCTTAGGCTGAGTGAAATAAGCCAGTCAGAGATTCCATATGTGGAATCGAATGAACAGACTGAACTAACTAGCAAAATAGATACATGCTCATAGGCAGGATGAAATCGAAATACTTTCTAGGGTGATCTTCCCTCTCTATTATTCCCTACACATAGGTTGTGTTTAGAGTTTTAGACAGTCATCATTAGCCTGTTAGCTTTTCCAGAATTCTTATTAGAAGCACGTCTAGTACAGCAGAGGAACTGGAAACAATAATACATTCTAAAATATCAGAGATAAATTTAAGAACCTTTTCCTACTTGGAGTTTATAACTGTGTTTTTCCTGATCTCATATTGATAGTGTTATCTCATGTATTGTCCCTGAGTCCCTGAGATTCAGGTTGGTTGTGACTTTAATGAACGTTTCACATAAATACTCAGGCACTGTTTTGTATTATCCGTGTTAATGTTCAGATAATGAAAAATGACTATACCTTTAAAGTCTAAGTAGTTCAGATTTTTTGCAAGGTACACTTACCCACATAATGAGAAAATGAATCATGCTTTCCAACGTGGATCCAGTTGGGTGTCATTTTCTCCGTATTATTTATATTCAGTTTGGAGGTAGTCTGGCATCGTCCCTAGTTATTATGAAGGAAAAATGGTAAGGATTCTGTTGCCCCAAAATAGCAAATGTGTTCTTGAATAGAGAATTTCTTGAGAAGTCACAGGCATGTGTGTGCGTGCACACACACACACATGCAACTCTCATGTAAGAGTCTTGTTGGACTGTGTTATAATGCTGGCCTAGGAAAATCTTTGGAAGAGAGCCACTTGTGAACAAATGTTCTTTTTAGTTCCTTTGTCATTTTGAGGCAAGGTTAAGACTTGGGAGCAAAATAATAGAACCGAACCTAGGATTTCTTTTTTTACTTCCAGCTAGCAATCCCCAAGGTCATGGGCTCTGTCTTCAAAAATTCCAGAGATCTGAAGTGATTAAGAATTGAACTTTCTTATGTTTATTGTACACCACTAGGGGATAAATCAAGTGAATCTGAGCACTGATGAGGAATGCTTGGGCCTCAGTCAAGGTAGCTGCAATCAGAATATAATTCAAGATGCTGGAATAGGAGATCACTGATTTCTACAAAAAGACAAATAGATACCAAAAAAAAAAAAAAAGTCATTCTTGATCTTTATTTTCAGCTTTGCTTTGCAGATTAAGCCTCTAAAAAAAGCATCCATGATTGAGGTGAACCATGCATACTTTTAAGTTACATTTTGCTTAACTCTCTCTCCAATGTAAGTATATCCTGGTTGGGCCTGTGCACTTGGTGATCTATTTCACTAAAACTACTGAAATAATTTTGTAAAACGCTATCATACAACATGGTGGGGTGTCAATGAATTTATTGTAGAGGTTCTGCTTTCCATCAGTGAAGTGATATCATTTAAGTGTATTTTTAAAGTGAGAGAGTTATAATGTCTATGCTCATAACTCTCAAATTTTTCATCCCCTTACTATGTTTCCTTTTGGAGCTTTATTCTGAATATCACCATGTGTCTATGACATCAGGACTACTCTGATGTCGTCATGATAATAGCTCAAACTCTGCATGTCTTTGAATGAACTCAGGATTTGTCCCTCAAGACTGATACGCTTCCTGTGTTCTTATCACAGTGCGTGGCCTCGCCACCTGTGGAGGTGCACACTCAGAAGCCCTGGCTAGGAATGTACCCTTGCCACTGGCCTCTTTCATCTGGTATTCATCAGCAAGCCCTTTTGACTTTTATTTTTGAGTGTTTCTAGAATCGACCTCCCTCCTCCCAATTACCTTGAGACCACTCCGGTCCAGTGGTTCTCAACTAGGGACTATTTTATCCCCAAGTGTACATTTAGCAATCTCTGGTGACAGTTGTAGTCGTCACTACTTGGGAATTGCTACTGGTATTCAGTGGGTAAAAACCAGCAATTGTGCTCAGCTGCCTGCAGTGCATAGGAAAGCGTCACAGCAAGGGATGGTCTAGTCCAAAATGTGAATCACGCAGTGCTTGAGAACTCCTGCCCTGTCTAGTCCAAGCCAGCATCTTCTCATTCCTGAGTTACCAGGGTAGCCTGGGAACTGGTCTTCCTTCCCACTAGTCCTTAACAGTGCAAACCCAGCTCTAATATCCTGCATGGTTTTTCACAACTCTTAGAATAAAGATAGCTCTTCCCAGGATGGTCTTGAAGGCCTGTCAGTCTTTCCAGAGGCCAAATTCTCCAGCCTCCTCTGTTGT
This sequence comes from Noctilio leporinus, assembly GCA_004026585.1. NCBI lineage: Eukaryota > Metazoa > Chordata > Mammalia > Chiroptera > Noctilionidae > Noctilio > Noctilio leporinus. The sequence goes on along the minus strand of PVIW01000414.1, from coordinate 407,710 downwards.
TCCCAGCCTGCTCTGTTCCCTAGATGTGTTGGCTTCATTCTCATCTTTGCATATGCTTTGCTCTTGCTGCCCATGCCAGTGGCCGTTATGTGCCCTCCTTTCTGCCTGGATCTATCTCCCTACCTCTCTCATGTTAATTCTTCTTGATGCTTCTTCAGCTTGTAGCTCAAACACCACTGAACTTGAGAGTAGTGCTTTTGAAGTCCTACTTGAGATTAATCTAATACAAATCCCCATAGGTCTGAGCTTTTTCTATCACTTCTTTTTTTGTAAGTTTGTTGTTTTTAATGGCTCTACTTAAAAGAATAATAGACAACATAAACACTTAGGCCAAGCACCCTTCTAGGTGTTCTATTTGTATTTTTTTTTAATCATCATAACCGTATGTGATGGATGTTGCGTATAGTTTCCTTATTTAATAGCGTCTAAGGTACATTTTCCCCAACATCTCTGAAATTAGGAATGCACCTTATTTTCAATGGCATATTAAATTTTCCAAAAGGTGGTATATTAATCCCATCTTACAAAGGAGCTCAGATTCATTCAGGTACCCAAGGTTACATAATTAATAAGTGATGGTGTCAAGATTCCAACACAGGCAGCCTAAAGCCAGGGACCATTTCAGCTTCAATTCAGTGCCTTCCTGCATCATAACATTGCTATAGGATTATGGAAATAATACATGTCAAGCATTTAGCTCATGGATATATAGTAAGCACTGAATAAATGTCAGTTATGACTATTATTAGTCTGTTTATTATCTCTCTTATTGTGTAATTATTTAATGTTCTCCTTTCCACAGAAAGGAGGATTTCAGGAGGGCAAGGCCTCTGTCTTTTCTGCTTCTCACTGTGTCTGTTTTTCTTAGCACTGAGCTGGGTAATAAGTGCTTTTTAAATGAATAAATGAATGCTTGAATGAAGAGAGGGACTATTAAGGAGAATTGGAGTCCTACCATTTGAAGGCACAAATGTTTTTCTAGAGTGATTGGTTTGCACCTTTCTTATGGTACTAACACTGTTCTGTGTTGTAACATTTGTGTCATTGTCTTTTATCTTCCTACCAGATAATAAACTCCATACACACGTGGCCCTGCCTGCCCAGTACCTACCACAATTTTATTGTGTAAAAGACACTCAGTACATGTCGCACTAATTGACTCTTGAACAGTCCTAGGACTTTCAGCTCTTGTTCACAACTTAGTACTGTCATGGAGGAAGATTACCTCTGGGGATTTTTTTAAATAGCATAATTTGCCATCAATATGCTATTTTTTCCAAATCATCTTTAGGAGGCTGTCAACTGAATATTCCTGCATATTTTTATAGATTTACTTAAGTCATAAAAGATTTACTTAAGTCATCATACTTTATTGAAAAATAAAGATAGAGATAGATGTTTGGGAATATTTTCCTTTTTTGTTTCTGGTTGCATTTGTATTTAAGGAAGAATTCAAGATAATTTTTCAGAGGACTTCAAAGGAATACTTCCTCAATAGCCTTGATGTATTGGCCTTAAAAATTAGAGTGAGGCACAGGATTTTAAGCATTGGAGGTTGTTTATCTGAATTACTCACTGTGTTGTAAAATAGTGAATTCATTGCCTTTCCAATTGGCTACACTTACTGGGAGGCCGAAGAATGAATCTTTTTATGCCAAAGAGAGTGTTAGGTTGTTGGCCCAGACAATTTACCTGGCTTCTTCCTTTTGGACCTGGTTTATGTCTTTGGCGGCTGCATGCAAAGGATATTGTGTTCTGTCCTGTCAATGCCAAAAGTTCACAGAAGGGAGCATTTTTGGCAGAATGTGCATGTTTTAAGGACAAAGGTGTCTACATTTCACACTTTAATTTTCAGGGACTTGTTTGTGCACTATAGGTGAGAGGTTCACAAAAGCATGTATTGTGTACTAAGCGCTGGGGATATACACATGTGTTATCTTGATTGGCTGCTCAGGAAGTTCCATGGTGGCCTTTGTTACCTGGACCATACACAGAGCAAGGCCCAGGAGAGAACACTGCATGGGATGGAAATTAATTATCATCATGTAGCTTCAGAATTTAAATACCTCAGAACACAAAAGGGAGGATATTTTACTAAGTGCAGTGACTTTTCTGACCACCTACATGATCTCTTATCTCAGGCAAGAGCACTTCAAGGTTGGTATTGCCAAGAAAAAAGAACAAATGGGCACAGGCTAGCAATCCATATATTATATTTTTACGTATGTTCTTTTAAAATTATTTTATGGAAAAGAAACTAATGTAGGATCCTGTAATATATGGCTGTTTTAAATCATTTTGAAATATGTCGTACCTTTGTAATATTTATATTAATTACTTTGTAGATCTAAATATTTAGAGGAGTGTTTTAGTTTTATATAATTCCAAAAATATTAAAAATAACATGTAGAACTCTGCTACAATACAAAGATAAGCAAAGAACAATCTAAGTGAAACTTTATTATCTCTATATACAAGTGTATTCATGAAACTATATTATTTTCTTCATTGTCAACTAACCACATCAAAAGATTTTTCTTTCCACAAATGGAGATGATGAAGGGTTTACTTCCTTTGAGCTAACAATCTATATTACTGTGGATCAATTTTCTTTTTAGTTGTACATATTTGTTTACCCCGTAAACAAATGTTTACTCACTTCCGACAAACTCCTACAATTATATCAAGAAAATAAGTAGAAATATTTATCTCAGTACTATTTTTCTTTTACTTTTTAATTACAATTTATAGTCAATATTATTTTATATTAATTTCAGGTCTACAGCAGAGTTTAAACAATCATATAGTTTACTAAGCATTACCCTGGTATTTCCAGTACCTACCAAGAACCATATGCAGTTATTTCAATATTATTGACTAAATTCTCTGTGCTGTACTTTACATCCCTGTGACTGTTTTGTAACTATCAATTTGTACTTCTTCATCCTTTTACCTTTGTTTTAATATCAAATTGAAAAGCAATATGTTTCTATAGGCAACTGGATAAATAAGCTACATTTAGCCAATGGAACATAGAAAAATGTTTAAATGGATTAGGGTAGGCCATTATGTGCTGAAGACTTGTAAGTTTCAGAACAGTATCAAGAGAATGGTTTTATTCATGTAAATAAGATATGGTTTACATATATGTGATCTTGAAAAAATATATATGTGTATATATCTTTTTGGAAAAATACATAAACAACTCATAATAATCACTTTTGGGAATTGAAAGACTTAGAAGCTAGGGGGCTTTTATTTTTGCTTTTTAAATTTCTCTTTACTGTTTCCATTTTGTATGTAATTGACATATATAGTTTTGAGAGTCTAACAGTGATTCTATATACATTGCAAAATGATTACTACTGTTGAAAGTTTTTAAAATTTCATAAAATAGTGATAATTTTCAGGAGAAATGCTCTGAATTGAATCCTTACCTCTTTAGTTGGTTGTTTCTCAGATTGGATGCCATTTGATTAACTAGTAAAGGAAAGAAAGAAATATGAAGAATATAGAATGTATATTTTGATTTTGCTCATAGCAGAATTAATTGCCATATACTTCATGCTGCCCTGGTCCCAGCAGACGATGTGTGTGGGACTCTGTGTCTCCAGCCTGCAGGGTGATGGTATCCTTGAGGTTAATGTTAGGGTGCAGCTCTAGCTCACTCCATCTTAGGCTGGTAGAACTTGACATTATAGAGCCTTTTCTTAATTTGAAGAGAGGTGCTGTGTCATCAGGGCCACATGATAGCTTGGATAATTACTTTTGTTCACTTCCCTCTTCTCTCTAACAGATAGTAATGCTATTTTTGTGTGATTATAATAAAGGATGCTAAGGGATTTTCTCTCCTAATTCTTTGCTGGCTTTCCATAATTCACACACTGTATTCAGAATATTGGTGAGTCTTTTATCTCTCATTTTGTAAATGCTGTAAAGGAAGTTTAGTGAAAGCACCTGGCTCTATTTTAGAAACAAGGGCTGAATTAAGTCACACAGAGTAACCAGTGACCTGTCTCAAATGTATGTTTCATGCTGTATCTGAATAGACTTGCTGCTTATAACTCAAAAGTAAGATCTGTCCGAGGAAGTCCTTAAAAAAAACCCATGCATTCATCAGCAAAAGTCATAAAATGTGATCCTTGGATGGAAGAATATGCTGGGGAGGAATCTCAAGCCACATATAATATGGTTTTGTGCTTTATAACCCAACAAATGTTAAGCCTTATAAATGTGTTAAAAGAAGATTTAGACATTTTTATTACATAATTAAAGGTAGAGGGGACATAGATAATTGTAATTAAGTAGATAACAATAAAGATAGTCTAAATTATTATGAGTCAGTCCTCTAGCATCATAGGTCATGCCTACACTGAACTTGGAAAACCACTTTCACTGATATAGGTTTTGGGATCAACACTAGATGAATAGCAGAAAATAGCCGGATCATATTTTAATCTGAAAGATTTCAAAATGCCAATCAGACCCTTGGCTTGCTCTAGTTTCCAGAAATAATATGTGAAATGCAGATCATAAAGCAGATTTTGGCTCTAAAACACTAAATTAAAATTATTCTTAGGAAGGCCTCAATTATCTCCACAACAAAACTACCAATTTTTTTTGTACATAGCTAGAGATGCTTATGAAAGTGGCATATGGCCACACAATGCGACCATGTCATTCTGTTTTCAAATGTATGTAAACTGAACTCATGAATTTTTAAAAATAAGAATTCTTAAATTTACCAAGGCAAATCCTAGGTCCAGATGAAGGGTTTTAAATAGTAACTCAGGTGATTTAAAAGTAACTGTCCTGTACCTTCAATGGTTAGAACTTACCAATCCTTTTTCCCCATCAGCTCACCTGCCAGGTGTTGACCATGCTGGTTGAGCACAGGCACTTGGTAGAAAGATCAATCTGGGAGCAAACCTTGGACCTGCAAATACGGAGCTGGAAGACTCGAGGCAAATAACGGACTAAGTGAAACCTCTCTCTGCCCCATCTGTAAATATATAACCACAATGTGGTTTAAAGATTTAGTGAGAGAAACCATGTGAAGCAGTTAATTAGTATTAGCATTAAAAATATAGTGAGTGCTCAATTATTAGCTATTTTTATTAAATTCATTTCTTAAGCTGACCCCTGGGAAATAGAAGAAGTGAACTATCATTTCTTTAAATTTTTAAAATGTGTTTAAAGATAGATCCCACAGTTCCTGTAAGGATTAGGAAGCAGTCTTTTGTACTAGATAGCCTTTACCTGTGGGTATGAGTTCGTATATTCCACAGGTGATGCAGCCCAGGTGCTGTCACTCCAGAGTGGCTGCTGGCAGGTGGATCTTGCTGGTCTGTGTCAGAGGAGCAGCAGTCAGGTCTTGGTTTGATAGGATGTTGTTGTCAGATGTCTGATTAGAAAGTGACATCCTACCTAGTTATCTTTTAATCCTCCAGGAGGTAAGTAAAGTAGTGTTTTTGTTTTAACCCCTTGTTAAATAAAATTCTTGGACTGAGAAGAATTTTACACTTCATGTGGGGCCTTAGATATACCCACTATGTACTCTGCTTGCTCTTGAAAAGCAGAAATGGAGACTCAGGATACAGACAGGACAGACTGTGGTTCTGACTGATGGGCTTTCCATACTCTGCTGCTTTCTAGGAATCCGTGCTTCCCTATGTTTCTCTGAGTGTGGGGTCCTGGTGGAGACTGGGATTTTCCTTGATTATTCAGATTTTTGGCAAGACTCAGATCACTTTTTTTTTTTTTAACAAACCAAATCAGTCATTATATAGAATGGGCATATGGGCAGTGTAGGAAGTGGGGGTGGATATGTAACCACTTTACAAAATGTCTGAGAGGTTGTAGTTGATGGAAAACAAAAAGAAATCTGTTCCTGTTTGCTATTTTTGGTGGTTTCCTCATATCTTTTTCTCCCTCAAGAAGGTAAGAGCGCAAACATCATAGCCTCTACTGGGTTCTGGTAACCTGAGGTTTTACATGGACAAAGAGGTGGCATTAATTTCTCTGCCCTCTTTACGTGGGGGTTGTGACTGCAGAGACTCAGTTCTATCACAGAGTGCTGCCTCGGATGAAATCTTACCTGTCTGCCCCACTTGTTACTCAGTGGTAGAACTTAGTGTTAAATACCATCCTGTGTGGCTTACCTTTTACCTTACTTTACATATTATCTGTACAGAGGGAAGAAAACAAATGACTATCTCTAGTACTTATATTCTTAAGAAACCTATTTTAAGTCTGGGCAAGTTGCTAGTACTTTCATTCTCGTTAGTTTTCTCCTTTGCTGTCTCTTTCATATACTATAGAAGTTCTCACTGTGTTTTGGCCCTTTATATTTTTATCCAATTCAAAATTTACTGGAAATTTTATTCTTTACCTATTTGATTGATCTCAGTTGTTTTTCTTAGGATTATTTATTTATTTATTTATTTATTACTGTTAATTAGTTTGAGATGCCATATATGCTGAACTACAAAGTAAAGTAAAATCAACATTGTCAAGGGTGCTTTCCAATTGTCCACCTTGGTAAAGCCCAGCTATTGGGGAAGACAACACCGCAGTATCTTAGAAAGGAGCTATATTCTCACTGTTTCTCTACACAAAGGCCCAGAGCAGCAGCAACAAAGCAAATCTACACGTTTCGCAAAAGATGTTAACTTTAAAAATGTACAGGCTGGAGGCTGAAGGCTGGAGATAAGGATCTCCATCCTAGTAGGTGACATAGTGGAAGCAATTACAGCCCAGGCATTTTACATTTGTACCCCAAAAAGTCTTTATTTAATGACAAGATAATGTCTTTCTCACTTAAGACTTTATTACAACCTCTGCTCCTCTAACCTTTTGCCAGCTACAGCAGAGTTGCTAGAACCACTTGACATAAATAGGGTTTTCAAATATTAGCGTTTTCAAATTGCGAACTTCACATGGTCCCTTTGTGTTACACTAGAAAAATGATCAGCAGGTGAGTTTCTTCACTTAGCTGTGGAGTGGATACAAGAATCTCAGTTTTATACTTATTTGGTCATCTTTTTTTGGTTCTTTTGATACCACATCAATTTCTTATCTCTTCATTTTGCAGTAATAGAAGAAGCCTTAATAGTTGCAAGATTACATATTTATATCAGGGTTCAGACTGTGAACACATTCTTTTCCAGGAAGCAGAAAGATCATGTAAAAATGGTGACCACATGTTGACAGAATGCATGATTTAACAAAACCAAAGGCAATCATTCCAAAGAAAAATGTTTTATTTTCTGCCAGCAGAGTATAATGGAGAGAAATTGGCTGGTATTATTTTAAAAAATTGCCCAAATCACTGTAGTTAGTATAAAATTGTCTCTGGAACTATTTCCTGTAAGTTAACCAGACATATGATTGTATCCTTTCTATTTTGAATACTGAAGCTCACATTTCAACTGTCTTGCCTGGAGCCTGTCAGGTGTAATAGCTCTTTGTAAAGGTGCTTCCTTTTCTCTTTCAGCCTCTCCCATTTTAAGCTTCTGCCTTCCTTCACCCCAAACTTAGAATACTGGTAGTTTGGGATTTTCTGAAACTTTAAGCTACATACTGTCCAGTAAAACATCAAGACTCTAATCTACTCAAAATGTGCTAGTCCAGTTTGCAAAAGTTCAAGTAAAATTAATGTAAACATCATTTATGCTATCAAAAGCCCACATATTTGCACTGAAAGGAGGTTTCATTTTTCTTTAGCATGTGGTTTATAGGGTTTGCTGTTTTTCCTTGGTACTTAAAATAATTTTAGACTTTACACATTAAGACCTGCTTATGTTGTTTGTAGGTATAGCATTATTAATAGCAAGTCAGATGTATGTGTCAATTAAAGACTAGTGCAGTCTGATATGATTGCAATAGTTACATATCTCTGAGCAAGTAAAAAAGACGTAAGTGGCTTGGAATGTTGGCAGTCAGATCACTTCTTTGGCCAGTACACTTTGCAAGGGCTTAACAGGTGTCGAAGATGATATTGTGATTGCTTTCAGGTCTTCCAGAGAACAAACCATCCCATGGGATCTAAGCCTATATTTGGGAAGAAACATAGAGCTTCTATGTTTAAAATCTATGCAAACAGATTTTAAAAATAGTATAAAAATGTCCTTGGGAAGAGATAGGAGTGAATTGCCTTTGTGTCTACACAGTGCTAAAAATACTGGTGCACATCAGATACAGATTATTGATTGATTTAGCCTGAGGCTAGAAAGCCACCAACATGTGTTGTTTTTGCTGTTGTTGAGCCAGAAAGAGAGAGAGAGAGAGAGAGAGAGAGAGAGAGAGAGAGAGAGAGAGAGAGAGAGAGAGAGAGATTTTTTGTTTTACTTATTTATACATTCATTGGTTGATTCTTGTAACTGCCCTGACTGGTGATCAAACCAGCAACCTTGGCATATCCGGATGACACTAGCCAGCTGAACTACCTGGCCAGGGCAACATGTGTTTATTGATTGCTTGATCCAGTAGTTGACATTCTGTAGAAATATTCCAGGGCATTATACTATGCATAGAGGTTAAAGAGGCAGACTTCTAAAAATCCAAATTTTTCCATCATTTGAATGTCTCCTACCTACTAGTTAAAATTTTAATTTATGTTTAAAACAAAGCTATAACTCTTATATAAATACTATCCTTGCAGATTAGACAGCTGACATCTATTGTTAACTATAACTCAGGGGTAACTGTACTTTGCTTTGTCAGTACTAGAAAAGACCCAGGATTTTCTTTGAAAAAATGAAGATGAGAGTATTATTATTATGAATCAAAGAATTTAGTTAATGTAATTTTTTTGAATTGGTCATGAAATTAGTAACCATGTACCTCACTGAATCCTTCATGAAAGTCAGATATTTACTTATTGAAGTTTTTGTGTCTATAATAAGTACTACCAAGAGGCTGAACAGTGGGAGTGAGGACAGACATCACTTTAAAGCTTTAGGTAAATGGGACAATAACATTAATACCCATCAGAAGTATTCCTCAATAGTTGACTAATGTTTTGTGACAAAATCAAGTGAAAATAAAACCTTTACAGAGGAAAAAATGTTCTAGAGAAAAATATCTCTCCCCTTTTTTCTTGTGAGGAAACATAGAGCCAGAAAAATTTAATATATTGTATGGAATCATACAGCTGTTAGTGGTAGAGCTTGGCCCAGCACTCAGGTTTTATGACTTATTGATGAGTATTTGATTGGAAGGAATAACTGATTTTTTCAGTCATATTTCACTTATATTGAGTAGCTTCCTTTTGTGGACCCATCTGCACCTACCTAATTAACTCTACTTACTTTCCAGGTGATCTGTCAATTGCTTTAGTCCAGACCGGTGTACAGACCGTTTTTATACACACATTGGTCCCATCTAGGACCTCCCACTGTTAGCATGAAATACTAAGATGGACCTGTTTTTGATGGTGCAATTAGCCTCCTCCTGCCTAGGAGTATGTATCCTGAACACAGAGAGGAAGGAAACTCTTTTCAGCAAGATCTCTCTCTCTGTTAGAAGTAGTAGAATTTCCTTGGCACTGATATGTTTTCCATATGACCTCCACCCCTTGTGGGCATCTGTTAAATTGATGCTTTGAAAATGGTTGGGTGGGTCATCAAGGAACATAAGACCTGCACCCAAGTCTGTGCTCTGCAAATGAAGCTACACATACCTATTGAGCTCGTGTGTAAGTTGTGGGAGTTGACATGGAGTGAAGAGGCATTATCCTGTTTCTGCTTTGCTTACACAATTGTTCAGGAATTTATGCAAGCTCATGTGTAATGAGCAGTATAAAACACCTGAACTTGATTTTGCATGTTAAGATCTAAATAAACACTTAACACATGGTAGCACATGGTGAATGCTTATAGAAATCTTCAGGATATGATTTTCTGACCGCCATCTATCTCACAGTTTGTGTAGAACTTTGTAAGTCTGAAGTTGCCCTTGTGTAGTTGAAGAAGTTGGAGGTATTGTCCCTGTAGACATTGGCTTGATTTTATTTTCCTTCCCTGTCATCATGATCCAAATATAGGTATTGATAACCATGCATTATGACTAATTAAAAAAAAGTTCCAAAATGGCTTCTAAATGAAAGCTATAATTTTGTATTGGATTTCTAGTGAGATGAGCAAATCACTTGCTCTTTGCCCTTATGGATTTTGTAATGTAATCAGAGTCTATCAATAAAATTATAGCCTGCAGTTGGGCATACACCAGTTCTTACTGTATCACATACACAGGGGGAGGTGGTAAAGGTCTACAGATCATAGCACATCTGCTCTGGGTTGCACTCCAGCAGGCCATGTGTGTTCACTTTTTCAATTGAGATTTTCTGTATTATCAGCCCTGGAAGCTGCAGATGAAGAATAGCACCTGACTTTTACATTAAGAATGTTTCTCTTGCTTCTACCACTGTGAGTAAAATTGACTAGAATTGTGCCATTCTGATCAATTTAATAAAGTAACAGATTCTGCACATTGACATCATGACTATCCCTTCCACCTGAGCTATCAGCTCCCATCCAGGAGAAAAAGGGTATTGTCAGAGATTAGGAGCATATAAGCAGAAACAAGTGAGAAGGCCACAGATGCCCCAAAAAGGAAAGCAGATTTGCTTCCATATATAAGGTCTGTCCAGAAGGTACCCAGCCATGTAATATGGAAAATAGAGACATTTATTGAAGAAGATATAAGAAACATTGCACATTGCACAATGACTCCTCAGTCCCTTTCAAAGTAGGCACCTTAGGACCTCACACAGTTCTCCCAATCACCATCAGCCCTGTTGTATTTTTCTGAATCTCACTAAAAGTCTGAAATCTCCTCCCTTTAAATGGTGATTTTAGTTTGGAGAATGTCCAGGGTCACAGGGCACCAAATCTGAGTTGATGTTTCACAAAAAAACTCAGCAAGAGACAGAATGGTGCATGAGCAGGTGCATAGTCTTGACAAAGCTGCCAATCATCAGTTGCCCATGGCTGCAGCCTTCTGAATCACCCAAATAGTTTCTGCAGAGGAAAGTTCAAGCTTAACACAAAATGTGATGTAGATTTGTTGCTTTGCTTGCTCAGTCATTTTGAATGTGACAGCCACACAGTACGTATGCTCACTCAACTGAGTCTACTGCCCCCACTGACTAGTACAGTCAAATTGCTATTGTTCATGAATTCGAATTCCAGTCCAGTCTCCTTGGCTGCCAGGTTACATCAGTGTCACACAAACTGTTCTCATTATATTAACAATGGCTGTGTATACAAACATACACACATATGTGATATCTGTGTGTGTGTATATATATATATATATATACATGTGTATATATATACACACACACATATATAATTATTTATGAATAAAGCAAATAAAACAGCAACCCTATTTATAAGTTGACAATGGTTCCAAATATTTTACTTTCTTTTCATAAGGCTTTTCTAGATGGCTGTCTTATTCAGTCATTCTGAAACTTAGAGATTTAATATCTTAATTTGAATCTTTTCTCTGTAACCTCTTAATATATTCTCTTTGAAGCATTGCCTCTGTTCTTTTTTGTATGTTTGATTACACGTAAACACACAGATATAGGAAATAGATCTAATAATTGTGTTAAAACCTAGGATTTCCCCTTAGAAAATTTTCCACCCCTTACTGTGATGACACTACCTAACTTGTAGGAAGAATTTGCAGTGCTTTGGTGTTCTGAAATATGTCTTTGTATGATTAACAAAGAGAGGGTAGGCAGACTTGTTATTTTTCCTTCTCCTTCACTCATTTTGCCTCAATTTGGTGCTCACTATAGCACCAGCTCCAGAGTGTAGAAAGGGGATAAAATGGTGTTTTGAGGATTTCAGTAATCAGGGAAGAATTTATGAGTGTGCAGATTTGGTGAGGAGGGTGAATATGTTTCTTCCTTTTTCCTTTCTCATCACTTATTATAAGATAATTCCAAGGACTAATTTACTAGGTAAACTTAATTTTCACACCACTGCTGCTGGCTGTGTTGTTTACTATTTTTAATTTTGACTTCTAAGGACATTCAGACCATCATCAACATAATCATCTTTGAATAAGTACTTATTGAGGACATGCTGCATATGCAAGGCATTCTCTCAACATTATTATTGAACTAAAAAACAACAAAGTCTTGTTTAGCTACTCTTGAGAAATTATTGATATAATCACTGATTTGGGGGGGCACTGCACTCTGATGACTCATTGTGAAAATGGCTACTTTAATTTTTAATTGAAGACTGTTAAAAATACATAATGCCATCATGGTGAACTGATTGAACCTTCACATTTGATTAAATGTTTGAAACTATGTGGGTTAAATGTGGTACATGGGTCTATGCACAAAAATGCATATAAGTATTTTTAAATTTCAGAGCTATTCCTTTTTTTTTTTTTTTTTTTAAGATTTTATTCATTATTTTCAGAGAGAAGGGCAGGGAGGGAGGAAGCAAGGGCAAGAGACATCAAGGTATGGTTGCCTTTCACCTGCCTCCAGCTGCGGACCTGGCTGGAGACCTGGCTTGCAACCTGGTTATCTGCCCTGGCTGGGGAATAGAACCAGTAACTTTTGGGTTCGCAGGCTGGTGCCAATTCACTGAGGCATACCAGCCAGGGTTGAGCTACTTTTAATAATCAGTTTACTCTTATGGAATAGTAATTTCATCTAATTTTCCCTGATGATTTATAGACATTTTGTAAAACAGAGTAATGTAAAAGCAGAAATTCTACTCAGAGCAAATCATTATTAATAATTATAATTTCTTCAACATAACTTTCCTCATTTCCCCCCATTTTATGCCTCTTCCTCATTTTTTCAGTGTGACCTGACTCCTACATATCCCACACCTATATGCACCCCATAATTAAAATTTACTCTCAGGAAAGTCTGTTCCTGATGTTAAACCACAGATTGCTAATTGCCACAGGCTGAATGAAACCCACAGGAGCCTGCAAAGAGTTTCATTTTTAAAATGAGATGCCTATATATATATGTGTGTATATATATACATACATATATACATATGTACATATGTATGTATATATATACACACATATATTATATATATACACACATATATATAATAATTTTTATAGATATTTTTATTTATTATTTCCAGAGAGAGAGGAGGGGAGAGAGGCAGAGAGGGAGAGAAACATCAATGTATGGCTGCCTTTCACCTGCCTCCAACTACGGACCTGGCTGGAGACCTGGCTTGCAACCTGGTTATGTGCCCTGGCTGGGAATCGAACCAGCAACCTTTGGGTTCTCAGGCTGGCGCCTTATCCACTGTTCTACCATCCAGGGTTTGATATTTTTTAACCAGAATTTTACATTGGAAAAATCTAGATGCCTCACTTCTCTTAAAAAGAAAGATCTGTCATCTTTGGGATTACATTCCTATCTAGTAGCAAATGTTTTTGTTCTGAATAATGAATGTACCTGTTGCCTGGGCATGTGCTCTCTAGTTTGCTCTAGTCCCCACCACTTCCCGTTACCTGTGCAACCATGAGATTTAGTTGCCATTTATTATCATCAGTCTTGCCTTGCTTTCTTTCATCTAGTCCTTTGTAGTCACTGGTGTAATGGTGTTGGGTCCCACATATATTTGAGTTGGTGACCCTTAAATTCATTTATGCTAGACTACCAATAATTCATAAGACTAAAAAGTTTATCTTGCATATGTAAAGTTTATGAGAAGGAAGATGATTAACTCAAATGAATGACTCTGTGAGAGGAATATTGTGTAGAAGAAAATCAGGGAATAAAAATGAGAAGGAAGAAAACAAGTCATTTGTAGGACAACGCTGACATAATTAGTAAAATACAAACATAATTTAATGCTAGAAATAGTCAAGCACCATCTCTAAGAATTTGGGAAGTGTTCAGTTACTGGAGAAGCCTTAGCTCCAGCATCTTCATATATAATTCAAATCTTTGATGCAGTGGTATATTAATGGGAGTGTGAGTGTGCATGTGAGTGTGTATTTGAGTTTGAGGTGTGACTCCAGTCCACAGTCATGGGAACACAAGAACATGACAAAAGTTGCCACCTTGTTCGTGATCTTTGTATGCTATTAGATAACACTGCAGTTTTCAGAAGCAAAGTGAAATTGAAGATGAAGTGGTCTTTTGTTGTTCTGTAACTCAAAAGGAGTCCTTGTGGGACAACCCTCTGAGATTTATACTTGAGCCAAAACAGAATCAAATAAAATTCAGAGAGAAGACTACAGGTGGATTTAAGAAAGGAGTGCCTGTGGGTAGATAAAAGGCAAGAGCATATCCATTTTGGTCAAGGACCATACTGAGTTGTCAAGTCAGGGATGAAGTGCTCAACCATATGGTATACATTTTGTATTTTCAATTAATTATTTGGTGGCTTATAGATTCAGCACTAAAATTATTTATGGAGGCTTTGTGATAGCAGCCACTTGAGAAAATTGCTGGCTGTCATTGCTCCATTTCAATTAAGCAATCCCTTTTACATCAGCTTCCAAATTATCATGTGCTTTCCTGCATCTGAAAACTCTGTCCACAGTTTGGACTCATGCTTCTATTAAAGTTATAGTAATTATTTGTTCAAACTCAGGAAGTTCAGTGCTGAATTTCAATTAATAAGATAACTTATTCTTTTTAATTTTGTATATTCATATACCATGAGACAACCTTTTGCTTTTCCATTGGCAATTTGAAACTTAGGAAATAAATAAGGTGTGCCTAGTTGATTTTTCTTTTTATGTATTTTAAATATTGATTTTATATATTGACAGGATGTCTTTATCTTCCTGGTTTAGGTGCAGAATAACTTATAGTTCCTTGAAGTAAGGTTTTTATGAGAAGACGAAGCATCGAGGTTTTCAAAAGAACAGAGAGTTCATGGAATACTTAGTTTCTGAGTAATAGAAGCCTAGAAAGAAATGGGCATTTCCTATGTTGTTCCACTTGGTAAAGTACCTCACTGTAGGATCATGACCCCTTAAATGAAATTTTATATGGCAATCTCTGGCCCATACAAACATCTTGGCTGTTGCATATACACATACAGTCTACTGTCATGCCACCACCTGCCATCAAGGGCCAGAGCCTACTAGAAGTGGGAAGTGTATCAGTCAGTGGAAAACATTAAATCTTGATCAGAATAACTTGGTTAGTGTTATAAAGCTTAGTAGGGGTCTCAAGATACCGTCAATTATGCCACCTTACCAAAACTTGAGTCAGGATCGGAGAATGTGCTTCAGGAATATGCAGAATTTGGGGTGTTTATCTGTCGTCTCCTGGGTGAGAACCTTCTAGGGGAGCGGTCAGGCCAAGCTTCTTCTCCAAGTACTTTTCAGGCCCTGCTACGGCAAGAAGTAGTTAACAAAATGACCTTTGATACCTGATACTATCAGGTAAACCACCAATTAAATTAAACAAAACAAAACACCTGGCAGAGGATTAAGGTGCTTCTGAGGCTCAACTTGGACTCCATAAAATTATATTTTAAAAAATGTATATAGTAAAAAAATGTTTATTGATGAAACTTTGGAACTTTGTTACCCTGCTTCCTGCTCCAGACAACACAAAGAATTTTTACTGAGTAGAAATAACCGATCTTAATACTTTGCTTTTTGAGATATTAATCCAGGTTTGGTTATATTTTATATCTATATACATATAGATATGGAGGGATTGCTATATAGTCATTTGTTCCTACTATACATGATAATTTATAAATTGCCTTTTATCATTTAATATATTGCAACATTTTTAAGTGATTGAAGATTTTTTTCAACATCCTTGTTCAATATCTTAAGAACTTTCCACATTTTTTTCCTAAAGTTTATCAAAGTGGCAGTGAGTATTACTTGAGCAATTTATTTGTTCTTAGTCAGGTTGGGTCACAGAAAACAAATATCTAAGCCTGTAGATGTGAATTGGCCAAAGTTTTCTCTGAACATCAGCAGTTTACATCCCTAGCCATCACATAGTGTGTTTTTGAGTCTTGATGAAAGGTGAAGTAAAAAAATATGAATTTAAAAAGTAGGTGAGTATAGAGTATATAGTCTCTTAAGACTGATGGGCCTGTATCCTCAATTGTGATGTTTAAAGAAAGGTTGACCATTTAGCTTAATTATGGCTATTTCACAAAAAAGTGCAGGCAGCTCTAGTACAATGGTATGTTCATTCATGTCAAATAAAAGCATGTGTTATGTTTGCAGTGTTCACATGACCATAACTTCCATTTTTCATACTTAAAGATCTTCAAACTTGTTAAAGCATGCTCTTCTTTCTAGGTTTCTCCTATCAAGCCTGATAGGAAAAACCTATCATTTTCAAAACCAACCTTTTCAAAAGCTTGCTTCCCCTTAGTTGTGTTTGAAATCACACTTAGAAATAACTAAAAGGGGGAAAAAAATAAATGTTCTTTCTAGAAAAGGTCATTTGAATTCCAAAGCAATTTATTTTGAGACTTAGAGTAATTAACAGCAAATCTATCCTCTACGTATTGGAATGTGTTTATAAGCTTGAAAAAGTGTTTTAAAGAATATTTTATTAAGGAATTAATGTTTTCATAACAATTCTTATGAATATTATATGGGTGGTTATTGGATAAAACTTTATTGGTAAATTAATTATCATATAAATAAAATAGGGAAAGGTGGGGCTCGTGAGGACTTGATTTCTTCAGAGGCAATGCAGTGCAGTAGAAGGGTATACTCCAGGTAACCTTGCCAAGGTTCAACTTCAACTCCACCATCATTGGCTTTGAGCAAGTTACTTTTCTCGCTGTGCTTTGATGTTCTTATTTGTGAGATGGGGGCAGTATTACTTTCAGAGTGACCAACTGCCCTGGTTTGGCCCAGGACTTGACTGCTTTTAGCATGGGAAGTCCAGAGCCTGAAAAAAAGGACTTCCTAAAAAAATTGCCTAGTTTTCCATAATGGGTGTATGCAGAAAGTTAAAAGGAAGGTACAAAGCACATACATCTCAAAAGGTGGAAAGTAACATTGTTTTTAGTTTCAAATGGATCCAGCAGATATTAGGTACCTCCCATAATTATTAACTCTCCCCTCCCTCATTGCTGATATTGGTTGAAATATAGTAAGCATTCAAATTAGCTTTCATTATTATTATGTTAAGAGCCATGCTATCCTTTGGTGGTACTGAATAATCTTAAAATCAGAAACAATTTTTCTGATACTGGTATGAAAGTTAGCACTGTAGTTGGAGTGGTAGGAATTCCAGCTGTAGTTCCTTGAATGGTCAATAAAATGTCCCACCATTCACAGCATACCCACTGTTTCTTCCCATTTTACCCTTCAGCAAAGATGTCCTAACTGTTTCCCCATATTTAGGAGTAGACATTTTTCTCTATGTGCTCACAACTCCCGTTACTGCTATGAAAGTTACACATGTGTGCTCCCAGGATGGGAAAGCCTGTATCCAATGCAAAGACTTCTGATCCTGAATCTCTTTCTAAACTTCAGACCTGAAGAGAGCAGGGCAGGGAATTGCTGCTTTCTCTCTATATTAGCTTCTTCAATTTCCCTTTATTTGGAAACTTCAACATACAATCTTATAATTTTAGGGAAGCGAGCAATAAAAATTAAGATCTGAATGCTTTGCAGAAGGGCTCAGCTCAGGGAACACTTTTCTTTCTTTCTTTCTTTCTCTTTCTTTCTTTCTTTTTTTTTTTTTCTTTTAACACTGTTCTGGCCTGGCTATTGACAAATAGCATGCAGTTGCCTAATGAGCCCATATTTACTTCTGAGGGTTCACATTTGCAAACTGCGCTGCTGAGCAAGTTAAGTGAAGTGTTCTCCCACCTCCGGTGTGAGCTGACTGGTTTAATACGCAAGACAGATAAACGCTCGAAGAGTGGAAATTCTAAACCATAGCACAGAACTTTCAAATACAGTGTCTTACCCTTGTTCAGGACATTCATTTCTCCCCAAGAATTCTTTTTAATGTATAAGACTTCAATTTATGTTTAAGAACTAGTAAACTATAGCAGTTTGACAGCCATTCACACTGAATTCTGTGCATTAAACCAACAGCATTCTTTTCCACAAACATCCATTGTTAGGACAATGCTCTCAGACAGAATTTATGAGAAATGGAATTATGTTACCAAGGAGATAGCATTTACTATAATGAAGAGTAGATCCTAGAAAATGGCCCCTTTTACAGCAGCTCAGAGCAGAGCCACAAAAGCAATTGATTGGTCTTGGCATTTAGTCTTATATCAGCTGTGTCATCCATAGCTTCAGGAGTGAGAACACTAATCTAAAGTGACATTTCTGTTCTGGCGGGCTTTTCTGCCCTGATGAAAGCAATTACTTCATTCCTAAATGATAATTTGCAGGAGTTTCAACCACATTAATTGATAATTTTTTTTTGTTCTGAGTTCAATTGTGAAGTGATTAGCTGATTTGGTAAATAGAAATTTAAGGTGTGAAATATACAACTTGCTCCAAGGTAAAGTGCTATTTATTGGGTGGAGAGAAATTGCTTGATAAAGCTGCAATTTTTTCATTATTGTGGAACTGCCAGTGGTATGGCTTAAAGTTCTGGGGAAAAAGGAAGAACAAAACACTTTGATTCATGAGAGCTTTGGCAGACGCCAGAGCATACAATGAATAGTTTGGTCTTGCTGTGGTTCATTCAAAGGTTATTTGAATCAAGGTGACCATTGGTTAAAAAGAAATGTCCAGACCTCTCCGCTTTTCTTATTACTATTCTAATGACTCATTCTGGAATTAAATCCTCTTATTTAAAGTGTTAAGAATAAAAACTTTCATTGGCTAAAACCAATTAATTTAATTATTAAGTTCAAACATATACAAGGTATTTTCTGCAGATGAGGAAAGGCATTTAGTTGAATGGCTTTAATTACTCTTTTGATCTATTTTACCACAAGTCAAAAAAAAATGGGTCGTGATGATTCAGTAAGAAAATATTTAAAAAATTTTAAGAACACATCTTGATTTTGATACTTTATCAAATGTTAGCAGTTGCCGCCGTTTTTGATGTTGTTTTAGGCAATCAATTTCATGAAATTTTCTTACACGGGGAAAAATAATGGTCATTTCACATGTTAAATGAGAAAACTAAAGCTAGAATGAAGGTCAAACTGATTTAGCACATCAAACAGTCTTTGTCAGCCAAGCTTAATATATCCTGAGTTTGTGGAACAAATGAAATTTTGCTGCTATGTTACACTTTGCTTCCAAACAACCATTACAACTGGTTTTATATATTGTGTGAGCATCAGACCATCAAACAGTGCATCTTTACTGATGTGTTGCTGCAGCGATGATCTACAGCAGCAATCTGCCATTTATATAAGGGCAAAACGTGCATCTATATTTAGTTGTGAAATTGGCCTATTATACTCTTGATGTTTACAGAGGCTAACATAAATTAATGATGACAGCTATGAGCAGTGCATTAGTTAAGCAGCAGAGTTCTTACCTTGAACTTGAAGGTTCAGTTTTAACTTCCAGCATATATGATACTGCTTTCTTCACACATTAAAGGACGGTTTCTGAAATTATTACCTTTTCTTGGAGAGCATTAAAAGACTTCAATTTGCAAGCTATGTTGTGCATAATCCTACCAGATAATAGTTGTTTATGCATTTCTCAATTATAATACCTTGTAAGAAAGCTGATGTTTATAATCGTAGAGGAAAAGACTCCTGAAAGAATTATTTTTCTTTGCAGTAGGCTAATTTGTTTGACTTTGGACTCTATGATGTCAATGTATGGGGGGCTGTTTTATGGGAACTAAGAAAGGCAGGGCAAGCAGTACGTATAGAATCTTTACCTGTTCTGTGGGAAGCCTCCTCATTCAGCTCATGTCAGGGCAGATATGGTACTGGAGTAACTATAGATTTCACTCTTAACTATGATCAGAGATCTGACAAGCATGCAGGTTTTCAAAGGTTCATGAGTTAAAATGCTGAGGCCTTTGATGAATTTTTGATGGCTGCATTTTTAATACAGGTCGACCTTCTTCCTTTGAGGCTGTATGCCAGATTAATTGATAAATAGTAGAAGTCCGTAGTTCTGGGTTCTCCTAAGCAAAGCAAGTAGGAAAATCCATAAAAACATGCCTGTCTGACTCCTTAGCAGTACTTTTAAAAGGTAAAATTTAAAGTGGTTCTGACCCTACCTTCCTTTTCCCTACAGTTAGATGAACAAAACCTGCCATGTTCTTTTATAAGGACTGGTTATTGCAGTCTAAAAGTTTACATGCAGGTGTTAAAATTGAGGTTTAGGTAGAGGACTTTTATGTAGAGATAGTGTGCATCTATCAATAATATCCATCGAAGCTGTTCACAAGTGTATACATTATTTTTTTAATTATAAAAAAATTCGATTTGTGAACAAGTCATATGAGAGGAATAAACCTTGACTGTTGACATACTTCTATTGTTCCTCAGAAATGTTGATGTTTACTTTTTATCATCCTCTGTAGGTCTCAGCTATATGATTTCCATAACCATCATAACCATTTCTGTGAAGTAGGAATAATCAATTTTGGGAAGCTAAATTTCATCAGCTACAAAGGATAATTTACCTCTCTTATTTGAATGAGTCATCAAGTCCAAGGTTATCTCTTTTCCTACCATGGACAGTGGCCCAGTAAACAATTGGCATCCTTGTCCAGCTCCGTGGCAGCTCCAGAGAGATTGCAAATTATGAGTCAGTTTCATAATATTAGTTTAGTGATTATGGCTATGCTGCTTCTTTAACCTATTATACCTTTTAAAAGATAGTGTGCTCTTTTCTGCTGAGGAAGAATTTCATGACTCAGTTTTGCCCCTTGTGTGGAGACCAGAGCAGCCAATTTGGCTTCATTTCTGCACTTGGTCGGCCTCTGCAGCTCTGAGCAGCTCTCCAAGGTCCTGGAGTTGGCTTTACCTGACATCAAGGAGAATGTTACATTTGTGATGTTTTAGATGATCCTTTGAAAGATCACCTTTCTGCTAGGTGTACATGTATGCTCTTTCTAAATAATAATTATCATTGCAAATATGAAGTCTTTCATAGTAGTTTCTCAATCTTCTAGAGTAATTTATTCCCTTAATTAAGTGTTGGATATTCATTTTTATATATAAACCAAATCACCTGTCTTGCAGCTGAATGCCATTTTTCCTACTTTAGTGAACTTAAGAAATGGCCACTTTTCTTTGAACAGAAAATGATTAATTTTTAAACCTCTAATCTTCCATTAATGATATATATATATATATATATATATATATATATATATATTTAAGCAATTCATCAAGTACAGCTGTGTAATACAACATATAGACCATAGAACAGACATAAGGAAGACTAGAATGAAAAATCAATATCTCTGCAATACAGGAATTTTATTTCACTAAAGTACCTAATGTCAGAATCAGTAAATAAAAATTATATTGGTGAGAATAAAATATACATTACAAATGAACGCTGTGGGCCTCAAAGCATAGAATAATCACTATGAAGTGAGGTTAGATTTTTGTTTATTTATTTAGTTATTTTAATAAAGATTTTATTTATTATTTCCAGAGAGAGGTGCAGGGTGAGAGGCAGAGAGGAAGAGAGACATCAGTGTATGGTTGCTGTTTACCTGCCTCCAGCCACAGACCTGGCTGGAGACATGCCTTGCAACCTGTTAATGTGCCCTGGCTGGGGAATTGAACCAGTGGCCTTTGGGTTCACACGTTGGCACCTTATCCACTGTGCCACCAGCCAGGGCAGATTTTTATTAAACACATCTCATGTAGTATTACTATGTGACAGGCACAATTTAAAATGTTTTATAAAAATTAAAGTAAATTTCAACAAGAACCTTGTGAAGCAGAATATTATCATCCCATTTCACAGATAAGAATTGGTTGAGACAAAATAATTTTCTCAAATTTATATAATCAGTAACTTACAGAGTAAGGATTTAAATATAGGTAGTCTGGTTCCATAATCCATGCACTTAATCTTTACACTCTCCTAGCATGAAAGACATGCTAAAAAAAATGCATCAGAACTTAATGATAATCATTGTTTGAGAGAACATAGTAAGTGTTTAAAAAATAGGCAGTTTGAAGGTTGTCATCAAACAGAAGTTAGTTAGGCCTTTGGTTTTATTTCCTTCCCTTGGTTTGATTTTTGCTACATGGGAAATTAAACTTACTAAAGTAAAGGTCATAAGTGGCAATAGAGAAAGGAGTTGGGGAGAACAATGAGATATTTTAATTTATAGAAAACGTAGAGTCAACAAATGATGGTAGAAAGAAGCTTGATTAAAGAAAATTATAAAGAGTTTTGGAGAAATTGGTTGGTTATTGGATGTGGCACTAGAATTAAAACAGTTGGGCTTTTTTCCCATATACATTTTATATTTATTATAATAAAAGTTAATGCTTATGTAATATTTACAACATGGCAGACATTTTGCAATTTACACACTTTAGTTCAATCACTCCTGTCAAGAATATGGTGGAGTGCATGAGGAAATTGAGGCCTAAAGAGGCTGAAAGACCTATTCAAGATTGCCAGCTAGTAACTTTGTAATGATGATGTGAACTCACAATGTGGCTACACTCCTCACTCCTGTGCTCCAAGTTTAAGGATAGGTGGACTATATTTTGGGACATTTCTAAGTCTTTCCAATTTGTTAAAATTCTTCTCTGTTGTAAAAATCTGAAGTAGACTCTACTACATTTAGAGTTTAAAAACTATCTTAGATTCCCAGCCAGGTCCTTAGCTGGAGGCAGGTGAAAGACAACTGTACATTGATGTCTCTCTCCTTCTCTGCCTCTCTCTCTTCCTCTCTCTCTGGAAACAATGAATGGGATCTTCAAAACAAATTTTAAAGAAGAAGAAGAAAAAGAAAAAATAACTGTGTTAATTGTTAAAATGTAGAATTGTCCAAGGAGTTCACTCCTTCATTGTTCACAATATACTGCCATGGACGTTCTCGTATAAGTCATTGCAATGGTACCAGAGGATTTGCCAAAAATACCATTTGCCAATATCCTCAATTTCTAGAATAAAATTGAAGCTCAACTTTGTGACTTAGAATTGCAATGTCTGCAAATGGCCAAGGTGGGTCTTCTAACTCCTTCACATAACATGCCAATAGAACTTAAAATTCATAAAAGTATTTTAAAAGTCACTTTATAGTCATCATACACTGTCATTGCCATAATTTTTGATTGCCTGTTATTTATGTCGAAGGTATAACTTTAGAAAATTGTAAAATGCCTTTAATGTTGAGAGGAAACTGATTAAGTAATATTATTTAAACCAGGGATTCTTGTTAAGGATAAATTAATTCTGACAACATCAATGACAAAAGGTGGGATTTAACTTCACATATCTTATAAAGGGGAACTTCAGGATACTAGATCATTAGTTACTCTTGTAGTTGGAGAGATAGGACCCTTCAGGAGAATCTGAAAATCATTTACTATATTCCCCCAGATATATACATATACACACAACTTTGTATAGGACTTCCAAAGTTTATTCCCCTCCCTCACTATATCTATATAGTGTGTGTGTGTGTGTAAAATGCGTGTTCCTCTTTGAAATGTCTATTGATTATTTTTGATTTTGGTTGGTGATAATGATTGGTGAGGTAGATAATATTCTCAGCAAGGAGACTTGACATTTTGCTGAGGAATAAGGAAGTCCCTTCATCCTGCTCCCCAGAGCATTAGAGCCGTGTGGGGTTTGGGCCCAGGGAGTAATTTACTGTGGCTCTGAAGTTTACTCATATTTTAGATGGCAGAGAGCAGCAGGACAACATTTTACTCATGTACAAATAATCCATCCTTCCTTCAATAGTCTATAAATTTTTGTGTGTTGAGAACAGAATGTACACAGTTTATTTTAGGTTTTAATGCAATCTTTAATTCAATTTGAGATTTGCGCATAACTAAGTTCTACTTCACAAAAGCAGACAAAAGATTATTCCACAATCTGTGTCATTGTCTTAAGGTCATTAGCTTCACCTATTCTGTCAGCATCTCCATAACCTCTATAATCCTTTGACTGTATTTTATTGCTGTTGCCCTCAAAACCAATTACTACTTATTACAGACACAATGCTACCATTCTGAAAGTCTTCCGAACTATGGTGTCTGCATAATGATGTGATGTGGGAGTCATGGAAACCCTTTGTTATTGAGATTATGGCCAAGAAGATTACTCCAGTGAGGTGGCAGTATGTGTTAGATTTTTTAAAAAAGGGGGGTGGGGGAGGGGGAGGGTTGTGGAGCAGAGAAAAGCAACAGGAAGGCAGGGCAGGAACACTAAGTTGCACTCAGTGCTATTTTAGAAAAGTCAAGTGTCAGAGGGCAGGGTTTAGGCAAGGCACCAGAAGGCATCAGTGTCCATGTATTATCTTTCCCTGGATCAATATAAGAGGCCATTAGGCTGCTTCCTATGATCTCAGGCTTTCCTCCCCATAGATCATATTTTCCCTTAAATTATTGATAAACCTATGTATTAATAGTAATTTCAAAATAATTGTCTAATCCTCTACTTGCTTAGGTTGGGTAGAAAAATTCCTAGCATGAGTAATACTAATATTAATTAGGTAACAAACCAGTCCATTTGTGATCATTTGAGTGACATGTATAAAGAGAAGTTATATATGTCATCCATTAAAACTACCTTCAAAAGTGGTCTTCTAAATTATTACCCAATTATAAAATGAGTCCCAGCTCCATTATTGACCAAGTGACATATTTTAACGGGCTTGCATACTTCTTAAAACTTTAATTAGCTAACATAAAATTAAATCATAACATAAAATTGGAAATGGTGTGTAAAAATTCAGTTTTTGTTCTCTAGAAGTAAAAAAACTAGAGGTCTGGCAACACAAGGTATGCCTTCCCTCAAGGCTACAGTTGGCTGAACGTGTGTGCTGTTCCTTTGCTTGGACCAGTGTCCTCTGGTTCCCACAGTCATCACCTGCCGCCCCGCACTCATGGATAGTCCCTGCCTTAACCCTGCCAACCCTGGAGTTGGCCACCTCTGCTCTAGAATTCCGTCATGGTCACTTATTGGACAAAAAAAGGAAAAGAAATTGTAAGTTCAGCCCACCTTCTGGAGTAGTACTGGATTATAAGAACACAAAGAGGGCAAAGCTCTGACCTTGAACGACTGCACCCCACAAGTGGTAGAGAAACCATGTAAAAAGGCAGCTCTTTCAGCACAGGTGACTTAAATGGCATTAGGTGGATTGGTTGTATTACAGAAAGAGAGGGATATGAATTGTTTATCTTAAGATGTTAACTTGGATCCTGGTTATACTTTGTCAGATTTTAAGCCTTCTCTCATGTTATTGACACAACTTGCAACAAGCCAAAATTGATCACTTATATAATTGAATGGAGGCCAAATAAAGAGATTGGGAAATAAGTGGCATCACATGTTTTTTCTTTGTAAATTAGGGATATTTCTGCCTGACATTATGACCTGAGTTATCAAGAGACAAAGGTTTGTTACCTGACACTGCTGTGACTTTGAAAATGATACTGGTAACTTGTCCAGTTATGAGAAATACATTAGTTAACTAATGTAGAATATTTTATTAATAGAGTAAACATGAAACTGGTTGGGGTATTAGCTTCGCAAATATTTGACTAAAATACTAAGGCATTACTTAAATTACATTTATAATTTCAGTGTTTGCCATGCATACAATGTTTATTATGAACAATGTAAGGTATGTTATAATGTTATCTAGAATGTTAGTGTCCATATTGTACTAATGGAGACTGGGGCCACACTTTGAACTCATTTTGATCTACTCCTCTGGTCTTACCTCCTTCCTTCTTTCTCTTTCATGTTATTATAATGGAAAACCATAATATTAGATTCAAAGATTTAAAATGCCTTCAGAATTCAATAAAATGAATAGTTACTAAGGCTCTTGATAGTACCTGGAAACTGTAAATATTACCCAATTACCTACCATCAGTGTCTGATTTTGAATTTATCAGACACAAAATAGAGCAACTCAGAGTAGGTGGAATTTTTCTGTCAGATGCTCACAGACAACTAACTTCAGTTGTGCCAAATTCTGCCCTCAGCAATGTGAGCAAACTTCAAACAGAAATGCACATGAATAGTTAAAGAAAAATGCAGGAGTCCACCTGTTGCCTCTTCTGTGAAGTAATATGTCTATAATGTTTATAAATTTTAATAACCCATAGGGCTTTATCTTTCAACATTAAATTTATATTATCTTAAAGCTTGACTTTTTTGGGCAATGTATTTTATCCTCTGGTATTTTAGAGACTCTATCCACTCATTAGCATATGTCCATTGATAAAAGAATGAAAGTATTCTCTTATCAACTAATTACCAGCACACTTATAAAGTTACATTGAAATCTTCCTCTTTAATAGGATGTTTTCTTTATCTGACTGAAGGTCTTGATAATTACTGAGGCCTGGAAGCACATCAATGTCTTATTTGTTGATTCTGTGAATTGTGTTTGTATTTACCCCTGCAACCCCCACCACATGATAATTGAAATAAGATTTTTTTAATGTGTCCTTTTGATGGCTTAAGATTCCATCAGGGCCTTAAGACTTAGCTTGACAGTAGATGTGTAAATACAAGCCCAGTCTTTTAAATAAATTGGTTATAGCTAAAAAACATCAAGCATTACATGTAAATCTTATGCAATGTCTTAGCAACAATGAATGCTGGGCAATTGAGGGGGGAGGGGAAGCTAACTCGTTGCACTTGAGTTTATGGCATAGCCAGTACTCCTAAGTCCAGAAACAGAATTTATAGCTTTAATGGACATTGTCTGGAACTCATTTCACCATGGCCCCTAGAATTTTGAAGAGGATTTTTGTAGCTTTTTTGCTGAGAAAAAAGGAAATAATAAAGCAGTTTCCATCTGATGAAAGAATCATACATTCTAAACAACACAATTTCACTTTGATTTCAGTTTACAAGCATTGAGAAAGGAGAAATCCCGAGATGCTGCTCGCTCTCGCCGGGGAAAAGAGAATTTTGAGTTCTATGAATTGGCCAAGTTGTTGCCTCTTCCTGCAGCCATCACAAGCCAGCTAGACAAGGCGTCCATCATTCGACTTACTATTAGCTATCTGAAAATGAGGGACTTTGCTAACCAGGGGGACCCTCCGTGGAACTTGCGAATGGAAGGCCCTCCACCAAACACATCAGTAAAAGGTAAGTTTTAAGCCTCTGTTCACTCTGGAATATGGTGATCTGCAGTTATCTCTAAGATGAAATGTTTACCATCATCCTTTCTTTTTTTCCTGCATATCAAATCTTTTAAAGGGATACAAATGTGGAAATCTGAACTCTGCATGAGAAAGACACCATGTGAAGGTGAAATAAACCTCTTCTATTTCTATTTTCTTTTAAAAAAATCTGTCAGCCTAAATAGTCTATTACTTACAAGGTTTCAGAGAAATGAGAATGAAATGACTTACATTAAAGTGCTTCATGGGTTTAATTCAAGTTATGCTAATATATGCAAAATTTTATTGATGGGTGGAGTATGAGAATATTTGCTAAGGGGTAGAGCTAATATTTTCTGTCTTTAGTAACTAAAGAAAGTAAAGAAACAGAGTCCACCTATAGCAGGCATTTTGAGCAGCGATTTTATTGAGTGATAAAAAAATGAATCCATGTATTAATGTTTCAAGTCTCTATATATATTGCCTAGAAGCTGACAATATATGAATATACTTGTCCCCAAAATTCATGATGCAGTTAACCTTTAATTATTTTTATAATTTAGGCCTTTTTCACTCAGATAATTAAGAGTGGTATTTCCTTGTATGTCCCTGTAACTCCTGATAATTTATGGCATTTCTAGCATATTAGTATGAATACATATGTTTATCAATGTATAGGTGGTGTTGGTCAATGATTTTCTAACATTAAGGGTACATTATTCTAAGCATTGGACTTTAGGGATCTGCTGTTTCTTTTGCCTTAACCTTGTATCCAGACCCTTGATGACGGTGGAATAAAACTATACATTGGGCAGAATTTCAGGCAACCTCTGCTAGGGGAGAAATAAAGCTCTTTAATTATGTGATTACAGCTTGACAGCTACTTTTGGTGATGGGCCCACATTTTCAGCTGTTGTAGGAAAAGGTACTAATGGGGAGCTGTAACTCTTACAAGATTCAAATTCAAATGAGAGGTCAAAAGCAGTTACTGTTTCCAGTTCTTCACCCAGAGGTGTGATCATGTATGAGTACACACATGTGTCAACATGTTTATGTCTTTGCCGGTGCCACTTAGGGTTTGTGTTTTTTATGTTTGTGAGAAAAAAAAAAAATTAGGAATTAAATTGCAACAAGGTAAAATTTAAATTCTAGGGCAGAGGTTGGTAAACATTGTCTGTAAAGGGTTGTATGGTAAATATTTTAGACTTTGGGTTAATTCAGTTCTGCCATTGTCACATGCAGTCAGCCATGCACAATATGTTAAACCATAGGGTGTGTCTGGGTGCTAAGAAAACTGTACTTGCAGAGCACACTGGACTTGGCTCACAGTATAATAGTTCCCAGGCTCTGGCTCTATTGAGTAAGACTAACATTCTAAAGTTGAGAAGGGCATACAATGAGGTAGTTTTAAGGGTAAGAAGTGAGTTTAAGACAACAGGGTACAAACAAACCAAGGCACATTTCTGCTGTCTTTTTACAGCTCTGATGCCCTTAAGAATGTAGATGTCAACTTGGTCACACACTAGTCCATGTCCCAGATGCCAATGTAGTAGGGAATTTTCCCAGGCTAAAGATGTGAACATAATCCTAGTAAATATTTATTATACACATAAGAGCTTATTCAATAGGCAGTCTTCATGTTTATTCCAAATCATGCAAGATGGAAGGGATGGATAAGTACAAAAGGTTATAAATCACACAATGTACAAAATGTTATTAAATTTTAAATATGTTGCTGGAGGGACCAGACTTGTATTATGTTGTTTAGGATAATCTTTCATTTCCATTTTTCTTTGAAAGAGTTTGAGCTTATAGTTTTTTCTTGGTACTGGGGGTTACCAAAGTAGAAAACTCTAATGGTTCCCTTGTCTATCCTATTTGGTGATATCCTGCTTACTCTTAGAATTATGGCCTTTTAGGGATACAGAATTATAGATCATGCAGAATTAGGTTTTCATTGTTCAGGTGAAGAAAATGTTGCAGAAACGGTTCACAGTTAAGTGCCAGCAGATATAACGCTGGAATCCTGTTTTTTGGGTTTTTTCCCCACTTTCCTTTTTTATCTAAGGCTCTGTCTCAAGTTTGCATGATATCCTTACACAAGGGCCATACTAATCTTCTCTGTATCCTCCAATTTTAATACATGTGCTGTTGAAGTGAGCACTAGTGAGATCATACTCATTTATTTTTAAATTTTTATATTTAAGTGTATTTTATTGATTGTGCTATTATGGTTGTCCCTATTTTTCCCCTTTGCACCCCTCCAACTGCTACTTCCTTCCCTCCAACAATCCCCCCCTCTTAATTCATGTTCATGGGTCATACATCATAAGGTTTTTGGCTTCTCAATTTCCTATATTATTTTTAACATCCCTCTTTCTATTTTGTTCCTACCAATTATGCTTCTTAATCCCCGCACCTTTTCTCCCATTTTCTCTCTTCCCCCTCCCAGCTGATAACCCTCCAAATATTCCCCGTACCTATGATTCCGTTCCTGTTCTGCTTGCTTAGTTTTTGTTTGTTTGTTTTTAGATTCAATTGTGATATTTCTGAAATGGTTTTGATATTCTTTTGCTTAAGTAAGTCCCTGTAACATTTCATGTAATAATGATTTGGTGATGACGAACTCCTTTAGTTTTACCTTGCCTGAAAAGCAGTTTATCTGCCCTTCCATTGTAAATGATAGCTTTGCTGGATAGAGTAATCTAGTTTGTAGGTCCTTGCTTTTCATCACTTTGAATACTTCTTGCCAGCCCCTTCCTACCTGCAAAGTTTCTTTTGATAAATCTTCTGGTAGTTTTATGGGGCTTCCTTTGTAGGCAACACTGCTTTTCTTTTGCTGCTCTTAAGATTTTCTCTGTATCTTTAACCTTCAGCATTTTAATTATTATGTGCCTTGGTGTGTTCCTCTTTGGGTCCAACTTGTTTGGGACTTTTGTGCTTCCTGGACTTGTATATCTATTTCCTTTACCAACTTATTTCATTATTTTTCAAGTAAGTTTTCAATTTTTCTCACTCTTCTTCTTCTCCTTCTGGCATCCCTATGATTCTGAAGTTGGCTTGTTTGGAGATATCCCAGAGGTTTCTAAACCTAACTCATTTTTTAAAAATTATTGTTTCTTCGTTCTGTGCTGGTTGAATGTTTATCTCTTCCTTATGTTCCAAATTAATCATTGGTTTGAATCCCAGCTTCCTTTCCCTCTCTGTTGGTTTCCTGTGAACTGTATTTTATTTCACTTAGTGTAAACTTCATTTCTTCCTTTATTTTAATTTTTTTGCTGTACTCAAGTTCTCAGAGTGTATTGATAATCATGCTTTTGAACTCTGTATCTGATAGGTTGGCTATCTCCATTCATTTAGTTTTTTTACTGGTGTTTTGTTTTCTTCTTTCATCCTGGTCTTCTCAATTCAGTAGCCTCCCTGTGTTTGTTTTTGTGTATTAGGTAAAGCTGCTTTTACTTCCTGTTTGGTAGTGGTCTATGTAGAATAGATACCTGCAAATTGTGTGGGGAGGAGCCTTAGGTCATTGCCAGAGTCAGACTTTGTGGTTGTGTGGTAGGGCTTAAAGAAGGAACGATCCTGCCTTCTGGCTTCTAGTGGTTTGCTAGCACTCACCTGTTTTTGGTTACTTCATCCTCCTCCCTGTGTGCAACTTGTACCCTTCTAGCTGCTGCCCTGGTGACAAATCCCAGAGTAGGTGGGATTGCATATGTTCTAAGACTGTGTTGGCCCTTAAAGTGGTGAAAATCCAGCAGTTTCTTTCACTACCCCAACCTCTGCTGGTTTTTACAGCCTGAGGGAATAGGAATCTGTATTCCTAGTGCTGCAACTGTGGGCTGTGTGGTCTGGCCTGGTGCTCACTCCCCAGGTACTCCTATCCATCACCCCCCGCCTCTGCCACTTCACCTGTTTCTGTGACTCTGTCCCTCCTATCCATATGGATGAATGTGTCTTCTTTAAATCCTTGGTTGTCAGACTTCCATACAGTTCAATTTTCTGATGGTTTTGGGTGTTATTAGCATTTAGATATGGTTGTGATTCTTTCTGTGGTTATGGGAGGAGGGGAAGTATGTCTACTTATGTCTCCATCTTGACCAAAAGTTCCAGATCATATTCATTTCTAAAGATGATACTTGATTTGTATCGCCATCATCAAACATTTCAGGTGATAATTCTCTCAGTTTTGGGTGTGACTAATAATTCATTTTGACTTTGCGGCCTCCAGTCAACTCAACTCTATTATTACTTGTTAAGATAAAGATGGGAAAAAAACAAGGAAATAAGGTCTCTGTCTCATGGGTTTCAATCTGTGGAAGAACATGGTGATGTCACTGAGAAAAACAAGAAGGTTGAATAGAAGTTTAAGAGCCTAGAAGGATGTTTCAGTTGTTACATGTTTACTCCCACTATGAGTAAACTGATGATAGGCTAAAACTGAAGCTGTAGGCATAGTGATTCTGTACTATCTATCCTGATTCTCAAAAGTTGCTAGGAATGTGATGGGCATTTTCTATAAATTGGCTCTGCTGCACAGTATATATATATATATATATATTTTATTGCTTTTCTCTGGTTCTTTAATGCAAACCTGCTACTCATATTGATCAAACATTCATGAAACAACATCAAAGAAATTTATTTTAATTTATTAAGGACTTCTATGTTTTCCCCTTGAAGAAGTTCATATGGATAAATAAGCTTATATAAATTGCCTGGAGCATCATGTGAAGTATAGCTCATAATCCAACAATAAAATAATAGACATTGTACTATGTGCTTCTCCAAACCATCTCTTGAATAAACTTGAAGGCATTTGGAAATTTATATGAAAAATACTTACACATTGTAGGCAACATTTTAAAAATGTGATGAGTTGTTCATATTAATAATTGCATTTCAAAGCCTAAATTTAAATTTTTCTCACACAACTCTAGAAATTGAATCATTTTAATTTACTGCTTCAGAGAAGTCCTTTATTCTGCCTTGTTTTTATCATGTCTTTTCTTAAAAGTCTATAAAGGTTGATGAGTTTGTTTTGTGATGCCCATTGTGTATAGATTATTTACAAGTTATGCTTGCAGAAAGAACACTCAGGTGACAGCATGTAATATGTCCTGAGTCAATTACTTCATGGAAATGGTATGTTAAGCAATTGGAAGGTAACAGATAATTTTTCCCATTATTTTAGAAATATCTGTATTGTTATAATACAGATCAAATATACAATGAATAAAATGCATTATTCAGGAAATGACCAGGCTTTCTCAGCAGTGTTTCAGCTAAATAACTGATGATTGTAACCTTTAAAGAAATCTCATTGTGGTGACTGTTGGTAAATCACTTCTCCATTCATAGTAATCTCTATTTAGAGCCTATCTGGAAACCATTATATCTTTTATTAATCTTAAAAGCAATAGCTGCTGATTTGACATTTGCTAAAACTAGATAAATTTTCCATCTTTCTAATATCACAGACTTCAGTCAATTTTTGGAGTCTATCTGCTGCAACTCTATTAGTCCAGGAACATTTACCACTGTAAGCATAAGTTTTATTTTAATTTAAACATTGCAGCTTTTAAACAATTTGCCTGTGTGTGCCAGGCAACAGTGCTAAAATACAAGACATGTTTAGTCTTTGGAAGGAGACAGATTAAAAAAAATATGCAAGACAATTGGTAATTAAAATGGACTAAACACAGGGAAGAACTTGACTATTTTCACAGATTTCTCCTCACTAGTTCAGGCATATATTTTGAATTGATTGGTAGATTTTTCTGCAGGTCTTTATTTAAGTAACACATGTTCTCTCCTTAGCCAAAGACCAGACTATTCCTTAAGCAATGTTTTTTTAATGGATTATTTTAAAATAGTCTTGTAGGGTGAGTATAAGAAATCCTTCAGAGTAACATTGAATTACCATAATAGTTGTCCCCAAAACTTAGAAAGCATTTCATGACATGGTTCTGTTCCAGTAAAAGGTAGAGATTCCAAAACTCTCTGAGTGATAGGTCTTCTTGGTCTTAGTAGCTCAAAGGTCTTTTCAGTGTCTGCTCTGGCATTTTACTGTGTGCATTTATGTCTACAAAGTGACATTCATGTTGGAGGGCAGGTGTCATATTCCTTATTATTAAAAAAACATGTGAAATGAAATTTCTTAGAAGCAGGGCACGGCATGGATACCAGTCTGTGGTATTCTTCTTGTCTTTTTATACAGGCAGATGGTACATGCAGACCAAAGTGAATCCCTGGGTTCTGAGCAGAAGCTCCCTGTAGGATAAAAGATGGAGACTTGGTTCTTGCTTGAATCCTGTTCTTACCTCCATCACCTTCTGTAGACTGACACCCTTGAGTCTCTATTCTAGTCTCCAATTCCATTTGCCTCAATCCAAAGTGGTGGCACCAAATGGGAATGGAACCATCTAAAATCTGAGCTGCCAATATTCATTCCTGTTTATTTTGGTAGCAAGCGCCAGCTTTTACAAGTAGATGAAAATACTATGTGCTTTAGTTGCCTTTTCATAGGTGTGCTTCCAAAAAAGCTTTTTAATTATGTACATGCTATTATCCTTATAAATATTTCTAGTAAAGTTATGAGTTCTGAAAGAAGTTCATTTAAGAATTTTTATTTCGCATCACCTTTGAGCAAACAATGTTTATATCACCACAAGGCCCTGAGATTGCCATTTCTGTCTGACACTGGGCAGGAAGGGCTTTCTGAGAAATGTGGGTCTTAAGGTTGGCAGAGGAAGTGTCTTGAGATCCTACTTCTGTGAAGTTTCACCTTGTATCAGGAAAATCTTTGATATCTTCAAAGGGAGTCCATAGGCTACCTTCAGCATGAAGAACGCTAGAAGGTATTGTTTGTTTCTTGCACCTGCCAGTGTCAAAAAAGTTTGCTCACTACTGTTCTTAGCGCATCTGGCACCATCGAGTGTCCAGAGTTACCCTCAGTTGCAAACACTGACTTAAGGAAAGAATAGCTGCAAGACTGATGACCAGGAACACTCAGGTGTTCACTCAGGTGAATACTCAGGTGTGCTAGTCAGCCATGGCCAGGGCAGTAAGCAGCTACCACATGTCATTGGCGTTCCACAAAGTGTTTACGCTAAGGGAGCTAGAGTTAGTCTGTATGTTGGCAGGTCCAGAATGGCATGAACTTGGTAGTTCTACTTCTTGCTGTAGCCCTGGCTGGGCCTGACTCCTTGCTGAGAGCTCAGCTTCAGTCCATGCCCCCTGTCAAGGAGCAACAGATAATTGGGAAAAGCTCTTTTCATGGTAATGACAGAGGTAGAAGAGGGGTGTGGAAAAACACATTTAAAAAGATATCAAACTTAATTTAATGCTATAAGCATTGAATGACATTTGGCTTGTGAATCCTCTCTATCTCTCTCTCTCTCTCTGTCTCTCTCTGTCTCCACTTATACAATAGCAAATTTCTTGATGTCAAAAGCCACATGCTCTATTTCTTCATAATCTGTAATAATTTTCATTTTCCTTTTCTTTTATTGAATAACATTTAAAAAAAAAAAAAAAGCGTTGTCTCCCTTGTGGTACAGGTTAAAAAATGTGATATAGTATATTTTTAAAAGAACCTTATCTGTTGATTATCAAGATTCCCAAGCCCTGGCTCATAGTTCAGTGGATAGATGCTGACCTGCGAACCCAAAGATTGCTGGTTCTATTCCCAGCCAGGGCACATAACCAGGTTGCAAGCTAGGTCTCCAGTCAGGTCCTTAGCTGGCGGCAGGTGAAAGGCAACCATACATTGATGATTCTCTCCCTTTCTTCCTCCCTCCCTTCCCTTCTCTCTGAAAATAATAAATAGAATTAAAAAAAAAAAAAAAAGATTTCCATATATGCAATCATAAAACAGAGGAAAATAAGCTACCACACAATGAAGTTTTAAATTTAAAAAAGTCAAGTGCTAAATGATCATATAGGACATAGAGAAAATTTAAATTTAGAACTTTATATATTGCTTTCACACTTGACACATTTTAGGGAAAGTACTTACATTCTGTATCACATCCAGCTTATTGTAAAAAGTTGATCAGTCCTTGATAATGTAATGTTTTAATCACCACATTCTGTGGCACTGTGCTCACTTATTTAGGACTTTCAAGTTAATGTGCTCTGTTCTTTAGAGCTAGAATTCTTTAACATGCATTTGTTAGTCCTATCACCTCTTGAAAAGCACAATATAGAGTTTTGTCACTCTGCAGATAACAATTTTCATGAGCATAGTTCTAATGATTGAAATTGTACTGTGGCTTTAATTTGCAGAAACAGCTTTCTGGATACTGTGCATGATAAGTCTTAGCTCTGTCTTAATAAGCATGTGGTGATCTCTACCTATAAAATTAATGTGGCTTTGAATACTGAGCAACTGAAACTTTTCACATCCTTTCTGGATCCATAATATGTCTGCAAATGTCAGAGCCCAGGCAGGAAAAGAAGACTGACAGAATTTTCAGTTTAAAGATCTTACAGATCACCTGTTTCAATCCCCTTGCTATTGTGTTGAGAAAAATGATGCAAAGAAAAGTTTAGTGACACAGACAAAGTCAACAACAAACTTGGGGCTTGAATTTGGGATTTTGGAATCCCAGTTCAGCACATTTCCTCCATAATAAAGAGAACTTTCCATGGCAGGTGTCCTCAACTGTTCATTGGTAACCCTTTTCCCTATTTACATTTTATGTAAGTGTATGTGCTTCTATATATCTCAAGTGCACAGATCAAACATCTTTAAATCAAATGTTACCATTCTGTCCAAATTCAGAAAATATTTGATAGGCTATTCAAAAGCTAAGGTCTTACAATTCAATGAAAAGAATATTTAAATATTTTATTTCATTATTTTTAGAAAGAGGGGAAGGGAGAGAGGCAGAGAATGAGAGAGACATCAATGTATGGTTGCTTTTCACCTGCCTCCAGCCACAGACCTGACTGGAGACCTGGTTTGCAACCTTGTTATGTGCCCTGGCTGGGGAATCTAACCTGCGACCTTTGGGTTCGCAGGCCAGCACCTTGTCCACTGTGCTACCAGCCAGGGCTGAAAAGAATATATTTTTTTAAAAGGTCTTAAATGTTAACATTAGGGGAAGCTGGGTTACAGGCATTATAGGAACCCTCTGTACTAACTTTGCAACTATTGTATAAATCTAAACTTATTCCAAAATAAAGAGTTTTTAAAAAGTCACTATAAACCCTGGCTGGTAGCACATTGGATAAGGTGACTGCCTGTGAACCCAAAGGTCGCTAGTTTGATTCTCAGCCAGGGCACATAACCAGGTTGCAAGCCAGGTCTCCAGTCAGGTCTGTAGCTGAAGGCAGGAGAAAGGCAACCATACATTGATGTCTCTCTCCCTCTCTGCCTCTCCACCTTCCCCTCTCTCTAAAAATAATAAATAAAATCTTAAAAATGAAATAAAATAAAAGGCATTATAATTTACTCTAATGACAGAAACATGAGGACAATAAACCTCTGCCCAAATGGAAACGTCTGCCCCAGTTGCACTCATCACCAGCTGGTCAGCATTGAGTCCTCACAGGTGCAGCTTTCTCTGGGGGTTCAGTGTTTAAGAAATGTGAATAATTGACAATTACAATATCACTCAGGATATGGAAGAAAGAAAATTGATTAAACTGTCTATGAAGAATTTTCTTGAAAACTTTACAAGTGACCTATTTCTGTCAATAATTAGGTGAGCACAGGTGCACATACCCTGGTATCTTCCTCCTTTCTTCACTAACAGTTATGACTACAGCTATGTTATCTATTCTTCTGACCCTGGTCAAGTCAAAGATTGCCTAACAGGGGAAGTTAGTCAAGACAAAAACTTAATACAGAACTATAGAACAGGGGTCAGCAAGCTTTTTCTCTGAAGAACCAGAAAGTAAGTAATTTAGCCTGAGTGGGCCAGTCTATCTCTTTTGCAACTACTCAGCTCTATTGTAATAGTGCAAAGCAGCAATGGACCGTTCATAACTGAATGGGTATGGCTGTATTTCAAGAAAATTTTATTTGTAGATGCTTAATTCTAATTATGACATGTCATGAAATATCCTAATGATTTAACTATTTAATTAAAAAAATCTTAGCTATGGGTTGTGCAGAAACAGTGATAGACAGGATTTGGCTTGAAGGTGGTAGTTTGTCAACCCCTGTTAAGAGCATTAGAACTGGATGGGATTTCAGAACCTTTTTAGAATCCATTGCGTTAAGAAACATCCTACAACTATAACAGGGTTAGTTTTGTAGTTGTTTCAAAGGTACAACAATAGCAATAAATGTATGGTCAAGTGTTTTTTCTTAATCATCTTCAGAGCTATGTGCTGATACAATCCATTTACTATAATGACCAATGTAACTAAATTGTGTGCCAGACAGGAGTGTGGTGTTACATTTTTTACTAAGTTTCCATGGACATACATTATTTTCTACTTTATATGTATATAGCCAAAAATGAAGTACAGTCATAAGAAGTTATTGTCATGGTCTGCTTTTATTGCTTTTGCCTGCCTTCTCAATTTAATTTAGCAAATGATCCAAAGTGGGGCAATCCAGATAATCTTCTTGAGATTCAGGACTTTATTAAAAAATGATGAAAGCTTTGTCTATATAGGAATAATGTTTGGTCATTTTTGACTTAACTAATTAAATAATTGGTTAGTTCAATTAAATACTTGATTCGTTTTTGACATACTTTGTTAGTTGTGTTACTGATTCTGCTGCTCGTTTAAGATGATATGCCTATAATTATCACAAAATAATCATTAGAAAAAAGATGTGAGATTTGTATATCAAGAATCTAATGTTATTACCAACATTGTAATGTCTAGATTAGTAAAGCTGAACAAGTCATTTGCAGGTAGAAATAAACATATCTCCAAAACCATTTGTATATAAAGTAAATAAATATGGCTAAATTGTATACTATAATTGAAATTATTATAATATACTAAATTAAACTTGTTACTAAAGGAACAAAGCCCAGGCATTAAGAAATCACTTTTGTGGTCTTCTGCCATTGTCTAGTGAGATCTGTCGGTCACTAGACAATGAGTACTAACAGGCTGGAGAGAGACTAAAATTCATGAGTTCATAGTCATAAGTTTACAGAGCACTACAGAGACAAATTTTTTTCAGAAATGTTTTGTAACTAAAGTCCATCACTCATATGTAATTGTACAGTTTGAGAAATAAGGCTCTGTTGAATATCAGCACTGATGATGAAAACAGACTGTGTACACAGTTTGGATTTTATATAAATACTTTAAAATATTGGCTTTCTTCTATAAAAATAGATGAATAGTATCCAGGTTTTTACAAGAATCTTAGCATAAAAACAAAATCATGCTCACTTTCTATTTTGAAAAGAGATGTGAAGATCACATAGCAGAATGCACTATATTTCTGAGAGCAATGAGAGAAAACAGGGGTGCAGATGCAGGTCAGCCTCACTTTAGACAAACTCAGGAACCTTTGTAAAGTGGTTTGATGGTATTTTCTTAGCTGACACCTGGTCTAGTATCCTCTTACTTGTGTCTCCTATGGATACTGAGGTCCTGAAGTTGAAGAAAAAGCTTTATCAAGTTGTTTGGTCAATGCAATTTTGTGATTTATGTATGGTAGGCCATCAGAGCAAACATTCTTGTTGTGAGCTACTAAATGTTTTGCTATATGAACATCTGCTGTGGGAAAAGTTAAATAGTACATATACTAAGATGATAGAAGGGGACTCTTGCAGGGAGTTTAACAGATCATAATAAAGGTACAGTCCATGTAAAGAAGGCCAAGGAAGGCAGCAAATGGATGAGTGAAATGGAAGCTTATCATCCCAATCATTTTACTGTGTCTTCAGAGTATCTTGTCCATAGCAAGGTATTGGCCAATGAAGGTGGACACTTCTGAGAAGAAGTCTTTGTGGCTGTGTGTAACACTTCTTTGGTCTCAGTTTTCTTTCTGTAAAAAAAAAAAAAAAAAAAAAAAAAAAAGGTCAAAATGGTGCTCTGGATTCCAGTAATTCAACTGATCTTATACAACAGTAAGCCTAGATTCTACTGGGTTTGGAATTACACTGGATCTACCAAAAGCATGTTAGAGTTCCCTGTTTTCTTAATGGTTTCTAGCACATTAGAGGTAAGTTGTTTTTTTGTTTGTTTGTTTGTTTACTGGAAAGATTGTGTTTCCAAAATGATGTTAACTAGGAGGAGGATATATTCAACATGCAGTATTTATTTGGAACTACATTTTGGGATTCTAATATGGAAAAAGTCTTAGCTTGTATCATATGACAGTAGAGGAATTTTAGAGTGTTTCTTAAGTGGCATGTGATTTGGGGATTGTAAGGCAACTTAATATTATTTTAATGCTTACTATAATGAGGTATAGAAGTTGATTATACATATTATTAATGAGTATTTTATTGAGATGATATGAAGACAAACTCTTAAAATAGACTGTATCTGAAATGAAAGGCCAAGTTATTGAAATAGTGGGGATAGTTGACATTTCCTTCCTCAGAATGTTGGCTTTATGGATATAATCTTAGATTAGGTTTTCAGATTATAATTGTTTTTGTCATTAGGGTACCGGAATGGGTCATATTTCCTTTTTTTACTTTACTTACCTATTTATCCTCTTTAAGTATTTAAGTGCTTATAACATTGCAAGACTCTTTACTGGGCTCTAGGGGGAATGCAAAGAGGAAAAAGAACTGAACCCTCTAGGAGTTCATAATCAAGTAGGAGGGATGCACATGCTCAGACAATATATATATATATGTCAAGACATTATTTATGATAAGAAAGTTTTAAGCAATGTATTTTGTGATCACAGACAGTGATTAATGGCAAATAGGGAGACCAAGAAGGTACCTATAAACTGGATCTTCCAGATGAATAGGATTTTAAATTGCACAGTTTTTCCAGGTAAACATATTGAATTTATAAGAGACACTTTAAAAATACAGTTTTTTACTATTTTCCAAGAAAATTGTGTTACAAAGTTCTACTTTCAAATGATTATATTTTTCAAGTCTTTACATATTCATTGGTATCAGATAATCCGTTATGCATAAATATAGTAATAGCTGTAAGTAAACATGGTAATATTTACTGAGAATTACAGGCCCTTAGGGGTTAAATAAGCTTATATAGGTTATTTCTCTCAAAAGAGTATTTTAACCAGTATATCCAAATGCCATGTAGGGCAAAGAATACCTGTGTATATTTCTATTTTCTGATCATAATTTCAAATATGCCAAAAGTGTGAATAATGTACCTTATTTATAAACCAAAAGTTTAATCAAATATGCTTTTCTGATATCTTTTCTCTAGTATCTTAGCTTTTCATAGAACTGGAGGAGAGGTCAAAATGAAGTATATTTTTTCACTTCCCAATTCTAACATGTATAGTTCGTACAAAAATCTCTCAGCAACTAAGAGCTGAATATAGGATGGGTTAGATCAGAAGCATGTCTGCTGTCATGGGCATCTTGCGGTAGAATGGCCCAAGTTCAAACATGACACTGGGGCAGTGGCCAGAGTGTCACATTGTCATATGCACCTTGGCACTAAGCTTACACAATATCCCACCCAATTCTATAATTGGGAGGGAAGACTAGACAGCGTGGAAGAGAATGTTTTGCACTTTTATTTCATTTAAATTAGCACAAAGGGAGGAAACCGTTTTGCTTCACATGTGAAGTCAGTCATTTGTTGGGTTGCTAGCTCAATGTTTTAACAGAACAGCTGTTCAGTACAATGTGGCTTTCTACAAGCAATATTTCTACTGCTAGAAACATGGCAGTCTGCCAAGAAGAGTGCCCAGACCAACCCCTAAACAAAAAAAAATCTTTTGTCAACGACTCTAATAATTTGTACAATTCAGGAAAGGGGGTGGCACAGTCTTTGCAGATGTGCATTTATGATGCTATTTTTAAGCAGAGCAGCATGAAAGAATAGATTCATACAAATTGTAAGTTGATCATTCATTTTAAGCATTTGGCTTCTGCTCCTGCTAAAATTTCAGTCTGTGTAAAGAAAACACAGCCAGCCTTGAAACAAGGTAAGGTGGGGTGTGACAACAAGATAAAATTCTTCATTTTCAAACCTGTGGTGCTTGATCAAAAACAAAAAAGCTTTGGGGGATTATTTTTCCCCTTGCTAAGGAAATAAGTGCTGTTTTCTGTTTCCTTACAGTAGAAACTTGCTATCCTTCAGCATTTTGAGGAAATAAACTCTTAATGAGCCTACATTGTTTTACAGCACTCCATTCTCTGAAAATGAGTTTAAGTGCTGAAAGAAATGCCAGAAGCATTTACTTAAATAGTGCTAAATTAATATGTGTTAATTCTCTGTAGTTTAACATCATAGTCACCATTAAATTTTTCTAGTATGAAACTGAATCTAGTCTCAGATCTGTCCTCTGCTCCCTAGTTATCCAAATTCTACAGCAGTAGGCTCTGCTACCTTTTTTTTTTTTTTTTTTTAAGATTTTATTTATTATTTTTAGAGAGAGGAGACAGGAGAGAGGCAGAGAGGGAGAGATACATCAATGTATGGTTGCCTTTCACCTGCCTCCAGCTATGGACCTGGCTGGAGACCTTGCTTGCAACCTGGTTATGTGTTCTGGCTGGGAATCAAACCAGAGACCCTTGGGTTTGCAGGCCAGTGCCTTATCCACTGTGCCACCAGCCAGGGCCTCTGCTACCTTTGACTCTAGTCCCAGAGTTAAGAAAATAAGATAAGTTTTGTAATTTATAGACCCCTGGAAAGAAGCCTTAAATTTCCCTTAACAGCAGAGGATAAAACCTGATACAATCCTTATCTTTTGTTTTTATTCAGCAATACACTTAGTATTTACATATTAGAGAATTAGACTGCTCTATTACAATATGACATCATATACTTATAATGACATAAATAAATAGAGCAAACATGACCATGTAAGGTTTACCTACCTGATAAAAATCTTCCTCTCATTCTAAGGGGATCTTAGTTATTGTTAATTTTTTAAGTAATCAATCTTCATAGGAGCAAAATGTGCTCAATTTAATGGAGTTACATGTATTATTAAACCAGAAGTATTTTTGCTTCATTCAGAATTCAATCCACCTATATACATTGGCTCCTCATATTTTAACATTTTATTTATTCTAATGTCAAAGTATTAACTCTGATGGTGGGAAATTACTAAAATAATTTATTTCACTATATTAATGAAGTTACATTTTAAAAATTAGGTGACCTGTTTCATCATACTTTCAATAGTTAGCCACGTGTTTTTCAAGTATGTTCTGAATTTAATAAAGATTTTCAGTGACAATTACAATTCTGTCTACACATACATGCCCCCTGCAGAGGGGTACAGCACTTTGTAAAATGGCAAATTTTACATAAAAATTATAAAATTTGTTATTGTAAGTTAGTAAAATCACATTTTTTATTTGAGAATTACTCTAGGTAAAGGATATCTATGTCAAATTTCTGTTTTGTAAAAATAGTTTTTCAAAATAAGCAAGTGATGATTCCCCCAAGTATATATTTTGCACTTATGTTTTCAAGTTTTAAGTTTTCTTAAGGGAATGGAAATGTAAACAGTAAATTTGGATTATTGACTTGTGTCTAATTACAACATATTTTAGGAAAATTTTGGGAAGCCCAAAATTATTCGTATCAAATTTGTGTTACTTTACTCATAACAGGTATTACTTTAATACCTGTTTAAGAGTCTACATTTCCTGTGCAATTGGAGATCTATGATAATTTTCTACTTAATGCATTATCTTTTTCAAAAATCATAGAATCAATATACCAGTCTTTATAGTGTACAAAGACATGTTCATGTATGAATTAGGTAGAAAAATACCAAGGTATTGCACATCCATAATCATATTTCACACTTTTAAATCTTCATGCGATGACCATCATTTTTCCTTGTGTATGTTGAGTTCCTTTAAGTTACTTTGCTCTCTATGTGCAAAATATATGTAAGAAAAGAAAGGAAGGGCGATATTCAAAGAATCTTAAAGTGAACTTAGGTGCTTTATATATTGAACAATTTTACCAAGTGAAGGTCATTCAGTTTGGCCCATGATACATGCAAGTCATTCATGAGGCCCAGACCCATTAATATTAGCCTCTGTGCCAAATATAAGAAAGACTGAAAAATTATGTTAGATATTTATATTTATATTGTAAAATTCTTATATAGATAACTGGTATGTATTTAGTAACCATAGTATCTTGACTTATCAGTCATTAGGCACTGATTGCATTCCAGAACATATCTAGTCAACACCTAAAAAATAGGTTGAGTGAGACGGACAAGTAGACAGTTGGTTAGACTGAGGTCCAACTGATATGAATATGACTAAATTAATACCACAAGCAGGAAAAACTTAGAAACCCATCCCTAGACTTGACCCTAGCTGTAACTAACTTGGTTGGCCAAGGTACACTTTGGGAAGTAAGAGTGTGGGTGCTTTGAAGGAACTCATCTTCACAACAGGGCATGTTCTGTTTGCATAACAAATAACACACGCACACACTTACTAGTAATTATGAGCTGAACCATATTATGAGGTCATAATTTGATAGTACAGTAAACTTTTCTTTCATGGTTTTTCTTCGTGTGACATTATACTGTGAAATAGTGGAGTGACTTGCACAGTGCCAGGTTTATAATTCCCCAATCTCATTAGTTTTTGCTGAACTCACTGCCTGCTTCTGCATTCTATATGCTCTCCCATGTAAACCTTACCTTTATTGTGATTAATGAAATTTGATATGTTAGTGAAACCTGAGATCTCAGACTTCGTTCTGCAGCCACCACTTATATTCCTTCTGTGGTGAATTCCTTTTCTCTTTTTTGCTCCCTGCCTAAACTATTCCTTTGAGGTACTGCATTTCTTGATCTTGTTCAAAGAAAATGCAGAGCAGAGTTGTCAAACAGTGGTAACATTTTAAATAATGATTAAGCAATGCTCAGGAAGAATAGCCAGTTCAAATCAGATATTTAGATACAGGTTTCTCAGAGATCTTAATTTTTTGTTTTGGTTTCTTGGGCATGTAGCACTAGACAGTGTATTTGGGGTCTGCAGAAAACTCTCCATTGCTTGTGTCCCACTTACATCCTATGTGCATAACAAACCTTCTGTCCACATCAATCATGTACTGTTGTTAGTCACCTGGTTTGCAGAGCACTAGAACTAATAACACTTTCAAATGTTATAAATCATTACATATCCTGGACCAATCAAATGCCTTTAGTGAGCATTGGTCATTTATTTGATATTTTAATTGTGAATGAGTCTACCTCAAGGATTTAATATTTCTGTTAGTTTTGGGAAGACCACAAATGCCAAAGAGTGACGTAGTTCATAAATTTGTCCAACAGTGAACCGAGAAAGCTATAAATTAGCATTATTTAAAATGACTTTAGGCCCTGGCTGGTGACTCAGTGGATAAGGCACCAGCCTGAGAACCTAAAGGTCGCTGGTTCGAGTACCTGCCAGGGCACATAACCAGGTTGCAAGCCAAG
Source organism: Noctilio leporinus (assembly GCA_004026585.1). Classification (NCBI taxonomy): domain Eukaryota; kingdom Metazoa; phylum Chordata; class Mammalia; order Chiroptera; family Noctilionidae; genus Noctilio; species Noctilio leporinus. The sequence goes on along the minus strand of PVIW01000414.1, from coordinate 362,923 downwards.
TCATAGCTGGAGGCAGGTGAAAGGCAACCATACATTGATGTTTCTCTCTCTTTCTTCCTCCCTCCCTACCCTTCTCTCTAAAAATAATAAATAAAGTCCTAAAAAAATGACTTTAAAAGAAATGAATGTCATTTAGTATAATTATAGACATAGCAGACTCAGTGGGGATTGAAAGGAAGGAAGCTCTCTATGTCATATGTCTGTTTGGAGGTATGAAGGGATCTGATTAGGTTTCTCATAGTGAAGGACACAGAAGCTCTCGCAATAGGTTGGCCTGTATTAAGTTGCTAATGATTTCATTTTAATGTCACCGTTTAGTTTCATACTGATCATTTATACTGACAAAAAGGAAGGAAAGAAAACAAGGAACCTGTCATCAATCATTCATTTAATCAAGTAGCAAAAGTAGATAAATAAACATACTGAGTTAATTATTCTTCTGTATGTAATGATTGACAATAAAGTTAATTTATGCCTATTTTAACCCTTTACTATTTAGTGCTGTTAGAATTAATACTAGCAGTTATAGAAAAAATTGGAGGGGGGTGACATTTTCTTTCCTAAAGTGTCTTAAGGAAATTCACTTTTCATATTTAAGGTACTTACTTGAAATCTATCTGATAAAGAGTTATCGTTATTTGCATCTAAGCATGTTAATTCTATGTGACCACATATAATAATAAACAATTATGCTCCTCTGCCTCCTTTGTATTCTTATTCAGATTCTTTAAGAAGATGCATTTCTTTAAAATGTGCATTTTTAATGCATAAAAATATTCATAACCAGATACAAATATGATTCTCATTCAAATGTGTATTAGATATAGCACTGATGGAAAAGAAGTGTTAGTGACCACTTATATCTTTAAGTTAAACATATATTTAAGTTAAAAGAGTTCTTGAAAGTACTAAAAACCTATTTTTAATTTTTCCAGCACTTTTCTTCAGTTTTCCAAAGAATTTATTCTGGTAGTAATTTTCAAAAACAAAAGAAAATCAATCATCACTTTTACAAGACTTTCTATAAATAAGTGTGTTCTTCAGGTGGGTGTGGATGTGGATAGAAAGGTAAATTTCTCAATATTTCCTCTGGTGTCTTTTTAGCATTCTTGTTAAATCAGTCTGCAGACCAGAAATGGGAAAGAAGAAGCAGACCTAGTGAATGTTGGTGTGTGTGTCATGTGCCATTGAGTTGGCTCTAAGTCCTGGCGACCTATGAACGAGACACAATCATGATATTCAGTCCTCTTCAGTCTTGCTCAGTGGCTGTGGACTCATGCCTCTGGGTTTCTTAAGTGGAGTCAGTCCATCTCATATCTGGTCTTCCTCTGTTCCTGCCTTTTGTGTCCCCCAGCACTATATTCTTCCTGTCTTTTCATGATGTGACAGGAATTTAGTTGTTGATTAAAATTATTGTGCAAAGATTTACAAAGCAACTGAGGGTGTCTTTGTTAGTACTAATGTGTTTCTTCTAGGTGCGGTTTATTAAATAACTCTTCCTTGAGCAGTTTTAATGTTTAGTGTAACTGAATTCTAATCACTCACTGTTTTCATTTCTCTCCCATGTTCACTTCAGTCCTAGCAACTAAAACTGAATTGGAGAGAGTTGCTTGGTGAGGTAACTGTGGCCAATAATTTCCAGACCAGAGCACATTTTACATGTAGCTGCGCTTGGTGTCAACTCTCTTCTTTGTCAAAAAGAAAAGAAATACATTCTTTTATTTGGTCTGTTAAGAGGGATTGAGCAAAAAGGAAAAGGACTTGACATGGACAACAGTGTGGTGATTGCTGAGGGGAAAGGATTATAAGGGGGTTAAATGATAATCAAAAATGTACGATAAAGGTTAAATTAAAAAAAGAAAATTAACAGGTTCACTATCAGCCCAGAAACCTATAACCAACCATAAGTAGTATGTTAGAGTAGATTTTGAGGTAGTATCACTATTACTAAACTCCCATATTGGATTCTTGATTGTGTTGCAATTTACTTTCTGTAAACATTTGCTGTAGTAAGGGGTTTTGCTGATAAGACTTTTGGATGCCTTGAACAGATTTGGCATTATAGTTATGTCTTTAATGGCAAAGTAACATTTAGAAAAAACACAAATTTACCTTGTAAACTACAAACTAGATAAAATGACATATAGACAATAATTCACTTTATCAAGTCAGTGTGTAAATAAAAACTATGCATTTATAATGTAATATTTTTTAATGAATTTAAGTTTGTCAACATTTCTTAAATTTACAATAACTCTCACGAATGAATTTCTCTGCCTGTCTCCCCATTGCTGCCATGGACACCTTTCAACTTTATTAATTCCTATGTGAATGTGTTAAAGGGAAACCTCTTTATTCCTTTGTTGGCTTTTGTTTGGCTGCCTTCTACCTGTATGCATTAATTAAGTGGTATTATTAATGAGGAGTGGGGACTGGTAGCCTTTTTGTTCATTGAAATAATGGTTGATCTCTAGCTTTTGTTCAGTTTATGGATTTTCTTTTTTCATTCACTTAACAATCTGCAACTAGCAGATTAAGCATAAAGCAATTTGTAATCACTAACAGTAAAACCAACAACTCTGTTGTTCCTTTCTTGAAGAACCTTTCAATATTCTTTTATGACCCTTATTTGAGAGAGACACAAAAACTGGGAATATAAAAGATACCAGAGGTCCTGGCTGGTGGTACAGTGGGTAAGGCACCAGCCTGCAAACCCAAAGGTTGCTGGTTTGATGTCCAGCCAGGGCACATAACCAGGTTGCAAGCCAGATCCCCAGTCAGGTCCATAACTGGAGGCAGGTGAAAGACAACCATACATTGAAGTCTGTCTCACTCTCTGCCCCTCTCCTTTCCCCTCTCTAAAAATAATAAATAAAATCTTTAAAAATAAATAAAAAAAATGAAAGATACCAGAGAATTTCTAAGTAGATAGTATACACAGACACACATATGAAGAGGGACTCAAAAAAACAGAAATGATCTTCTAGAGGGTGAACCCCCTGTGGTACAGGCTTCCCCAACTAGGTGAGTGTTCTAGGAACCCATTTGGATCAGTGTACCTATTGGTGGTGGTATGAGAAGCTGTGTTTGGCTTAGGTGAATTTTTTGAAGATTCTTTCAACACATCTGCCCATTTAATGATGGGTGATTTACAATTTCACCTGCCCACACTATGCTGAACGTTCAGCAGTTTTTGATCAAAAACACCATGACCCCCATGCCCCACCCTCCCTATTCACCCCATTTCATCCAAAGAGACTTGTTTTCTTCCCCCAGATGAAATGAAGTCCTCAAAGGGAAACGTTTTTCTGATGTGGAAGAGGTAAAACAAAAACAAAAACAAAACAAAAAAATGGCAGAAGCACTAGAAGGCATCAAAATCAACAAGTTCAAAAATTGTTTTGAGCAGTGGCAAAAATGTCTCAAGTATATTGCATCAATTTGAGAGTACTTTGAAGTTGGCTGTAATTTAAACATGTAAAAATATACATACACAATGTTTTAGAAATAAAATTGGAGCTTCTCCTTGTATATATGCCCCCATACAGGCTTTTGAAGAGAAATATTTGAATATTAGAATTGAAATATTTGGTCCAAGTCTATCCTCATTCAGTTTATGAGGAAATAAGTTTAAAATCCGATTTCTTATCACTGTCAGAAATCTGGATCAAATGAATCTGTTGGCCACAAGTGTATCTTGAATATAAGATAAAGATTTATGTTGGTGTAATTCTTAGAGCTACTTGGCATCTATCTGATGCATCTTTTAGTCAACTCTCTTAATCAGTGATTTCAGAGCACCAGCCCCAGGGTTGGTCCTGCTTTCAAAGTCTTTACTGAAGTGAACCTGTCTCCCCTGGAAAAGAATCAGGAAGAAAAGCTATGTAGGTGGTTGTTCTTTGCTCAGAAGTGGTGGGGTGAGGCTGCCGCCTCCACCTGACCATCTGGTTCTCTCTTTTAGCTTTACCTCCAGTTCTGGCTTGCTCCTGTGTGTCCTTTATGGAGCAGCTCTCCAGTTAAAAGCCTTTCAGTTCTTAGCAGTTTTTCTCCCTTCTCTTTACCTCATCATGTGGTTTTGTTTATTCATTTAGAATAAAGAGTACATGTTAACCACTTGCCACATGTTCCTGGTGCTTGGGATAGAAAAGAAATACAAGATGAATTTTTGCTCTTGAAACATTTGTAACTTATTTGTAGAAATAAGACTTCTGGTATTGAGAAAAAAAACTAGGGAGCATTTGTGAGCCCTACAGCAGATGCAGTGAGTTGCTTATTAAGCTAAAGAACAGTCCTGTTCCAGCCCTTCTCTGTAGCCAGAGATCTAAAGGGAACAGTCTAGAACCTGAGAAGCTACACAGAGGAAGTTCTTTTCCTTGTTAGCATGCCTTCATAATCATCATCCTACTCCAACCACTTGATGATCCTATGAAGGACACGCACTTGACATTTTACCCATGAGAAAACTAAGGCACAAAAGCACGGTGTGACTTGTTGCAGTTTAGATGGGCTCCTGATTTTGAAGCATGTTACTGTGTTTTCCCAAGTCAGAGATGTCCTGAGATTTACAGAGAGCTTCAATGCCAAATCTCTGTGCCATGGGCTACTAAACATCCTCAGGCCCAGCCTAAATACTTTTATTGTAGTCTGTGAAATGAGAGTCCGATCAGTTTGTTTTGATTTTCCACAAATCTTCAGAGAATGTAACCATGCATATGCTAGTTAAAGATTTATTGAAAGAACATTCCAAGTTTCTCGGAGAAGGTTTTTAAGGTTACATTTACCTCAGTAACATTATATCAGACTTAGCTAGCTTTTAAGTTTTCAGTCTCCAGGAGAAGAGAGGTCAATGTTAAGTTAAACTTCAGCATCCAGGTGGTGAGCTGGGTTTTGACTTTTAATCTATCATAATTGAAATCTTTCTCAGACTTTCATTACCTTTTAAAAGAATGCAGTTTTTAACATAACAGAACTACTCTGGGCACATAGGTGTATATTTGTTTCTTCTTTCCTCTGGAAAAAAAAGGACTATTTCTTAACATTTTCAGTTTCTTGTCTTGACATCATGAACTTCAGATTTCTCGTGTTTCATTGCATTTTTTGATGTCCTCTCCCTCATCTGACAGCGCCCCTGTTCTCTCTCTGCTTCGATAGACAGCATGGCCTGGAACCTGGGCTGCTGTTTTCCTCAGCATTTAGTGCACTCAAGGCATCACCTAGGTGCCAGCAATGCATTTTTGACTGAATAATGATATATGTGGAATGTTACTTTTTTTTTTTTTTTGCCTTATAAATGGATAGCAATTTACACAGCTGTGGATGTGGGATGTTTCAATCCCAGACCATGTTGTAAGAAAAATTGAATGACAGTGAGCAAAACAGCAGTAATTATAAAACTAATTACTAAATGCTGATGATGCCCATAGGCTTTGCATAACTAAAATTAGAAAAGGAAATTGCTTTCGGCTTCAGAGAGGCAACATGCTAGTTATTTCACTGTTTCAGTCAAAATGGAGGGTAGTATATAAAGTTCAATTGGGGAAATATACATGGATACATATATATATATCTATATTTGCATATACATATATTTTCTATATTGAAATGTTATTCACTCTTACAATTTTATTTATAGAATTTTATGTGTAGATGTTTACATAAAGATAAGTATATTAAAATGTTTGAATTCAGTGTGTAAGCTATGCACTTTGCATACACTGTTATTACATTAAAATACATATTTTTATAATATAGTTACACATGTTTGGTTTTTACCATATACATTTCATAGCAGAATACAGTGTGCATTTTCACCCCTGAATAAAAATCTAATCATGTGAATTCATAAACATTCTTCAACATGAAATATTAAAAAAAAACTAAAACATTGGGTCAGTTCATAGGAAATGAAGTATCAATGTTTTAGGAAGACATATGATTGATAAATCAGAAGTCTGTAAGGCATACCTTTGTCTGTCCTCAGTTTGGTGCTAAGAAATATGTGATATTGACTCTAAAGAAATAATAGAGATTGTAAACACATTTATTGCAAAGCCCAGACAATTCTAGGATTATAAATATTAGAGCTGATATTGATAACATTCAAATAGGAAGTATGAGGGTAATTATATCAGTATGTATATAAATAGAAAATGATTTAATGAGTTAAAATATATCATTTCATCAAAAAGTTTTTTAATACAATTAGTTGATTATTATTTCTGCTTTCTGTAGTCCTATGAGAAATATAAAATATAAACTTCCCTGAATAAACTATTAATGTTTTTTTTTTAAAGTTTCAGATGAAGTAGATCGTGGATCAGGAAGATAAATCATTGATACAGAGGGAAAATGAATGCTGCATTTAAAAATCCAAGTAGTTTGAATGACCTAAAATGTAATGTTTTATTTAATATTCTGCCACTATTATTTCAAAAGTCTTGAGAAATTAAAATGACAAAATATGATACTGTCTGCAGACATATATTATTGAAATGAAATGGTAGTATAATTGAATGAAGGCTGTAATGAAATTCTTCTTGTAACTTTTACCTAGTGGGGCACTGTGATGAGTTAGTTCTTCCCATTTGTGTTAGTGGATTTAGTAATTAGCTCTTTTACCAAGGCAAATGGTCTAATAATGGAGGAATAAATCACAGCATGGCATATAAAATGAATATGGAAAGTCTTGCTTCATGTGTAATGTCTGGTAATTTAGTCAGCTGTAACTAATATGTACACAAGTTGGGGTAAAGTCTCAACTTTTCAAGTTGTACAAGGTCCTGAGAGTCATAATAAATCATTGCTGCTCATCAGATGCCCTTCAGGTACGGGGTGATGCCAGTCATGAAAGTAAGTACATGTTCAAGAATTCACAGGGCTTATGGAGAGCCAAAATGGTATCAGCAAGTTTATAGTGTTTTAAAAATAGTGTAGATTTGGCCTCCCATTTATTTATGTCTAGCTTGTTCTTCCTGGGGCTCTGAGGGGAGAAAAGGTGAAGAGTCTTGAGAAATAATGGTTTTCTTTTAGGTAAGTGAGAAGAGGGGTTTCGTCAGGCAAGAGGTCTGAGTTTGTAGAGAACTATTTTATCCATCTACTTAGCAAATAATTACTGAGAACCTGATGTGTGCCAGGCTTACCACCATCTTAAGAGTAAAGAGAAACTAGTCTGTGGCACTGTTTGAATGAAAGACTTTGTCATTTTGTGTGTGAGTAGAATTTCAGAAAACAAGTGACAACAAAACCATTTTTTTCCAGGCCCTTTGTTCAATATTCATTGCCATTTGATTCATTAAACAACACATAGTGTCCTGTGGAGGACTGTTTTTATCAACCAGTACCAGGGAGCAAGCCTTGCTTACAGACAAGATCATTTTCTACAAATTTTCTGTCATGTTTCACCTTGGTAATCTCCATCTCTTACGTGCAAAAAGAAACAATTTATTTTCAACACTTGAGGGATATAGAACATCTGACTGCTGTCATAACCTATTGTTTTTAACATAAACATTATAGCTACATTTGCCTTGAAATATTTGCCCATGATTCTATAAATCTGAACTGGATAGAGGAGTGTCACCTTGTGCTCTCAGCATCAAAATTGAGACCCATTGCCAAAAAGTGCAATTTGCTCTCTTCACAAGCATTTACTTCATAGATATTCTTTTCATAATTGAGTTAAACAGTGCAGTAACTGAAGAAAAACTTGGGAGAGAATAATGTATTGCTTTTAACCATAGCATACCCAACCTCTCAAATGTGAACGAGGCCCTACTGTATTTTCCTTTATCAAAAGATGGTTGATTATTTAATGGTCGAAGCACTACTAAATAGCTTATTTCACATTACTGGAGAAAATGTGCTCTACACCAATTGCATAATGTAATTCTTTCTATTATTTTGGTAGAATTGTTTTACCTTGCAGAGAAGCATGCATTTAAGAGAGAGAATGAGTTATTAATCTTTTATGCTATACAGGCACACCTTGTTTTATTGTGCTTACCTTTATTGCTCTTCATAGATGTTGTGTTTTTTACAAGTTGTAGGCAAGACCCTCCACCAGCAAAAGATTAGGACTTGTTTTATTGCTATATTCAATTTATTATGTTAGTCTGGAACTGAACCTGCGATACCTACATGGTATACCAGTATAGAGTATTTAAAATGCATTACTCAGGAGTTACATTGGTTCACTTAGAAATGTGGAACCCTTTCTCTGAACACCCCTTTATAGAATAGTATAGAATACAGCTCAACATTTATTTATGCAAACCAAACTAATTTATACCAGGCTAATTCCTGGCTCCATTTTGTTTCCCTACTGTTATTTTTATTTTCTTGTCCACTTCTAATTTTATATTTCATATGCTCTTCTAAGCCTTATTAAATAATTTCTGGAGCACTGTGAGGTGCACAAAAAGAATCATTGTTTGATTTCATTACATGAAATGAAGCCTTCCTTTGATACACTAGCCTATGAAATTGTCATTCATTACTGAGCACCCTTTTCCAAGTTAATGTTCTTTAATAAACTCTCATTAACTCTTGTGAAAGTCAAGGTAACATTTGTTTTCCTTCCCCTTGATTTCTGTGAGTTGATGGCTGTGCTCCTTTCCCCTCCTGAGAGACCATATCACCCCACACCCCTGTTTTGGCCATTATTTTGAGTAGTTTTACAGCTGAATCCTAGTCTGACATCATTTTGTGATCTTTTAAAATGTTGTTTCCAAGCACCTCTTTGGGACTTAATATTTATGCTCTGGTATAGCCTTTTAATTTACTGATCAGTTGCCATTTTAGAAGTTTTTATCTGTAGAGTTGGCCTCTGCAGCTCTCTTTGTGTTCTTTTTCATTTTTATAGTAATAATTACAACACTTCCCAATTAATTGCCATTTGTGATTATAATTGATGTGTTTCTTCCCTCTCCAGACCACTAATGAAGATGTTAAATAAGTCTTAGCATGAGGCTAACCTCAGCAGAATTGCCTTAGACCACGGGCATAGTAGAGTTTACTATAGCTCTGTTTATTTTCTCTGCATTTAAGAGTGCTTCTGCTTGAAATATTTTAATTCATTTCTAGGATTTCACAATAATGGAGCTCCACATGAAGTATCTGTCCAGATACCTAATGCCTACTGAACTCTGATTTTCTGAAGACTAAGCTTACTGATTTCCTTACATATCTGACCATCTTAGAAGCATTGTTTGCATTCAAGACAGTGAAAACAAAAATGCTTTTATGAATTTAATGTGCACAATATTATTACTATAAGATAAACTGTACTGATTACACCCTGCTTTGCAGCATTGGCAAAAGGGAGTGCATCAAAGGTGTATAACACAAATAAACTATGTTGCTATCTTAGCAGAGACTGTGCTTCCATTTCAACTCAACAATACTGGGTCCACTTTCTCTATGATCAGAATATTACAAAGAGAGTGGAGAATAATTTATATCAGAGGTTCTGTGATGGAATGAAATGGAACTCTTTTGAAGTATGATCTCTGAAAGCACAGCATGAAGCTCAAATAAAGTGAAGGACATTCGCTATTACAAGTAATGTCCTTAATAATCTTGTTAGTCTAGTCTCCCTCTGTACGAGACAAATGGAACATTATTGGCTTATGGGCTGTAGTAAATAATTTAGTTTCCAATATTCAGGCTGCTTTGACAGTAAATTAAAATGACATGAAAGGGGCTTGTTGAATAAAGAAAGTATCCAATCAAATTTAATTGGCATGACTAAGGCAGTAGAAATATGTTTTATAATTAAACCATGTTGTCTTGGAGCTTTATAAGCATGTATGAATCAAAATGTCAAAAATTATTCTTTGATACTGTGCATTTAAAACTTTGCATGGTGAATAGTTTCCTTAAACAAGCTTCTAGACATGCATATTGATGTAACATGAAAATAGTTTCATGTTTTAAATAAGTGATAAACTTCTCCATTTGTAAACCCTTACAAGTAGCATCTCTGATAACAGACCACTTAAAACTCTCCTTTATAGGATTTTGTTTTCAAATTGACACACTGATGAATCAGAGGAAGCTGTGATTTTTGTTGTAGTCATATTATGTATTTCAGTGTTCATTCCTTTGGTGAAGAAAAATAAGATCCAAACTCCCTGAGCAGAACAAATTTTAGGAAAAGAATAGTATTGAGAACTCCAGAAGAATAATGCAGGATATATTTTAGTTTATGGTAACCTCCTCAACTTGAAGATGAATTGAATTTCCTACATTTGACAGCAGAAGTGTCAAATGCTTCTGCTATAAAAGACAGGAAGCCCTCACAATTTAAAATTTTTGTATGACCACCTGTCCTGTTTTTTTCTTCCATGAAAGTGGTGCATAAGTAAGTGCCCATTTGTAATAAAATTCCTAATGATGGTTCTTTCCACAACTCTGGTGGAAAATATATGGCGGTGTCTGAGTCTGCAGAGATTGCTTATAAAAGCAGAAATGAGCTTAGTGAATCATTTTTCATTCTTAGCCTTTTCAAACATCCTGGTCAAAGTAAGCTAAAGAGAAGGTAAGCAAGGAAAAGAGAGAGGTTCAGATGCAGGAACATTATTCAAAATGCTAAAATCATTTGTAACTTCTTTTAGAGACATACTATTTCTAATCTCTTAGTAACTCTTCAGTTCAGGGTGGATTTTTAGTGAGTAACCATTCTAGTCCCTTGATTAGGCCCAAATCTAAGTAGCTGTTTCAGATACAATTTACTTTGATAATGCTCCAAGATAAATTTAAAGAGATATGCCATGAAGGTATTTTCTGTAATATATTGTTCTTTATGCAATGCTGTAGTATTAGATGGTATAAAAATACTTACAATATTTACTTGGAGTGAAAAAAAGTACCAAAATGAGTATTCCTTAAAAATCTGTTTTATGCAGTCCACATTCTTCACTTGAAGGCTTTTAAAGTTAAAGTGCCTTTTTATTACACTTTTGACACAGGAACAAATTAAGAGAGTGGGTTTTTATTTTTTTTAAATCTTTTTCTTTCTCAGAGCTGATCTCTATAGGTAGATAAGTGAGAGATAAAGTCTAACTTTTCTTTGTTTTCTTTTATTTATTTATTTTACCATGTAGCAACCAAAAAACATTACTAACAGGCTGTTTTCTGTGCTCCTTTGACCTCAAAGGATAATAATAAATGAAAAAGTTTATGGAAGCAGGAAAACCTCATCAGAGAGAAAGTTTCTGAAGACAATAATACAAACTGGAATATTTAGTCATAATTATCACTCTGTCCTGTCTTGGTTATTCTAGGTAATGTGTATCACTCTTTCTTCTTCTTTCTTTGAGTATCTGTTCCAACTTGTCTCTCAATTCAGCATGTATCAGAATCAACTGTTGTTTTTGCTAGAAGACCTTTCTGGGCCCCTGTCCTAGAGTTTCTGATTCAGTAGTTCAGGTGTGAGGTTTACAATTTTGCATTTTTAACTAATTCCCAGGTGCTACTGCTGCTATTGGGGAAACTCTCTGAGAACCATTCACTCACACTGTCTACATAGAATCATGAGTCTTGTCCTGTGAGCTAGGAACTGGAAGGCCACCTCTGCCGCCAGGAGCTGAAGGTTTGTCCCTGGGAGGTTAGCACGTGCATGATGCTTACTTAGGTAGAGTAATGCTCTATTGGGCTCAGAGCATCTAAGAAGCTTTGGGGGTTTAGAGATGCTTTTAGAGGACTGAAGTTCAAGCCGAAGCCTGAAAGGTGAGTAGAACTTTCCAGGAGAAAATGGCGGGAAAAAGAAAAGCAGAATTTTGGAGAAAAGTTGTCTTTTTCTTTTAGCATCGATATTAGTCTAAAACATCACTAATGTTAGTTCTCTAAAGGTAAAAGGTGAGTAGTTGCCCTTATAATTTTAATTGAGCAATGACTGTTTAGAACGGAACAAAGGAAGGTAAAACCTGCTTCTCAGTCCAATATACTTCACCTCTGTGCATATAGGTTTGTTTGAATTTATGCACACGTTGGGGTCTTTTACTAGGCCCTCTCTTTGGGAAAGCAACTGTTAATTTTATTGACATCTACATTTACTTACAAAATTATACCCCAAAATAAAATATAATCACATTGGGATTTTCATCATTTTGCGTTGCTGTAATTTGCATTTGACTTTCCATTTACTTGGAGGCCTAAGCCTTCTATTTCTTCTAAACATTATGGAGGCTACTGATAAATACATTGGAAGTTTTTAAAGTATTTTTTATTTTTAACTAGTTTACATTTCGGTTCTTCTTGATATCCAGACTTGATCTAGCCAAAAGATATTTGGGCATTTGGTGATCTGGACTGTTGTGCTTCTAGAAATCAGTCTTCAGATGATAGTGGCAGATAACAAATGTTTGTACTTCCTGCCTTAATGGACTTTACATGTTATGTATACAATGTAAAAATCAAACCACTTACATTTATCTGAAGCTTTTTTAAAAAATAATTTATTCTCACCATGGCTGGTAGCTTGGTGGATAGGTGCCGACCTGCAAACCCAAAGGATTTTAGTTTGATTTCCAGCCAGGGCACATACCAGGTTTCAAGTCAGGTATCCAGCCAGGTCCGTAGTTGGAGGCAGGTGAAAGGCAACCATACACTGATGCTTCTCTCCCTTTCTTCCTCTCTCCCGGCCCTTCTCTCTCTAAAGATAATGAATAAAATCTTTAGAAAAAAAATAATTTATTCTCTTTCAATTTTATCTACTACCAACCCGTGGAATATCACTCTCTCCATTTTATGGATTAAATAGTCCAAGAGGCCCTAAGACCACCTGATACCTTTGTGATACAGTCAATATTCAAATAGTCTAATTGATTATTGCTAGTGTTTCTACTACATCACATTAACAGAGACTTTAGACTTGTCTGGCCTGGCATGCAGGAAGCTGAAGCCCTGACTCAGCAAGGCATGAGCACAGTCCACCTTGTGTGTGTCAGCTTGAGTGGGCATCCCTTCCCGGCATCCTTTCTTCCGGCCTGATCTTTGCACTTGTTTTGGGGACAAGTAATTTTCCTATAGACTTACAATTTCCAGCGGTTTTCATTTTCTGGTCTGGGGAAATTTCAGCTTGACCTTTAAACGAAATACGTAAAAAGCTGTTCAAAACCATAGCTCTAATCTGGTTGTTTCTAACCTTGCCAGCTCTCCAGCTTCAGCTGAAAAGTTTTTATGAAATAGCATCTGTAAACTTAGGCACATTACCTGATGCAGAATGTCCATTAGAAATCTAGACAGTTAAGGTGATCAGCCTGATCTGAGGATGATAATGACAACTAATATTATTACTAAATTGTTTTTCCTGTGTGCCCAGTTGCATTAAGTGTTCATGGATTATTTTGTAACCATGAGGATACAGAACTAGCCAGTTAAAACAAGCACAGTTCAAAACCAAATAACCAATTTTCTAATTGAGAATACTTAACTCCTGTGCTGTAGGTCTCTGGGCAACCTTCTCATTCCATGCTAATTCTGCTTCCTGCCCTACCCTACCCCACCCACAACAGACTACTAGATATAGTCCTTTTAGCTGGTTCTCATAGTATCTGCAGCCAAGATATAGATTCCTTTAAAATAACCTATTGAGAAGTAGGTTATTTAAAAATGATTGATAATGTAAACTTCTACAAGGAGATACCCAGACTGAAAAAAGAACACAAGATGAATATGCTCTGTCTACTTTTGAGCATTCATAAGAAATGTTCTTGAATGAGGTGGCAGTAAGCAGTTTCCAAACAGGACTTAAATTTTATAGAGTGAAACAGTGTGTCTTGAGGACCTATTACAGTTTCCTTTAAGCCATGTCTGGTTGTCTGTCAAAGTAAACATTTTCCTGATACAATTTCTGTGTTAGTAGGAGTTCTAAAACTGCCTCATGCTCTGATGAGTTTTTAAAACATAGTTGGACAAGTCATAGGTTGAAGCTTCATAGAAAATGTACAGTATCAGCACAAAACCATATTTTAATTTCTTGTTATCTATAGTAAACTTTTTTTATAGCCATTATCCTTAAAAACAAACAAAAATATAGCTTGTCTTAAAACTTGTTCTTTCTCCCCCTCAGGAAATTTATAGATAGTTGGCAGTAAGAACATAAATTTGGAAATTACCTGATTTGAGGTCAGGGCTTGGCTCGGCCACTAACGAGCTTTGTAACTGGGCAAGTTTATGAAATACTCTAAACCTTGGTTTCTTTATCTATGTAACAAAAGACTATTCATGGCCAATGTGAGGTCTGTGGAAAAGACCACCTGGGGTAACCTGAATAGGTGACAGCAGCACAGCCCCTAACTCATGGTTGTAGCTCAGCCCATTTCACTTTTTGTCTACTGTCTGGACTTTAATCACTGAACCACCTACTTCAATCTTGGTCTGCTCAAGTTCTAGTCTTGGAAGTGGACATGCTGCACCTGGAATAATAGACTCACTAATCTATGTAAAGGTAGAACTTCCTAAAGCTATTTGTTCAAGTTTCTTTATATTCTAAAATAAAAATGCTGAGTAAATATTCCCCATTCTTGATCCACCTCATTATTATATCTGTTAGTTTGATTTGATTATTAGCTTTGAATTTTCCTTTTTTGACTTTGAAAATATTTTTGCATTTCTAGAGGGATTTTAGATTTCAGCTCTGTAGGGAAACCAGCCAGACCTTTCAGTTGCCCAAGTAACTTATTGTAAATGGAGGGCATTGCTCCTTGTTTTGCATTATTTTTCTCCTGATATCTTTAGAAATATTTAAAATAGCTTTTTCCCCTTTATTTAAAAATAAGAAGAAAGTTTTGTGCTCATTTACTTTAAAATAAGGCATTGGTTTTCTTTTTTAAAATGCTGACAGTGGAAAACTATGATCCCAGCAATTACAACTTCTAATAGCAGCCTGGCATTTTGCATTAATGTGGCTTTTTCTGTAAATTCTTATTAATTTTAGGGAAAACTCACTGCCAGTTGGAAAATGACTACATTGTAATATATATTTGTCACAATTTCCAAAAAGTCATATTCAAACAAGAACATTTTTTAAAAAAGTTACTTTGTGGAAATCATCTTTAATAGTGAAGTGTGTTATAGAGAATACACACTATAGAGACTATAGTAAGGACTATAGAGAATATAAGTTTGTCTTAATCTATGCTCTCAAGTTCATTCTAGAACTGCAAGGACAAACACCCCAAATCCAAAAGAGCAGCATTGGCAGAATCCAAAAGTGTTTAAAAAGTGGATTAGATTTTCATGATGTAGTTGAGCTAAGTAGACAACTGTGATGGTAAAATTGTGATGAAGTCTAAATTCCATCCATCCAGGGCAAGACACATGAGCTACAATGTGAAAAATGACTGCAAGTGATAGGTTTTCACTGAACAAAATTCACAGTGATACAACTGCTGGCTGTTTCATAGCGACACTTATTAGGACATATGAGAATCATAACAGGCAATCTCTTCCTAAAGGCAAACTTTGTATCAGCCGCGGGAGCGTGCATGCTGTTGGCAAGGCGCGTAGTCTGTCTTGCTTAGCCTGGACACTGCCATGTTGATTGTCGTAAAACCATTTTAAAATCCTAACCTGCATGTTACACAGCCCCTGTTGCTTTCCATGACTCATAATTTTAGATGTTTTCTTCTTTAGTAGAGGAACTTAAAATTGATTATAAGGTGTGTATTTTCACTCCAGTGCTCAGTGGAAGTATACAAGTTTTCAGCCTCTGGTTCAAATTCCCTATTCAATGTTTTGCATGGTTGAAATATGAATATAAAAATAGTAGATTTTTAAGTGCTTTTGTATAGGCTCAGGAGAGTCCTTCCTGCAAATATCTAGCTGGAAAGGTAATGAACTGTAAAATATGTTGAGATGATTGGGGATTAAAAATCTCTGGTGTGTAGTGACAGTGCAATTATATTCCACAGGAAAGGTTTCTTGTATTAAGAGTAATAAATAAAACTTATTTTCCCCACTGTGATTGGCTGTCACCACCATAATGATAGCTTTGACCTTCTTCCTCTTCAAATGTCATCAGCCTGCGACCAAGTAGTCGGACTGTAGCAAGATGGTGTGAAAACCTAAATACAAAATGGGAATTCTTACAAAAACTACAGCAGTGGAAGTCTGAGAGCACAGGAGATGCCTTTCAGAATTTTGTGAACGTGTTGCTTTTTCAGCCTGGCTCACGTCCTTCCTTCCTGTTGTTTGTTGACTTCCGTTTCTGGGTTTGGAACTCCTCCTGCTCCTGAAACTAGGTTTACATCACCGCCCATCTTGGAACCTGCACAATGGAAGTCAGTTGACCGGACTAACTTACAGTCCCAAGATACCAAGCCTAAATTGCTGCAGGACATGTCTCAGGAAATAAGTTAAAATCTTTATGTAAAAGGTTTAAATCTTTATGTAAAAGTTTTATGTATTAGAAGATTAAAACAGTACTCGTTTTTATGTAGTAAAGAGGGCAGTGGATTTAAATTTATGTAAAAACTTTATTAATTTTGCCTTTTTCTTCAAAAGTAAAAATTGTAAAAATTGTAAAAAAAGTAAAAATTTTCTTCAATTGTAAAAATTAGTCAAACCAAAGAACATAGAATTCTTCAGCAGGTGCTCATGGCCTTTATTCCATTTTAATTCCTTAAAAAATAAATCACATTGGAAATGTGAATATAGTGCAAGACCTCCAGTGCTAGATCCCTGAATAGTGTTGGGCCGTATTTATTCATTAGAATTATGTGCTGTTTTTGTCTCCTTTTCCTATTAAGCCCCATTTGTCTATCTGGAAGTTGAAAGGAGTCGCCATCTCAGGGGCTGACCTCCATGCACCTCTATTGTTTTGCCCTTCCAAGGGCACTAACTCTTTCCTTCTCCTGAGGACCTGCAGGATTGTTCTTTAAAAGCACCAACCCTTTCTTAGGTCAGGACAACTGCTTACATGTTTCTGTAATCCCTATGCTGTAAGGTGCGGCTTTGTCATTGGTTGCCATTGGGATGACTTGACGCTTTTGCTGAATGACCTCACAGTTCACAAGTGAAATCAGCAAAAAATGGATGCATTTGTACTACTGCTTTAAAAATTGTATGCTTTTTGAGTGGTTACTACCCTGGATGACTGTATCAACCTCATTTTCTCCATGGTAATGAGTTTGGAAGCAAATCTATCCCTTATGTATGTAACTTTTATTGCCCACCCCCACTTTTAATAAGAATGGGAGTTCTATAGAGTGTTTGCTACAAATGAGTGGCCACTTACTGCAAACTTCTGTGAACCTAAGATAATCAGGAAGAAATGTCTCACTTTATTTGAACTTTGCAGTTGCATTGGGGTAGGTAGATAATGAAAGAGTAAAGCATTGAAATGTGCCTAAATAACACGCTGTTATAAGCCTTATGATAGATTTGTGTTTGACTTAACAGCTTTTGGAACCTAATAAAAAGAACTTAATTGACAATTTCTTGAAATTGCTAAGAAAACCTAGTGATGTTGGTAGGATATAATAAGGAGTTTCTCATCACTGTCTTCAAGATTGAGCTGATACAAAAAAAAAAAAAAAAAAAAAAAAGGATTTATCTCTGTGGTAACTCTAAGTAATTGATATACAGACAAGGTTTGGTTCCAATTTGCCAGCAATAAAGTTGTAATAGGGTTTTCTCTGCAATTTTAGCCTTAATGTGCTCATTCCAAACAGCGGTATTTTTCTAAGCGAACAAATAACATCAGTAAAGCTTACGTTCAGTAATAGCCCCACACTGATGCTCGCATTAAACTTGTTAAATCAATTCACTAGACACTTTCTAAAGTGGACTGTCTGTTTACTTTGACTTGCACCCTATGTGGATGATCCATCAGTTACATTTATTTGAATGATCTTTACATTCAAAATTGGTAATTATTCATGCTTGATTGTGGTTATGAATGGGCCTCTTTTTTTTTTTTCTTTCCTCCAGTTTTTTGGAGGCTGCTCATTTTTCAGCCTTTGGTATTTGAAGGATATAAATATTTAGTGATACAAACTACTTTGAGTGGGGATAACTTTGCCTTTCCAAAAATTCATATGCATACTTGGTTGCATCAATCCTACACAGATACTGTCAATAAAATCTTCCACAATCATCTGCCCTTATTCTGAAGATCTTGTTATTCTTGAAGCAAACACACCCCACACAGGCACACACAACTTAATTTATTTATTGAAATGAATATAAATTTTAACTGTGTGACCAAAGATAAGAGTCCAAAGGGCACAGAAGACATTAGAGCCAGAAATGATAGCTAGTATTTGAGAAAGCATTGTTCTGGAGGTATAGGCAGTCTACTAACCCTGCTTCATTTTTCACTGAAACAAGCCAGGCCTCTTACTGCATACTGCCTTTCGTCAGTAAACACAAAGAGAAATCTGAAGCCATCAATCTTGCTTATCAATACTACTCAGTGTGATTCCTTTCCTGGCCACTTTCCTTTTTTCCTTTCCTACACACAACTTCACTTTTTCTCGGAGTGTCCCTTCAGTTTGGCTGTGAATGAGTTTCGGGTCAGGTGGGCCAAACTAAATTAATGCTATGTATTTGCACAACTGTGTACTTCTTAGGTTCAGTGCATGCGCCTCCTATACAGAAGTCAGATGTGGCAAAAAGGGCATTTTCTGAATAAACTTAGTTGCCAGCCAGTGTCTGCATTGGGTATGATTACAGCCACTTGGTTGCATTGTAAGGCAGAAGCCATAGGTGCCCCAATGACTTGAAAGGCTTTTACCACCAAAATCCACCCCAACTTGCTATGTGTGGTTTATCTGTGTCCTTAAAGCAAGTGTTTATTTTTGTATTTATGTATATTTCACATTTTTACCTGAAGTAACTATAGCTTACTTTTAAATCAGGTATATCATGTAACAAAGATTATCTTAGAACAAATGTCAAAGAAACCTTCACTATACCTAGTAGCCTTAAAATGTATTGAATCACAAAACCAATATGCTACACTTTATTATTACGTAAATGTTTTCTTTGATCACATGAAACAGCAGTTCCAGGAAGTAGTTTAGTCCCAATACAGGGCTGTAGTCCTAGGGCTCGAAGCACGTAATAATTTATTTGGCTGCTTTTGACTACTTTATTCTATGTCCCAGATTCATAATTAAGGGGTAAAGTTTATAGCTTGATAAGTATTTGCACCTCTCTGTTTTTGTAATAAGCTCATTAGGATAGTATCTACTGTGACCAAGCCTGTGACAATCTAGTGTGATCTATCTAGTGTCCATAAGCAAAACTCTCATCCCTGTGAAGTGTATGCAGACTTCCAAGGAATCAGGGTGTAGCTCCTAAGACTATATTTCTAAAACAGCTGACTTTATTCCCTGCGAATCTTCAAGCTATTGTTCAGATGAAGCCTTGATTTATTATAGGATGATATTCAAATTAGGTTGATGAATGACAACTCAGGTGGAAGTCTTCTCTATGTGTGACTGATATATATGTACATGTGCAAGCATATGTGTGCCTAAAAACATACTGAATGCATTGAGTGACTATTCTGTGTGAGCCAGTGCACTAGGTATTTCTGATATGTTATCTCAATTTGATATGCAAAATAAGCCCATGACACAGTTCTCCTTATCCCTCTTTGGAGACAAGAAAACTGCAGCACAAAAAGATTCAACAACTCCTCTATTTAAATATAACTAGTAACTGGAAGGACCAGAATTCAAACCCAGATCTGGCTGACTCCCAAGCCATGATGTTTATGCAGTGTTACTCCAGGGCAAGTCAGTTTTAAGGAGGCAGATTGCCTTCCTGATATGCAAAGCAAATGACCACACTGATTTCCCAGCATCAACCAGGCCTCCTCGGTACCATTTTCAGTACAGCTTTCTCCCCTACTTTTTGTTGTCTACTCTGCTGTTTTACCCTTTATCACTTCCTTCTTGGGGCTTATTTCCCTGGCCTCAAATCATTATTGTGTCTTGGTTTACATCTCCACATTGAGTCTCTCATTATGTTCCTCTGTGGACTTTGTTTCCTCCACCTGCCCTTACATATAAATATTTTCCAGTCTTCTGTAATTTTTGCACACTTAGACCAGGTGGTCTTAGTCTCCTCTGACCCACTACCTAACTGCTCTCAATTCTGTACACCTACTCTAAATTTCTTTTTGGAGTTCTGAGCCCATATGTCCAGTTTTCTACTGAGCCTTATGCCTTGCTTTTTCATAGGCATCTCAAATTCATACTGTCCGATGCTAAGCTCAGTATTACCTAAAACCTATTTCTCCTTTTGTGTTTGCTAGTTTAGTGAAGGGAATCATTGTCCACCTAGACACCAGGCAGAAACTGGAAAGAACACTTGAAGTTATATTTCTCCTTTAAGTTGGTTATATCTAGTCCTCTCCATCCTCATCTCCTCTGCCTTATTTGAATCTACCATTATCTTCTCATCTGAATGATTCTAAAGCTTAATGGGGTTCCTTTCTCTCTCCCCACGTCTATTCCAGTTTTCCATATAGTAAGCTCCGTTATTGTATTTCAATAAAGAAAACTTACGTTACTTTCTTATATAAAATGGGTTTTTTTTGCTTTTAAAATACACAAAGAATACATGTCTCTTCATAATCTAGAATTTCTCTACTTTTCTAGTTCCATCTCTTTCTACTCCTATCTTCAAAACACATCTTACCTCCAGCCTTCCCAAATGTCCTCAAGTTTAATGAGAGTGTCACTGTCTCACTTACGTCTTTCCCACTCAGTTGACCAGAATGACTCTACCTTCCAGTGTTCACTCAAGTACCCAAGTGAAATATTTGACACTCCTCCCCATTCTCTCTCCCAAAACTGGGATTAGGTTCCTTTCTTCAGTAGCCCCCTATCAACCTGATGTATTTTTATGGCTTTTATGTTGCTCTTCTTCCTCAAGACTTATCACCGTACCCTTAAGTCCTATTGTGGCACTGGGCACCCAGTAGGCACTTATTAAGTGAATTGTATCTTGAACAATGGCTAAGTGTTTCAGGAGAATCAGTCTTTTAGGCAACCCAGTTATAAAAGCCATTTATAAAGTTTTATTATTAAATAATTTTGAAAAATACAAAGTGACAAGTAAGCAAACATTGGGAAAAACAAAGAATGAGCAGGCTGCATAACCAGTGACAATTTTCACTGGTCAAAATTGAGGAGAAATTATCATAAGTCTCAGGACTTGGTTATAGTTCCTGAATATCAAATGTCTGAGGAAAAATCTTAGTTTTGAATATGTCATTGTGAGAATCTATAGAAATACTTATTTTCAAGCTATGTTAGGAGAGGCTGTAATCTTTCTGGGGACAGTGGAGGAATTTCTACAGGAAGCCAGTTACAGATTATCCCCAGTCTTTCTTTCCCCCTTCATTTCTGGAGAAGTACTAAGGATATATTGGCCAGGAAAATTTGGAATGGGGAATAGGCCAAAAGCTTGTAGAAGGAGGGAGTATGCTTTTGAACATGTTCGTTTTCAATAATAGATGTGTTCCTTTCAGACCCTAGCACGCTACAATTAACATGGGAAATAACTTGGAAAAGAACCCTGTTTTGAAATTGCTTCATGCCTGTCTTCACTTTGAGTATAATTCAGGTGGGATGTGAGCAGAATGTCTCCTGCTGTTGGTAACCAGAAGATATTTTTGTTAGTATTGTTCATAGATGATACTTGTAAGTACAGTGAAAATTTGGAAACATGTCAGCATTTGTAAAATGATTCATTCTTGTTTAATTTATAACTATTGTAAAATAATATAGGGAAATTAATGCCCCATTGCTGTATCTTAGTACTATCACAGTAATCACGATAGGAACCAGATGCACTTGACTAGAGTGTTTTTAAATCATGGACTATTTGAGCTGGAAGGGCACTGTAAAATCACTTCAAGTATATATTTTTCACAGCTTAATTGCTAAGTGGGCCATTGGTTTTCTTCTTGTCGATGGTCATCATTCCTATCCTTGGCTTTGAGCTGTCTCCCTTATCCTGTGTGGGATGTCGTAAGTCAGTCTCATCTCATCCTGCTACACCTGAACACCTCCAAATGTGCATTTCTGAAGGTGGACTACCCTTGGTTTTCAAAGCAATTTCACAGTTAAGGCCTTTGTCTCTTCCTTCCCAAGTGTCCTTTATGATGCCTCTCACTAGGTGCCTGTAATTAGAAGGGATTCATTGAGAATCTTTGGTTGACTGAGTACCACATCAGGGGAGAATTTCATATGGTTTACCATGTTTCAGTCCTGTAAAGTGAGTTATTGTTGGAAAGAAAATGTGATGGCCTCAAGGAGAACTGCTCTTCAAGCTACAAGGGTAACTAGAAATAATTTGTTGAAGTGAATTTGTCTTAGAGAGATGAGTAGTTTTCTAAATTTTAAATTGCTCATAAAAAGTAGATTTCTATTTCTTTAAAATGAGAACCAATAGATTAGGGTTTGTGGGTTTATATTAACTGTTTAAATTTGTCTAAATACTCATGATTTAGATAAATCTCAATAAATTTATATCCCTTTACAACAGCAATAACAAAACCTTATGCATTTAGAGCATAAAAGGTGTTTAATAAGCAATGCTTTTAATTGTAGAAAATTTTTTTCTTTTGAGGGGAGAGTGTAAATAATTCTGATAATTTGGAATGGATTGTAATTATTTTGATTGATTTTGTTTTCATAAATTATGAATAATCACAGGACTCAGTTTAAATTTAGGAAATGGTGAATTACTGGCACTTCTAATTAGATTTTAAGATCTATCCTAAATAATATCAATTGCCGTTTGCTCTTACTTTTGTGATGAATTAGGATATATGTAATCCAGGGAGACCCTTTCTAGATGGATTTATTTTGTTTTGCTTTTCACTGGCCATTATAATTTTCTGTCTGTTTGTTTTAGAAAAACACACATGCAAATACATGTAAATGTGTTCCAACTTCCAATTTCTCAATCTGAATGTGTATCTTAAACACATTCAGATTGTGTTAAGATTAATGTTTATTTCCTTCTTAATTAAATGCAACTTAATCTAGACTGAAATATTAGTTCATTATAAAATAATCTTGGCTGTATTTTTTTCTAGCATAGTTTCAATGTCAATACAGTTTTTAACTCAGGTAATTGTTAGATTGTGTACTGAAAGAATGAGTGAAATGTGAAAAAGCAAAATTATGGAAAGCTGGTTGTCTCTAGGAAGTTATGTAATCATTGGCCTCATTTAACAGACAGGATTGCAGATCCCTAGGAGGTAAGGTAACAAAGAGGATGAGGGCTTGTAAGTACAGTGAAAATTTGGAAACATGTCAGCATTTGTAAAATGACTCATTCTTGTTTAATTTATAACTATTGTAAAATAATATAGAGAACTTAATGCCCCATTGCTGTATCTTAGTACTATCACAGTAATCACGATAGGAACCTAGATGAATTTCTCTTCAAATGAAGTCTCAAACATTGGTTTGTATCTCAGGGCTAGAGATCCTTTCCTGTGTTCCTAGTCAGCTTTCTCCCTTACCCTGCTGGGCAGTGCCTCCAAGCATGACCTCTTTCCTCACACCCCTAATCCTACCTGGCACCCTAATGCATCATCTTCATCCTTCCATCCCTTCCCAGAGACTGAGGTGTGTGTCCTGAACTTCCTTTTGTTTTCTGCATCCCCACCTGTGAGTGTATCTGTCTGCAGTGTCTATTCTCAGAGTTACTCCTGTTTTACTGAATTAACTCCTGTGTTCTCCAGGCCTTGGGCCTTGCTCCCCTGGGTAGTACTCCTCGTGTAATTTCTGCTCTCTTTCTGGTGAAATATTTGTATCTAGTAAGTCTAAGTATCCCTCACTTGTTTGATTAATGCTGTGTTTACATATAAGTGTGCTGATGGAATTGCTTTTTGTTCAAATGAAGAATAAAGTATGCCGTGGGAGCAGATAGATTTTGAAAATATTAAGAGGTGTTAGGAGCATATCCGGTCTCAAAAGATCTCCTGCTCAGTACCACTGAGTGTGGCTCTTTTCTGCATCTCCCATTAACTAGTCATTCCAGGGAAAGATGGCTTATCGCAGTTGAAGAAGTTACTCTCATTCACAAACTCCCCAAAAAGAAAGTGCCGTAACATTTTAATAAGTTTTTTTCTATTAGATAACAAGAGACACCACAATCCCTTTTCAGAGGTAGATTATATATCAGTATCAAAAAGAAGTCACTTTTGATTATGCACTGTTTGATTTCATTTTAGGACTTCCTAATTTCAGCAGAAATATGGGCCATGTTTTGA
This sequence comes from Noctilio leporinus, assembly GCA_004026585.1. NCBI lineage: Eukaryota > Metazoa > Chordata > Mammalia > Chiroptera > Noctilionidae > Noctilio > Noctilio leporinus. Next base: position 338,673 of record PVIW01000414.1, on the reverse strand, counting down.
TTGGCACTGCTTAAGAATGGCAAAGCAAAGGAAATTGAGATCAACTTAATATTTTATTGTTTCTGTTGTTGAGGTACTTAGGGAATTTAAAATGTTAAGCAAAGGTTCTTAGGAAGTCATAGCAATTTAAAGTAGACATGGCATTATGTTTTAGGACTCGCCTTTCTATGTGGCCCTTTGCCCTTTGCCCTTTCCATATGGGTAAAGCCAAGGGAGGCAGAATAATGGGAAGCTGAAAACAGAAAATTACTCCAATGGTTGATTAGAATGGCATTCTGCGTTGGTGTGGAATATATACAGTTAATTGCTTTGATGTTATGAGTATTCCTAGGACCTAACCTGATCAAAAAAGGGTGTTTTGACCTCCTCATCTCACTTCCAAGGCCTTCGTGTTTCACCCTGGTATTTCCATTCTACCTCATTTATAAATGTTTCATCTAGGTATTATTTGCAAGAAGGAACATACCCACCCTTCTTTCTCTGAAACAGCTCTAGCTCTATTACATTCAGGAAAATGTTACCTGTGGTATGAGGTCTAGTATTTCTGTTAGTTAGTGGTGAATGTTTTCTTTCAACCCCACAGTCAGAGTTTGAGCCTTAAGATTTTTAGTTTACTCTCTTCTGGTACCAATCCTGACTTTATGTCCTTTCTCTTCATTTAATTTTTTACTTTGTGGAAGAGAGTACAGTATAAAATACCAATGACCACTCATTCCTAATTTTCCAGTTCATAAAATGGTTCTTAAATTACCCATCAGATTCTTGACTCACCCATGGAAGAGAATTATGGTCCTTACAGGAGTTTACTTTAAAAAAAAATCCAATGGGTGGGTGGGAAGGGGGACAGAGGGGAGCAAAAAGGGGATGGATGTAATACAACAACAACAACAAAAAATCCATATGTGCTTCTTTTTATTCCTGCCAACTAGTTCTTAAACAGATGAAACAGGCAAAACAAATGTGAATTATTGTCATACTTAATATTCACAGTCACCCTGATAATTCATGTTAAGGAACATGGGTGATAGGCAACACTCATGAAATATTGGGGGGGGGGGCATAGTAAATATAAGTAATACACAAAATAATATTTTATCTTTATTTATTTAATCTTTAAAGGGAAGAATCATACTGTGAAATTGGATGGAAGTCATAAGTCAGGTCATGAAACCTTGTCTATGGGTCTGACAAATTCATGGTGCTTCTGACAAATGTAAAAAATGCCTACTTTATAATCAGATAAAACCAAATTCAACCACAACTATGTATTGATTTTAAAATACAAAGATTAAGGAGCTACTCTTAATTATAAATAAAACATTTAAAATAAGAGGCAACTGCAACCTAATTAAGCATGAAGTCAAGTGATGAATCTGATGACTCAGTGAGATGTGGGAGCAAAAGGATAGAAAGTGCAGAGTAAGTGGGGTGGGAAATTCCACACAGGGACACGGAGTGACTAAGCCAGTGCTTCATGGAGTCTGAACACCAAAAGCCGATTTCATGCACAGTTGTTTTGTTGGCCCTGGGAACCTCCAAATAGATAAGTTCTTTATTTTATTTTTTTAGTATTTTTTAATTTAAAAAATATTTTATTTATTATTTTTAAAGACAAGGGCAGGGAGGGAAGAAGAAAGGGAGAGAAACATCAATATATGGTTGCCATTCACCTGGTTCTAGCCACAAACCTGGCTGGAGACCTGACATGCAACCTGGTTATGTGCCCTGACTGGGAATCCAACCAGTGACCTTTGGGTTCACAGGCTGCTGCCAGTCAACTGAGCCACACCAGTCAGGGCAGTTGATTAGTTTTTTCCAAAGACTAACAAAGACTTGTATATCTCTATACTTGTATATCTGCTGCTTTTCCTTAAGGAATAACCATACCTTTGTATGTGATGAGTTCCTTACTTAGGTCCTTGTTTCTACCTTAGAGAAACATTGAGATATTGAACTTAGATTTTTGCATACCTAGTTATGATTTGTTGGCCTATACTTGAGTGAAATAAATAAAACTTTAAAAGAAGAAATGCTCTCTACCTGGCCAAGTTAATTTTTTAATATAGCTAGAGTTCATATTTGCCCCTGTTATTCCACATAAGTCTCCAATTTGCCCTGAAGTTACAATAAATTGAACCGTACACTTGTATGTTGAGCAGCAGGACTCAAGCTAAGTTATCTCCTAAGTTAAATTGCTTCTTCAGGTTTTCCACTATTTAAATCACTTAGGCTTGAAATGTGAGCATCATCATTAGCTGACCATACTCTATATCATCTAATTTTAATTGATACATTTCCACATTAAATTTCAGCTTTATTACCCTGTTTCTCACCAATAACAGTTGGTGTTGGCCCCCCATCTTTTCTATGTGTACATACCAAATGTTTATTGTGTCACCCTAACTTTTTCCTTCTTTGATTAAAATTCTAACCAATCCTTTTTTTGTGGGGGATGGAGATCATTTTGTTTCTTTAAAAAAATATTGAAAGGTGGCGACAGAGTAGAGGGCAGTGCTGATAGCACTCTTGAGTGCCAGAGCAGCTGGAGGATAGGGTAAGGATCATAAGACATCAGCAGGACCCTGCGAATTAGAGCGGTAAGCATTTGGACTCAGGGGTGTACAGCCCAGAGGCTGCAGAGACCTACAGGAGAGCAGCCATCGGCCCTGCCACTCCAGGGCCACACAGTCTCACTGTAGACTGTAGAGACTTGATCAAGAAAAAGAGGCAGACTCAGGAAATGGATTGTTGCTAATCTCAAGGACCTGAGTTACACTGAGAACTACGTGAACTATTAATCCCTAACTTATCCTTTTCAAAAGTTACTTCCAACCCTCCGATAAGGCTATCAAATGATTATTCATCAGAAACAATACAAGCCAGAAGGGAATGGCAAAACATATTCCAAGTAATGACAAACAAAGGTCTGCAACCAAGAATACTTTACCCAACAAGGCTGTCATTCAAAATGGAAGGAGAAATAAGGAGTTTCCCAGACTAAAGAAGACATCTGTACCAAACCAGCATTGCAAGAAATACTAAAGGATCTGCTTTAAAAAACATGAAGAAACAGAGCAAGAAAGAGAGGAACACAGGTAGAAAGGGGGGAAATGGCAATAAATAAGTATCAATCAATAATAAACTTAAATGTAAATAGATTAAATGTGCCAATCAAAAGATATAGGGTAGCTGAATGGATAAGAAAACAGGACCCACATATATGCTGTCTTCAGGAGACCCACCTCAGAACAAAAGATAGACACAGATTGAAAGTGAAGGGATGGAAAAATATATACCAAGCAAATGGACATGAAAAAAAAGGCTGGAGTAGAAATACTTATTTCAGACAAAATAGATTTCACAATGAAGGCCATAAAAAGAGACAAAGAAGGGCATTTCATAATACTTAAGGGAACAATCCATCAAGAAGAAATAACTGGTAAACATATAGGCACCCAATGTAGGAGCTCCGAAATATATAAGGAATATCTTGGAGGACTTCAAGAAGGATATAGATAGCAACACACTAATAGTAGGGGATTTTAATACTGCACTGTCAACGATGGATGGATCTTCCAAACAAAAAAAAACACCAAGGATGTTGTGGCATTGAATAACACTCTAGAGGAAGTGGACCTAACTGATATATATAGAACCTTTCACCCCAAAGAAGCAAAATACACATTCTTTTCAAATGCACATGGAACATTCTCTAAGATAGACCACATGGTAGGTCACAAGACAAGCCTCCACAAATAGAAGAAAATTTAAATCATACCAAGCATCTTCTCAGATCACAATGGCTTGGAACTAGAAACCAACCTCAAGGGAAAAAAACAAAAACACTCTAACTCATGGAGAATGACTAACATATTTTAAGTAAGGAGTGGGTTAACAATGAGATCAAAGATGAAATCAAAAAGTTTCTGGAAACATATGACAATAAATACACAACAGCCCAAAACCTATGGGACACAGCAAAGGCAGTCTTCAGAAGGAAATTCATAGCAATACAGGCCTACCTAAAAAGGTCAGAAGAAACTTATACAAACAACATAACCATAAAGCTGTATGAATTAGAGGAGTAACAACAAACAAAGCCAAGAGCAAGCAGAAGAAAGGAAATCATCAAGATCAGAGCAGAATTAAATAACTTAGAGACTAAATCTACAATTTGAAGAATCAACAAGTCCAGGGGCTGGTTCTTTGAAAAAATAAAGAAGATTGACAAGCCGTTAACTAGACTCATCAAGAAAAAGAAAGGACCCAAATAAACAGAATCAGAAACAACAGAGGAGAAATCACAACTGATACTTCAGAAATACAAAGGATTGCAAGAAATTACTACAAACAACTATATGACAAGAAATAGGACAACCTGGGTGAAATGGACACATTTCTGGAAATGTATAATTTACCAAAACTGAATCCAGGAGAAGCAGAAATTCTAAATAGGCCAGTAATAACTAGTGAAATTGAAGAAGTAATCAAAACTCTCCCAAAGCACAAGAGCCCCGGACCAGATGACTACACAGGTGAAATATATCAAACATTTGGACAAGAACTAACTCCTATCCTTCTCAATTTATTCCAAAAAATACAAGAATAGGGAAGACTCCCAAACTCTTTCTATGAGTCCAATATTATTCTAATCCCAAAACCAGCTCAAGACACAACTAAGAAAGAAAACTATAGGTCAATATCTCTGATAAACATAGATGCTAAGATTCTCAACAAAATATTGGCCAACTGGATCCAGCAGTACATTAAAAAGATCATACACCATGATCAAGTGGGTTTCATCCCAGGGATGCAAGGATGGTACAATATTCACAAATCAATAAATGTAATACACCACATCAACAAAATGAAAGACAAAAACCATATGATCATATCAACAGATGCTGAAAAGGCATTTGATAAAGTACAGCAACCACTTATGATAAAAACACTTAGCAAAATAGAATAGAGGGAGCATACCTCAAAATAATAAAAGCCATATATGAGAAACCTGAAGCCAACATCATACTCAATAGGCAGAAACTAAAAGTTATGCCTCTAAGATCAGGAACAAGACAAGGCTGTCCACTTTCTCCACTTCTGTTCAACATAATTTTGGAAGTTCTAGCCATAGCTATGAGACAAGAAAAAAAAATCAAAAGTATTCCAACTGGAAAGGGGGCAGTCAAACTGTCATTATTTGCAGATGACATGATAGTGTACATACAAAACCTGATAGGCTCCACCAAAAACTTACTTGACCTAATAAGCAAATTTAACAAAATAGCTGGATGTAAAGTCACTATCCAGAAATCAAAAGCATTTTTGTATACCAATAATGAAACATCAGAGATAAAATCTAGAAAACAAGTCCCATTTACCATAGCAACAAGAAAAATAATGTACCTAGGAATAAACCTAACCAAGGAGGTAAAAGACCTGTACTCAGAAAACTACAGAACATTGAAGAAGGAAATTAAGGAAGATACAAATGAATGGAAGCATATACCATGTTCATGGGTGGGAAGAATTAACATAATTAAAATGTCCATCCTACCCAAAGCAATCTATAGATTCAGTGCAATCCCAATTAAAATACCAATGACATACTCATAGAGATAGAAAAAATACTTCAAAAATTTATATGAAGCCAAAAATACCCACAAATAGCCACAGCGATCTTGAGAAAGGAGAACAAGGTAGGAGGAATCATAATTCCAGGAATCAAACTGCACTACAAGGCTACTGTCATCAAAACAGTCTGGTACTGACATAAGAACAGACATATAGATCAATGGAACAGAATAGAGAGCTCAGAAATTAACCCAGGACTCAATGGTCAATTAATATTTGACAAAGGGGGAAGGAACATGAAATGGAGTAAAAATAGTCTCTTCAACAAGTGGAGTTGGGAGAACTGGATAGCAACATGCAAAAAATAAAATAAATAAAACTAGACCACCAACTTACCCCATACAGCAGAATAAACTCAAGATGGATAAAGGACTTTAACATAAGCAGTGCTACCACAAAGGTCCAGGAGAAAAATAAAGGTAATAAAATTTTAGATATCCTATGCAGAAATATGTTTACTGATACTTTGGCAGGGGCAAAGGAAATAAAAGAACAAGTAAACAAATGGGACTATATCAAATTGAAAAGTTTCTATTCAGCTAAAGAAAACACCAGTAAAAGTAAAAGGAAACCAAAGTATGGGAAAACATATTTGCCAATGATACCTCAAACAAGGGTTTGATCTCCAAAACATATAAAGAACTAATGCAACTCAACACCAGGAAGTCAGACAGCCCAATTAAATGGGCAAAGGACCTGAGCAGATAACTCACTGAAGGAGACATATAAAGGGCCCAAAGGCATATGGAAGAATGTTCAATATCACTAGGCATCAAAGAGATACAAATTAAAACTATAATAAGATACCACCTCATATCTGTCACAATGGCAATCATCAACAAATCAACAAACAAGTGTTGGTGAGGATGTTGGGTAAAGGGAACCCTAGTGCGCTGTTGGTGGGAATGCAGGTTGGTGCAGCCACTATGGAAAACAATATGGAGTTTCCTTAAAAACCGAAAAAAGGAACTGCCTTTTGATCCAGCAATTCCACTACTAGGACAATACCTGAAGAACACTGGAACACCAATTCATAAGAACCAAAATACCCCTATGTTCATAGCAGCACTATTTACAATAGCCAAGTGCTGGAAACAGCCGAAGTGCCCATCATTGGATGAATGGATCAAAAACCTTTGGTACATTTACACAATGGAATACTACACAGCAGAAAGAAAGAAGGAACTTCTACCCTTTGCAACAAAATGGATGGAACTAGAAAGTATTATGCTTAGTGAAATAAGCCAGTCAGTGAAAGACAAATACCATATGGTCTCACCCATTACAGGACAGTAATGAATAAAACAAATAAGCAAAACAAAACCAGATGCATGAGTACAATGAATAGACCTTCAGTGGGCAGAGGGGACAGGGGAGGTAGGTGAGGGGCGGTAAAGAAAGGGAGTAGCTTAGTCAAGGAACTAGCATGGAAGAATCATGGACATGCACAAGTGGGATTGACTTTGTGGAGGAGTAGGTGGATGGGGAAGGGGACAGAGGGGAAGAAAAAGGGAATGGATGTAATACAGAAACAATAAAATTAAATTTAAAAAAAAGGAAAAAAGAAAAGAGACTGGAAAAACTGATGGCTGCTGATGCAGAACAGCCCATCAGTTTTGAATAAAGATAAGGACAATAATGACCAAAAAACAAAAAAAAAACAAAAACAAAAGAAGCAAACCATAATAGGCACACTTGCCTGTGAAGTCAATTCATGCTTACTTACTATGGTAAGTCTATGTTTATATATGTTCATATAATCATTTAAGAGTTTTAAAGGTGTTTTTATCTTGATAGGGTGGATAGGGTTAGTCTGTTTAGATGCACATGAGGAAAAGTGCATCTGCCACCAGGCCCCTCCATACCTTTCCCCAGGTTTCTCTTTCCACGTGGAATAGCATCCTGCCTAGTGCTAGCAGTTCTTCAGAAAGCCACATCACAGGTTACCACCTCATTGAAGGACTGGGAATGAGTTGTAGCAGGAGAGTGAGTAGACTTTAAATCAAGAGTAGGCGGAGGGTCTTGGGTAGTTAGGTGGATTGAGATAAGGGGGGAGTAAAAATATGGGAATCGGGATACACTATGATATAGACAGTATTTCCTTAAAATGCAGTAATTGTGAGGGTTGGAAGTAACTTTTGAAAAGGCTATGTTAGGGTTTAATAGTTCATGTAGCTCTCAGTGTAACTCAAGTGCTTGAGATTAGCAGCAATCCGTTTCCTGGGTCTGCCTCTTTTTCTTCATCAAGTCTCTGCAGTCTATATAGTGAGACTGTGTGGCCCTGGAGTGGCAGGGCCTATGGCTGCTCTCTTGTAGGTTTCTGAGCCCTGAATTGATCATATTTGCTCAATAAAGTATTATATTAATTGAATTTAATCAAAGGGGATACCTAGCTCTTCAACTTTTTTTAATTTTTCAATTCCCTTGCTTGATGGGGGGCACTTTCGAAACTGGTCTGACTGTCAGGTTGGTATTAGGAAGTGGAAAGTCCTGGCTGTGGGTAGCTCAGGGGGTCACAGCATTGTCCCAGTATCTGTGTGGCATGCCCCAGCAGGAAACATACAAGTATCAACCAATTAATTCATGAATGAGCGGAGAAGCAGACTGATGTATGTCTGTCTGTCTCTCTCTCTCTGTCCTTTCCTTTCTCTCTCTCCCCTTCTCTCTTTCTCTGAAATAAATAAAAAGTTTTAAAAAATTAAAATAGGAATTGAAAACAAACATATTAGCTTTCGTAGAAACTTAGACCAGCTCTAGTCTCTCATAGTAAGACGTTGTAAGTTATAGTTAAGACATTCATGTTTGAAAAAAGCAATTATGCCAATTAAAGAAATACTTATTTTTATGTGCATACTACTGGCAGTTTTAAAATTGCATTTCAAGCTCTGTAGTTTAATATTAGGTCAAAAGATTGTATTTTGACACTTTTATGTATTCAGTATCTAAACCTGGTAAGGAAGTGGCAAGTTAACATTTCAGATAATGGTAATAGTAAGTTTGACATAACTTATGTGTCAAAGTAATTTTCCTACAAAACACTTTTTTTCCATGTAAGAAGTTAGGTAGTTTTATTTCTATTCTAAAGTAATGGAGTTTGAAATTCAGGTACCATTTTATCCTAAAGCAATATTGGGAAATAGTGGTGGTATCTATCTTATTACAGGAATTCTTGGCTCTTTGACTTAACAACAATCATGAAGAATCCCTGCTTGTCTTGAGAATGAGGGGAGAAGGTTTAGAAGTGTGCAGGATTTGGTAAAAGGTAATGAAGCAGAAGGTTCAGATCATTAGGAGTTTAAAATAAACTACCTGCTAGTAGTTTGACAGGAAGAGAAAGGATTGGCTTTAAAAATGATTCTTGCTCCTGCTTTATTTTAAGCCAGATGTGTTTCAAAGACATAAGGAAATAATTTTTAACAAGTTGAAGAAAGACGACATTTTTTTTTTTTCAGAAAGCAAAACGTGTTAAGACTTTCATGGCTCTGGTATTTCTCCCACTGCTTTTATCATACTAGATGTTGTAATTAGAAATTAATTCTACTAGAAACTTTTTGCCTAAATGTGTGTGATTATCTCATAGTTAAATTATAAAGACAGTTCTTTGTAAGCTAAGAAAGATAACTATAGCCAGTACAATTCTACTTTTTACACCATTGTTTTAGATTTCCTTCAAGTTTGGTTTACAAACAGATGGATTACATGCAGAGCATGATAAAATTGATTGATTGAATAGCTTGCCAGAACCTGAAAGGTCATATTTTCACCTTGATTCATTGATATTAGGTAAAGGTACAATTTAAGAGATTTTCATCAAATCATGAAATGTTGAAATTGTTACCTTGGACACATTTAATAACAGTAAAATGTTGACTGTTCTCACTTTCCACAATCATTCATGGCATTTTGTTACAGACTTTTAAAAAAAATTTACAGATTCATGAACTCAATAAAAAGTTTCTAGGCTCTGGCTAATATGGCTCAGTGGTTAAGGCACTGGCCTATGAACCCAAAGGTCAGTGTTCAATTCTCAAGTCAGGACACATAACCAGGTTGCAAGCCAGGTCTCCAAACAGGTCTTAGCTGGAGGCTAAGGTGAAAGGCAACCATGCATTGATGCTTCTCTCCCTTTCTTCCCTCCCTGCCCTTCTCTCTGAAAATAATGAATAAAATGTTTTTTAAAAAGTTTCTATTAATTTATAAAGAAAGTATCTCAGGAAAATAAAAATGAAGATTTTCATTTTCTTAATGAAAATAATGGAGTGTGGTTTATTAAGAACTGATATGAAAAGATAACTGACTTGAGAATGACCTTTTTTTAAAATTTAATCTTTATTGCATTTTTCCATTACCATTTAATCCCCTTATACCCTCACCCAGCAGTCACAACACTGTTATCCATGTCTTTGAGTCCTTTTTCCATTATGCTAGACCTTCTTCATAGTAGCTGTTCTTCTGCTTTCCATTTATGGTCTCTGTTTTGCTTGTTAATTTAGTTATAGTTATTCATTAGGTTCCAAATATGAGTGAAATCATATAGTATTTGTCTTTCTATGACTGGCTTATTTCACTTAGCATAATGTTCTCTAGGTTCATACATACTATTGCAAAATTTTATTTTTTATAGCTAAGAAGTATTCCATTATGTAAATGTCCCATAATTGTTTTATCCACTCATCTGTTGATGGACACTTGGGCTGCTTCCATATCTTGGCAATTTAAATAATGCTGAAATGAACATAGGGGTGCTTATATTCTTTCAAGTTAGTGTTTTGGGTTCCTTAGGGTATATTTCCAGAAGTGGAACCACTGGGTCAAAAAGCAGATCCATTTTTAATTTTTTTGAGGTATCTCCATACTGCTTTCCACAGTGGCTGTACCAATCTGCATTCCCACCAATAGTGCAAAAGGGTTTCCCTTTCTCTGTATCCTTGCCAGCACTTGACTGTTGATTTATTAATGATAGACATTTTGACAGGTGTGAGAAGCAAGCACATACAATGGGCTGAACATAGTTTATTCAATAAATGGCATTAGGAAAATTGAACAGATATGTACAGATAAATGAAACTAGGCCACCTTCTCATGCCATACACAAGAATAAATTCAAAATGGATTAAGGATTTAAATGTTAGACCCAAAACCATAAAAACTGGGAGAAAACATAGGCAGCAAAATCTCAGACATTGCTCGTAGCAATTTTTAATCAGATCTATCTCCCCAGGAAACAAAAGAAAAAAATAAACAAATGGGACTACATCAAACTAACCATTTTTTGCACAGCAAAGGAATCATCAACAAAATCAAAAGAAAACCCAAATAACAAAGAAAACAAAATAAAAAGAATGGGAGAACATGTTTGCCAATACCTCTGATAAAGGATTAATATCCGATATTTATAAGGTACTTGCAAAACTCAACACATAAATAAATAAATAAGTAGCAAAGGACCGAAATAGACACTTCCCCAAAGAGGACATACAGATGGCCAATAGATATATGAAAAGATGTGCAATGTCAGTAATCATCAGAGAAATGCAAATTAAAACCACAATGAGAACTGTTTTGGAAGAAAATAAGCCAAAATACTTCCATTTAACATTATATACTATGACGCAGTTTGAGTTATTAATGGTCACTATGCAGACACCTATGACAGGTATAATTAACTAGTAGGGATTTAATTAGAAAAGTTAGTGTCTGGAAGGATACTAAGGTTATTAGGGAAAAAGGTAACAATTTGCGTAGTTTGTCTCTACTGGCTGCCATCTTTGTCTCTTTTCTTCTAGCAAACTCCTTTCACAAAAGAAAAATGAATGATAGAAGCTGCTCAATAAGTGCTCATTTTCTTCCCATGAGACTCAGACCCGACAGTGGCCTGTCCTGTACCTCTCCACTTCATCAAGGCTTTCAGCTCTCTATTTTTTAGGAGTCCCTCAAAAGCCCAAGATCTAAGGCTTCTAACTAGATAGTATTGTGTTGGCCAAAAGATCAGTATGGCTTTTTAGTCTGTAAAATATAAAACATATTTTTCATTTTCACCAATAATTTTATTGATTTGTATATTTTGAGTATGTCAGCTATCTACCCACTGTCGATTATTCTCAATTATAATGTTGATTGCTATCAACGTCCACTGGTCTACGCAACTGTGGAGCCTTATCAAGCAAGAAGTCTCCGGCACGAAGCTTGGCAAACTCCTCTTGACACATTCAGTCAGTCATGGTACCTTCTCCTTACACTACATAAGTCCTTTTTTTTTTTTTTTTTCTTTGCCTTTCAGTTGCATTTTTACCTTTCTTAAAATAATAAACATAATATGCCAAAAATGCATATTTTCTTTCTTCAGTGTTAAGTGGCTAACAAAAAATCACCAATTTTATTTTTTTTTATGCATGCTAATATGGCAGCTGTCACAATACAATCTGATAAAATTATTTGGAATGAAGGTAAAACAACTAAGCAGTACTAGAGCTCTGTTACAGAAAAAAAAACAAACTAACCTTTTGGCCAAACCAATATATAGCTTTGTCTTAACTTCTGTTAGTCCTCCCTGTTCCCAAGGTTTATTGCCATCAGCTTCTCTTAGTGATTGATCATATTCATGAGTTAATATGTCAAAGAGCTTAGTACAATGGCAGGCACAAAGTAAGGGCTGTTCTAGCTATCACCACCACCATCACTAATGAGCACTCTCTTGATCTCTGGTGGCTTCCTGGAAATAAAGACCTTTCTCTATGCCTATTCCAAAGGGGCCTCTCTGATGAGGAGATATGCACCCATGCCAAGCCCCATGGCTGGCATTGTGAGGGAAAGGAGGCAGCAAGGGCCTTCTCTAGATGGATGTCAGGATTATCCTAACAATTCTGTTTTCTGGTTTCTGAGCTATACTCCTAAAAATCTATCACTGAATTCTTTGGCCTTATTTCAAAACACTGTAGATTGATAAGTATGGGATTTGACATTACTTACTTTCCAATTGAGTATAATATTAACTACTTTGTAGTTTTCCTAGGGAGTCATATTTTACTCATCTTTTATAATATAGTTTCTACCTATAGATGTCACAATCTTTTATATGTGGCAATGAATTTAACCTTTTGTGATATTTGCTAAGAGCAAGACATAAAAAACATTTTTTCAGGTTATAATAGCAAAGTAAAAGCTAACATTTACTGAGCCAGACTTTGTTTTAGGCACATTACATGTATTCACTCAATTCTCACAACAGACCTAGTAGGGAAATACTATTTTTCTACACCTGAGTAAAGTGAGATTATTCATTCACCCAGTGTAAATTGTGGAGCAGAAATGCAAACCTGAGCAGTGTGCCTCCAGAGCCCAAGTTTGTAACCATTATATTCTGCAGCTGCCTTCATTAACTTTTTTCTACTTGAAATATTTTAATCAGTATTTTAAAAATAGAGCCATAGATTGGCTTTCTAATAAAGGTTTGTCATTAGATGATGTTGTTTGATACTTTCAATTATTTTCTTTATTCCTGGCATTTAAAAGAGTATTACATTTTAGAGACATGCATACATACATATACACAGATCCACTGACTCCGCCTATCCCTTAAAATATGTAAATTATGTGTTTCAGAGACTAACATTGGGGAATTGTTATAAAAATGTGATGCCTTTTTCAGGAGTCTTTGTATTTCCCATTCTTGTAACTTGTTTTTTACTCAATCTGAAATTAAAGAGGCCCACCAGTCTTAAACTATGTCAAATGCACTGTTCTTTCTTCTTCCCTCTCCTTCCCTCCCTCTCTGTCTCCCTCCCTCCATCCCTCCCTTCATCTCCCCCTTTCTTCTTCTCTCTTCCTCCCTCCCTCCCTTTCTCTCTCTTGCCCCCTTCCCTTCCTTCCTTCCTCCCTTCCTTCCTTTTAACATCTGATTGACAACAGTGTCAGGATACATTTTCATTCGTGGATGCCAAAATCATTCCACTAATTTTATATACCTGGAAATATGGTATACAACATATGGTGATATCTCATTGCCCAGAGGGAATCTTAAATATTTCTGCAGGACATGGTTAATGGATCTTGTGTGTTATAGAACCTTAGTAGTTCAGCCACTGTAGATATTTGCATTCATATCCTGGGTATTGTCAACATGTCTTATCAATCATCTTTAGGAGGCCATTAGGAGTTGGGAAGTTAAAAAATATTCTCTCTCTGTCTCCCCTTCTTCCACCCTCCCTCCCCTCTTCCCCTCTTCCCTTACCCACCCTCTATCCCTCCCTTTGTCAAAAAGAGACACATAATATCTGACTTGGGAAAGCAAAGAATTGTTTGGGATGGGTAATTGCCAGCTTGACATTTGTTATTATGACTTTGTCATTTTTACCCTGTAGTTTATGAAATCTGCTATTGTGTATTGCCCAAAGGCTTTTAAAAAATCAATGGTTGCATTTAAAAGTATATAGAATAAAATAAATGAAATGCCACAATTCACATTGTATAATTTTAAGACTTTGGGGAATCTGAGCATACCAAGGTCAAGCTATTCCTAGGATATTGAGAATACTAGAAGGTATTGCTTCCAGCCCATTGTACTTTCTGTATATTTTATGGTGCAGAGTTTACTACATAAATGTACAAATGAGAATATATTAAGTGAATATATACAGAGAGGTTTTTGAACTTGAATGAGCTGAGGTAGTATCACTAGCATTTAAGGGTCTTGACTTATGGGAGGTCTATAGACAACTGCTGTCCTTTCTGTCATCAAAATGTAGCAGAGTATTAAGAACAGGGAAGAAGATAAGAGTTGAAGGATTTTTCAGATGCTCCAAAGGTTTATGGAATCTCAACCATGAAATTAAGCTATTTTTATATGCCTTTATAATATAAGCCAACATTCTTCTTCATGAAGGTAAAATAGAATTTATTGACATATTCATCTGGAGTTTGTCTCACTAAATAAAAACTGTCAGAAGAACCAGAGATGGGAAATTTTGTTTAAACTCTTTTTATATTTAAATTATTTCCCACTGACTTATTTGTAATCACTCCAAACTAGATTGCAAGTTTTCTGAGGCTAAAATCTGGATATGTAATTAATTTTAATGGCACAAAAGACTAAGCCCAGTGTTGGGCATGTTAATTATGCTCATAAAATGAAGGGAGCAAACTTGTACCTTAGGATTTTAGTCACTGTCCATGCTTACATACTCTAGAATTAGTCATTTCTAATATACTTTTCTTTTATAGTTGTGATGATTTTGGCATTAATGTGTTCACTCAATAAGTTACATATTACCCCCTATTGTATGTCTGTATTATATTTTCTTTATTCTTTCATCCATTGATGGACACTTAGGTTGTTTCCATACCTTGGCTACTGTGGATATAATGAACATGAATGTACAGATACCTCTTTGAGATAATGGTTTCATTTCCTTTGGATATATTCCAAGAAAGGGGGTTGCTGAGTCATAAACTAGTTCTATTTTTAACTTTTTGGGGAACCTCCATACTGTTTGACATTTGACAAACAGTTTACATTCTCACCTGCAAAGCACGGAGTTCTCTTTTTTTCCATACCCTTATTATCATTTGTTATCTCTTATCTGTTTGATAATAGGTATCCCAACAGGTGTGAGGTGATATCTCATTGTGGTTTGGGTTTACATTTCCCTAATGATTGATGTTGAGTCCCTTTTCATGTACCTGTTGGCCATTCCTATCCTTCTTGGGAAGAATGTCTGTTCAGATTTTTTCCACATTTTAAAATTGGGTTATTTGTTTTTGGCTACTGAGTTGTGTGAGTTGCTTGTATATTTTGTGATATGTGGTTTGCAAATATTTTTCTTCCATGCTGGAGGTTGAATTTTCATTTTGTTAATTGGGATCCATTGTTGTGCAGAAGCTTTTTAGTTTGATGAGTCCCATTTGTTTGTTTTTGCTTTTGTTGCCTTTGGTTTTGGCATCAGCTTAAAAAAAAAATCACTATGACCCATGTCAAGGAGCTTACCCCTTATATTTTCTTCTAAGAGTTTAATGTTTTCAGGCCTAATGTTCATATCCTTAATCAATTTGGAATTGATTTTTTGAGGGTTTTAATTTTTGCATATGGCTGTCCAATTTTCTAATAACCATTTATTGAACAGAACATTCTTTCCCTATTCTATAATCTTGTGTTCTTTTTTATATATGTTTGACCATATATGCATGGATTTATTTCTGGGCTCTCCATTTAATTCCACTGATCTATGTGTCTGCTTTGATTCCCATATCGTACTGTTTTGACTATAATAACTATGTCATAAAGTTTGAAATCAGAAAGTATGATGCCTCCATCTTTGTCCCCTTTCTTATCACTTCTTTGATTATTTGTAATCCTTTGTAGTTCCATAGAACTTTAGGATTGCTTTGTTCTATTTCTGTGAAAAATGCCACTGGAACTTTGATAGAAATTACATTAACTCTGTAGATTTTTTGGTTAAGTGTAGGCATTTAATTCATGACTATGGAATATCTTTCCATTTATTTGTGTCTTCCTTAATTCCTTTCATGGGTCTTATAGTTTTCAGTGTATAGATCTTTTGCCTCCTTGTTTAAATTTATATCTAAGTATTTTATTCTTTATGATGTTATTGAAATTAAGACTTTCTTAATTTCTCTTTCTTATAGTTAATTGTTAGTATATAGAAACATAAGTGATTTGTGTATATTAATTTAGTATCCTGAAAATTTACTGAATTTATTAATTCTAACAGATATTTTGGTGGAGTCTTTAGAGTTTTCTATAAATAATATAATGTCATCTGTGGGCTTGTCATATACCTTTGTTAAGTTAGAGTACATGTTCTCTTTACCAAGTGTGTTGAGATCTTTTTTATCATGTAAGGATGGTGAATTTTGTCAAGTGCTTTTTCTGCTTCTTTTGAGATGATCATGTGATTTTTATCCCTCATTTTGTTAATGTAGACTTTATCACAATGATTGGTGGATGTTGAACCATCCTTGCATCCCTAGAATAAGTCCCACTTGATAATGGTGTATAATCCTTTTATGGTTGTTGAATTCAGTTTGCTAGTATTTTGTTGAGAAATTTTACATGGCTCTTAAGAGACACAGACCTACATGGTCCCTTCCTTAGGTGAAACTTGTTGAGTCCTTCCTTCATAAGTGTATGAGATGCACCGTATTTTGTAAATACACATAATAATATGGTAAGATGTAAATTATAAAATAACCAAGTCTTTGATATGGGAGAAACCTTTGTTCTTGTGATTGTCTGAGGTTCATGACATAACCTCTTTTCTACTTGTTTACAGATTTGCTTCAATTTAGTCCATCAGGAATTTATCAATCAATTATGCTATGTCTACATTGTAATGAGACAATGGTAGTGAAAAAGCTCCTAAAATATACTTGATGTAGTCTCTACTCTTGAGGAATTTATGACCTTATAGAAGACTTTTCTGTTTTTTTTTTTTTTTTTTTTTTTATGTCAGTTTAGGTCATAAAATATTGGAAAGTTAAAAGGTAATTTTTGTGTGTTTAAGTCAAAGAAGAATGTTGATATCCCCAGTTGGAATACTTAGCATCTCTCTGGATCTTTACCCTCCTATCTGTCTTTGAAAGGGAGACAGGAAGAAGTGAGTCCTAGAATGGGTTTTGCCCTGTAACTGACCTCTTCTGTGCCTGATATCATTACTGATTCCTTTAAAGTGAAAGATCGAGACATTAATGCCTTCTGAAAGTACTGCCAGTAAACCTGGAATCTATTCCATCCATTCTTCCAGTTGTCCCCCTGACTTCCAGGTTGCTATGTAAACCCCTAAGAAACTGACTGATTTTATCTAAAAATTTTCTATCATAAAGTGGATTGAGAAGTTTAAAAATAAAAATAGCTAAAAATCTGTTCAATGCTACTTTGTGTCTACCTTTAATGAAAGTACTTGTTAAAGTTTAATTCACACACATAAAAAATATCCTTCTAAATTCATATGTTATTGTTTTTCTCATTTTGTAGATGAGGAAACAGTTTATATGTATACTTTTCCCAACATCCAAGCTGGAATTTGAATTCAGTTCATGATGGGTCCTGAAACCACATGCAGAATGGCTTTGTTACAACTCCCTCTTTTGAGGAAACACTACTCATCGATATCTGGATACAGAGAAACACAAACTGGTGACTTGACTTTGAAGAGTTAAAAATTATTAACCTATAGTGTTTAGGAGTTTTAAGTTCTTGGTTCAGATAACTATTTAGCGATACTTGGAGGAAATGTGAAAAGTATTCAGGGTCTTTGGGATGGATTAAGGTAAAGTAGGTACCAGCCCATGACCATGGCTTAATAATGGCCTCTGATAATACAAAGAAATCAGCTCCAGTACCATAAAGCTTTATTCATATTTTCTTGTTTATCTTAAGGCATTACACCTGTTAAAATACTTTAGTAGATGGGGAATATAGTAAAATAATTATTAGTTCATTGGTAATTTACAGGACTATACAAGTTACGAAGTGGCCAGGGCTTTAACAGAGGGGCCTTTAGTCTGGTTCTCTGGAAGCAGAGGATGAGATGGGATTCTAGTGCAAGAGCTGTACAGGAAGGGTGCTTTCAGATGAACAACATGAGGCAGTGAGGGAAGCTGAGAACAGAACAGTGGAAGGACAGCCGCAGCCTGTTGGGGTGGTAGAGGGCTCTAGAATAAGCAATCTCCATTGCCCTGGTTGGTGGCACAGTGGATAAGGTGCTGGCCTGTGAACCCAAAGGTTGCTTGTTCGATTCCCAGCCAGGGCACATAACCAGGTCTCCAGCCAGGTCCGTAGCTGGAGGTAGGTGAAAGGAAACCATATATTGATGTCTCTTTCCCTCTCTGCCACTCTCCCTTCCCCTCTCTAAAAATAATAAATAAAATCTTAAGTAAAAAAGAGAAAAGACAAAGAAATCTCCACGGAGTCCAGGAAAGGGGTTGGTCATTTGCACTCCTGAAAAATTAGTCATTGAGTTGTCCACCTATTTTCTCCCTCTCCTTCAAGCACTGAGAATCTACTTCTAGGCATTTCCAGAAGACTTGACTCCCAGTGCCTGGAAAAGGTCATAGCTATAAACAACTGGCAACAACACTGTAGCAACAAGGGAATGAGTGATTCATTCTATATAAGAAAGGTGGTGGGAAGGCATGTCAAAGCCATCAACTACAAAAGACAGACAATAAGCTCTGAGAGAACAGGAAAAACAAAAAAAAAACCCAACTTTTCAGTCATTAATAACATAGTGTGAATAAGGTACTCAAGAGTTGAATTTAAAAAGAAGAGAGAGAGAGATCATTAAATGTGATGGATTGGGATTATCTACTTCCAAAATGTGCTCTGTATTTAAAAAGCTTAATATGTAGAATTCTACAATCATTCACCACAATAGGAATAAGTCACATTGATGTGATGGCTAGATTACTTACTAACTTTCACCCTCAGAAGATCATTATTCAACACAGGCTTTGCATTTTTTTGTTGTTGTTGTTTAAAAAATAACGGTAGCCTTAGCCTATGAAGCAATGTTACAACCATGAGCTATCATTTGACAGGCTGCTGTATGACAGGCATTGTCTGGCCAGGCCAACACAGGACTCAGGTCAGTCAAGCAGCTGGAGAGGCAGGTGATCCACTTCTGCGGGGTGTGGCCAGCAGGGCATGGAGATCATTGGAAACAGTGTCTGTCAGCCTTGCAGATAACATGCCTAGGAAAGGATAATCTTTTCCACCAGTGCTACAAATAGAGAGCTTTGGAACACAAATATGTATTGTAAAGTATCTGATTTTAAAAATTCCTCCATTGTTTACTTGCGTTGCCATCTGGTTCTACACTTACTGGAGTAGTATTAACATGAATTAAATTAGCACTTTTCAATCTCACCTTTTGTTGTTTCAGCATATACTGTAATTAATATATCCATTTTGGGGGACTATTTTCAACAAGATATTTATAAAATTAGTTATCTTTAATAATTTAACCTAAAATAATAGATGTGTCGTTTAAAGATCGTTAATGATTTTTCAAAGGGAAAGTTTAAAAAAAGAAAAGAAAAGAAAAAAAAGATTAAAAAACAAAGATTAAGTTGATTGTTATTACTGTGATGTTGTTCTGTTTTGTTTTGTTTTTTTCATTTTTTCAAAACATGGTTAAATTAAGTGATTGTTAATTTTCAACAACAATGGATAAGCTGATAAAGGTCAAGGCGACATCTTCAAGTGCTCATCAAATTCCAGGTCAGGGCCAGCCTCCTCATAGAGCATTTGTGACCTGCTCTTTTCTACCAGAAATTATGTTTTTCACTATTATTTTGCTTAGCATCTTAGGCTCCTAGGCAAATCATGGTTTAAATAAGACACATCATTTTTAATGTGATAATGTTTAGCAGTCCTTAGAGTCATTAGTTTCACTATTTTACACACACACACACACAAACACAACTTTTGATTGTTAAATTTGTCATTATGACAGTGGGATATTCATGGCCTTTGTCTCAACTACTTGGTGTGACTGGAGTGTTAGCTTTCAAACTGTACTCATGCTCTTAAGTAACTTGTAGAAAGGCCAAATAAGAAATGAAAGTGAACTATACTTAATTTTTACAAATGTTTACTTTGTTTATTCAAATAAAACATCATTGCAATTCTGGCAGATATGACATAATAAGAAGTGAATAGTCTTTATTTAAGGTGTTACTTTGGGGGAGGAAAAAATTCTTAAGGTAGTGATAACTGAAAAAAATTTTTAAATTACAATCTGAAATCTCTCTACAATTTTACAAATTGTAAATTAAGCTATCATCTTGACTCTAATTCCTCATGTTACTAGGGGCCAATATTTCTATAAAAATACTTTACTTTCTAATTTCTCTTCGATTAAAATAGTTGTATTCTTCCAGTTACTGTTGCCACTCTCTAATCTCCTGTCAATCCTTCCATGCCCAGCTGTCTCTTTGTTCATGTTGTTGACTTCCCGGAAAGCTGACGCCAGTGGATGCTCTGCCTGGTGTGTGACCTGACCCCTTGAGGAACATCTGACCCTGTGCATTGTCTCAGCTTCCTCCTTCCTGAACTTCCTCAGTCTCTTTCTTCTACTGGTTTCTGGCTTAATTCTCTTTCAAGTCTCCTGATCTTTCTTCCTACATTGTTCCCGGGCTCATCCTCTGTTGGCTTCCCTTCCATGGCAGCCTTTCCCAAGCTCTTCCTTATGGCTGCTCTGTTTTCCACAGACACCGTACAGGGGCTATGTGCTTTATAATAAAAACAAACAAGCAAAAACCAAAGTCAGAAACTGAACCCCACTCCTTGTCAGCTCCAGGACTTGAGGAAAGTCATTCAGATCTTTAGAGGCTCCCTTTTCTTATCTGTAAATTAATTAGAAGCTGTGCTACTTACTCCATCCTGAACAACCTGTAGAATTAAATGTTTAAAATAAAAACTGTTAAGGCCCTGGCTGGTGACTCAGTGAATGGGCATCGGCCTGCGAACCCAAAGGTTGCTGGTTCGATTCCCAGCCAGGGCAACATAACCAGGTTGCAAGCCAGGTCTCCAGCCAGATCCGTAGCTGGAGGCAGGTGAAAGGCAACCATGCACTGATGAAGAGAAAAAACACAATAAATATAGAATAAAATAAAGTAGTAATTTTTGCCTTCTCTCTCATAAATACAAACTTAGTCCCTAGGTGATAAGCTCATCAAGGCAGGGATTCTTGTTTTGCTGTATCCCATCTCTGGAACAAGTGCTTGGCACATAGCAAGTACTCACTCAGTGGTTGCTGAACGCATGATGAGCCAAAGAAATAACTTGCACTGAAACGGTGACTCTAAAATATAATAGGCTGTGCTGATTTCTCACCTAAACTCTGGACATGTGTTCTAAGCTCTAATTCTGTATCTCTGTGGACTTATCGAAGTGAGTATATCATGAACAGGCTCCTTCCCCAACCTGTCCCTCCTCTTTGCCAGTGTGCCAGCTAATAAGTGAATGCCATGCGAGGCTCCCCTTCTCTCTGGCCACCCACATGTTGCTGTTTCTAATTATTGTTACAGTTTAGCCCCTACCTTCTATTTCCATAGAGTCTGCCTGAGTTCAGACCCACCCCTTGTCATTTGCATGACTGCTCCAGCTTTATAACTAGCCTTTCTTGTAGCTATGACCTGAAACATTGCCTATGCTGTTCCTAGAGTGAGCTTTATGAAACTCAAAAGCATCCAAGTTGTACAAATAAAGTCCCCACAAATTGAGGGGCTTGCCATATTCTCTCTGTCAGCCAGGGCCTGAGATTAAAGTGTAGGCAGAGTCTTGAAGTTAGGTTCCTTACTTGTAACACCAAAGTATCTCCCATGTGACCATAAATGCCTCCCTATTAGGATCTGCATGCCAGGAATCTGGCAACTTTTTTTAACAGAGGGCTAAATTGATGCCAAAAGTTCAAGGCTTCCTTTCATTAGTTGAAGAAACTGAAACACTGCACAAAATTTCAGTCATCGAAGCACAACCATGACAGCACCTGTGCGAGCTTTCAGATGTGAATCATGAGTGAACTTATTTTATTTTTTTGACCCTTCCTGCTTCTCAGAATTTACAAATGTGCATGTGAAAAAAAGATCCAGGGGTAAGATGAAAAATAAGAATCCAGATAATAAAGTGTAGCTACAAAAGGGAGCCCACTTAGTTTGGAAAAACCATTACTGTAGCAGAATGATGTATCTGCAAGTGACTTGCATGAACATATTTTATGAGCCCGCCAGCATGTTTTTGTGGTTCCCTGCAGCAGATATTGCTCTTTTATTACTCGTTAGCCACTTAAAATCCAACCCAATTTTAACAGTACTAAAAGAGCAAGAAAATTTATTTTAAAGAAAAAGGCTACATTCTTCTAAACTGAAGTCATAATATTAATACTTAAAAGGCATAGCAACATGCTGGGAAAATGGGATAGTTATTTAGATATATTATAAAATGTAGCCCACCACTTTGATGTGATTCACCACTATTTCACCAAACCAATTTAACTGTATCCTGTAGCGAGAGAATAGTGCAATTAAAATTAGTAACAGAGATTTTCACATGCACAGATCTAAATCAGTATAGGTTGATAATGAATTAAGTAATTTTGCTTCCTTGTGAAGTTAAATCTGTAATAGATGCATCCTGGATGGAATTCACGTGTAAAGGACTTGTTTACACACAGTATTCTGACTCGACTGACAGTATTCCGAGTGACTCTCCTCGTTTCTCCTTTGTTTTTTTTCTGTTTGCCTTTCATAGAGTGTGTATTCACTGTAAATTAGTATGATTTGATTATTTGATCAACTGGTGCTGTTTCAGGGAAGGCCAAATCCTTTCAAAATATAATCTCACAACTCGAATTTCTAAGAAACCAAAGCCACAGAGGTACATGTGAATATTTAGATATTCTGTGGCTTTTCAGTGTAAAAGCACACAGTAGTTATTCTAATTTTTCTCGTACTGAGCGTCATGTGAAGACACTGACGGTGCCCGCATTGGGGTCACCTGTGCATTACTACCGACACCCACACTTTCAGGTTCCCCTCTGAGACTGCCAGCAGTGGCATGCAGATGTGTATGGGTACCTATGTCAGCATTAGACTCTAAGTTTCATTTATGTTCATCATTTCTACACCGAAAGTAAGATTTCTTGCTCTGAGGAGTTCGATAAATAGCTATAAATGTACTGTTCCTATGACTCGGGGAAAAAAATAGTTTAACATATTCCCCAGAGGGACACAGAAGTAAGTAGTAAGGGTGGGAGTGAATGCAGTTATGCCAATTTGAAGGACTCATTATTTCTTCAGTCACCCTGCCTGCTTGAATGGCTGATGTACTGTGACGTGCAGACCCCACCTGAACTGGTGACCTTTTGCTATATCCGTAGAAATGGTCAAACCAAACGTTTACTCCAGACCCAAAATCTTGCTGCTATGAAAAATAATATTTATTTCTGAGAATACTACTCCAATTTTAAGGAAGTAATATGGGTTACCAGAAAACTCATGGATTTCCAAGCCAATGAAACATTGCTTCTAGGATGAATCCCAAGTTTACCATTTACTAACTCTGAGACCCTATACAAGTTGCTTATTTCTTCTGAGCTTTATGAAGTTCCTGTAAAATGAGTATAATAATGGTAATTAATTTCACAGGATTATTGTGAGGATCAGACATAATGAACATAAAGTACTTGGCATATAGAAGCCACTTTGCAAATTACTACAAACAGAAGTCATGATGATTATTTTTATGTGCCATTAGGTAAATAATATGATAGCAGAAAGTCTGTAAACATCTAAATGCTCTTTTTATAGGATGTTTTGTTTATTGCTTTTATTTTTTTTTAAGATTTAATTAAAAATTTTATTTATTATTTTTTGAGAGAGGGGAAGGAAGAGAGGCAAAGAAGGGGAGAGACATTAATGTATGGTTGCCTTTCACCTGCCTCCAGCTATGGACCTGGCTGGAGACCTGGCTTGCAACCTGGTTATGTGCCCTGGCTGGGAATCGAACCAGTGACCTTTTAGGTTAGGCACCTTATCCACTGTGCCACCAGCCAGGGCCTGTTTACTGCTTTTAAGGTAGAATTCTGATTTTCTGAAAGAACGGTTTGTAGAATGTAAGATGCCCGTGCTTATTCATTCACTCATCACATGCTGTTGGAGTGCCTACCATGTGCTAGGTACTTAGAGGACAGAACATAGCACAGCTGGCTCCTGCCAGGCTTCCATTTCTTATAGCAGAGGAAGTAGACGAATATATAGCTAATGCCATAATTGTTACAAAGAAAAATCAGGCAATGTATAGAGGACAGAAAATAATATAGGATAATATTTTAGATAGTGTGCCAGGTTTGTTTTTTACAGGAAAACCCAGGAACACAGAAATATTAGCCACTACAAAAATGAAGGGGAGGTAATCAAGTAGGGAGATGGTATGGTCAAATGGGAAAGTCATGGATGTTGGAAAGCAAGAAATCTTGTTTCTAGGCCCAGTTCTGGCACTGATTAGGAGGCTACCATAGGCTATTCATATCTAAGCTTTGATGATCTTGTCAAAATCCCAACTATTTAATGAGTGCCTTCTATGTGCTAGGCAACTAGAATAGGGAAATGCACATAACCATTTCCTGTTTTCATTGAATTTACTTTTTGTAAGAGAAGATGCCAACAAGTACACATGTAATATCAACGACAGGCAGCATGAAAAACAATAAGGCAAAGTAAATGAAAGGAGCATATTGGAGGATGACATTTAGATGGTATGCCAAGTATTTCATGTTTCTCTGAGAGGTAGCATTTTTAAGCAAGAGCTTCAGTAAAGTGAGGGAGGAAGTTATATAGATCCCTGGAAAGAGATAGACACTGGAAACAGCATGCAGAACTCCTGTGGGAGAGAGATGGATGAAATCTAAGGCAAGGAAGTTGGTGGTACTGGAGCTACATAAGAAAGGGGTGGGTGGTAGGAATAGGGTTGGAACTGTAGCCAGAGCCAGACATAGGTGTTGGCTTTTATCTAGAAGGGAAGGAGGCCACTAGAAGATTTGAGATGAGGATAGGCATGACCTGAATTATAGAACTTGCTGTGCAGAAATTGTACTAAGGGCCAAGGTGGAAGCATTAGAGACTAGTTCAGGAGACTATATATTGCAGAGGTCCAGGTGAGAGAGAAGGGTGGCTACTCTAAAGTGTGGTGGGGGAAGCGAGGCATCATCAGCTTCAGGCTATATTTTGAAGGTTAAACCCAGCATAATCTGTTGATATCAGTTTGAAAGAAAGAAGGGAATCAAGGCTGGCTCTGAAGCTTTTGCCTGAGCTACTGGATGAATGGTGGTAATTTACCAAAAAAAATAATGATGAGAGTTCCTAGGGTAACACATGGATTTGGCATGGGGGAAATCCAGAGTTCAGTTTTGCGTAAGTTAACTAACTTGAAGGAGCTGTCAAGTCAAGGTTGTTCAATGTGAATTTATGGTCAGGTAGGTGGTTGGGGCTGAATTATTAGTATGTATATGGTGTTTATAGCCAGAGGGCTGGAGGAAATAGTCTAGGTATAAATGTACACAGTGAGTAAGAGTTTTGGGGAGGGATCCCTAGGATTTACCAATATTTGTAGATCAAAACAAGGTGGGTATCCAGCCCAGGGCTTTGAGGAGACTTGGCCAGTGATTTGGTAGGAAAATCAAAACCTGTAAGCCAACTGAAAAAGTATCTCAAATGATAGAAAAAAATGAGAAAAAAAAATTATACAATAGGTATTAAAATATGAAAATTATGTTAGATACGAAGGACACTACTTTCACAATACTTCTTGCACACCTTGATTTTACAATCGGTCTTAAATTAGTGGCACTCTCTTTTAATTACTAAGATTGAGCAGTGTTGCAAAAGCATGAGCCACAAAAGAAGGATAGAAAACAGATTTGAAATTGAAGCACAAATTGAATTCAAATTCAATTTGAATTGAATATTCAGTAATATTCAACTCAAATACACCCTACCACATTTTGAAATAAGTGCTTTTATCTTAACACATTGTTGACCAGCAATTTTATACAAAAGTGAATGCAAGTGCAAACACAAGTTAACTCGTGTGACAAACTACATCTGTTCATTAAAAACTATAAAGAAACTTTACATCAAATTTTAATGTAAGTATGTATGTAATTTAAGTGAACAGGAAGGACATGAAGATTTCATCTTGAACGGCATAATACTAGGCATAAAAAGAATCACAAATATTACAGTTAAATAAATGGGGCCAAACCAGTGAAATAACTATGATGTAAATATTTCTCAGTTAAGAAGCTTATTACTAAGTAAAACATGAATGCTTCTCACACTTCACCAATAATCAGAACCAACTGGAGAGTTTATTAAATACAAATTGCTTGGCCCCACACCCAGGGTTGCTGATTCTGTAGGTCTTGTTTGTGCCTGAGAATTTGTATTCCCAAGACTTTCCTAGGATATTTGATGCTGGTGGTCCCAGGACCATACTTGAGGATTTTTACTTTATAAAATATGTTTCCTAAGGGTGGAGATACTCTTTGCTTTGTGTTTGTTGAACAACACTAATAACAGTGACTATTTGATATTATTTGTTTAATAATGTACCAGGCACTGAGCTAATCATTTTGAACTCATCATCTAATTTAATACTCAAAACAACCCAATGAGTTAGGTGTCATTTTATATATAGGAAAACTGAGACTCAACAGAGTTAAGTACCTTTCCCAGAGTCATTGGCAGATAACTGATTTAACTGATAAAACTGATAAATGCTGAAACAATACAGTTGAGAACCTTGTTCCTCAAAGTGTGACCCACGTACCAGGTGCATGGGTATCACCTGAGAGCTTGTTGGAAATACAGAATCTCAAGTTCCACCCCAGACCTCATGGATCAAATTCATTACTTTTAACAGGATCCTGAGGTGATTGATAAGCACATTGGAGTCTGAGAAGCATTGTCCTAGAGGGCTCTGTAGGCTGATTCTGAGCAGATTGGCAATCAAGAAAAGAAAGGGTGGAAGGAAGAATACAGAAAAAGGGATAGTTGGGATTTTGTATGATATAGCTAGCATCAGAATACAAAGCACCTTACTCTGGAAGTGAAATAGTAGAGATGCTCAAAGTATCAGGTTAAACTGTATGAAGTTGCCAATATTTAATTTTTGACCTGTAAAAACAGTGAGCTAATTATTAGAATGAGGGTCTCAACCTGAAATGCCCATGAGAATGGAAGACAGATTGTAAAGAAGTAACACCAGTTAACATGCTTCCCTTGCAATGAAAGAAAACCAATGTCAGAGGCCCTGCAGCCTGACATTATATAGCTGAACCTGTATGCCAAATGGATGCAGGCCAGGACCCTGCAGTTCTGGAGTGCTGGGTTAGATCCTCAGCCTACACAAAGGCTGTGTCTGACTAGCCCATTAGTGGTGATGCATTACCAACAATAAGTATAACCTTATTTCCAATTTCCTTAGGGCTAGTACCTGTATTAACCATTTATTCCAGTGTCGTCATCAACGCACCCCTTTCACTCTCAAAAGTGTCTCACTTTGGGTGATAGATTGTATGGTCACTCAACTAATAAGAAAACTGGGAAGAAGAAAAGTTTGGAAATTTACATGATTAAAACAATAGCAATATTGGGTATGGGATATTTAATGTATAAGCATAAATACTATAAAATGAAAGGTGATAATTTATTCATCACAGCTGGTGTTAAGACTTTTTACATTTCAAAAAATATTTATTTTTCGAGAGGGGGGAGGGAAGGAAAAATGAGAGGGAACATCCATGTGCAAGAAACATGTTGATCTGTTGGCTTTCACACACTCCCAGCTGGGGACCTGGCTCACTGCCCCAACCTGGAATTGAACCTGTGATCTTTAGGTTTGCTGAATGTGCTTAACCTACTGAGCCACACCAGTCAGGGCTGGTCTTAAGATGTTTTAGTAGCAATGTAATATAGTGGAATGAGCATATGATGAGCATTGAAAGACTGGGGTTTGGGTCATGGTTTTGCTGCTGAGATTCTGAAAGCCAGTGAAGTTGTCTGAGTCTCAGTTTCCTTACATATGAAATGGAGATAGCAAAGAGTTCTCCACTGACCCCTGTAGCTGCTTCTGTGGACCACGTGATATCATGTAGCTGGAAGCATTTAAAAAGCATTGAGGAACTGCAAGTGGCCTTACTAGTTGGTCGATATCATGGTGTAAAGAAACAAAAATGAAGAAAGCATGGAAATTTTGAATACAAAATGGAGATTGCTGATGCTTTAATCTATAAAAGATAATTATTAATAACATAAATAGTTCCTTTCTTCAATGGGGAATAGCAACTCATTTCAGTGAATTTTGCCAGAAGATACTCTGCCCATCATACTACATCATACATGTGTTCTCTATTTAACAGTTTCAATCAAAAGGAATTTATCAGAACTGAAAGTAACATACCAACACTTAATATATAACTATTATTCCTTATACTGTATATTCTAAATTCTTTTTAAAGCAAGGTATTGACTTTTGTCTGTAATTCTGATTAAGGAGTCACTTGATGTCTCTACTCTTTTGCTAATGAGACCGGATACTTTTCTTGTTTGAGACTATTTTGAGGATGATTTACTTATTTTTATAACCAGTAACTTTCTGTTTCTAGGCTTAAGTACAGACCTCTTTAAGGGAAGCTAGTGCATGAGGCAAGTACCCACCCTGGCCCTCAGCACCTTGCCATGGGGTCTGGGGATGGGAGGCTTCTTGAGTTTCCTACTGGCCTTTTGAAATCTATTAACCCTTCCATTTACAATCTTTTGTGACAGTTGCTTTAGAAATAGATTTGCAAAAATAAATTTTTCGTTTTTGTTTGCCAATGTTGGCACAGTTCCATGTAAACAACAGTTGAGTCATGCTGCAGAACTCTATTTTTCCTTTCGTCACAATTTTCCTGGTTTCTTTGTTACCGAGTAGTGGAAAAACACATCATACTAAACTGATTAACTTAAATATCTGTTAAAAGTTCTCTAGCTTTACCATTACATCTATTTATCTAGTACTATGCTTGAACCACAGGTACTTTAGTTTGTCTTGTATAAATAAGCTTTGACAGTTGAGGAAGGTATGAGCCCAGAGTTAATTGTTTTAATCAATGGTGAGTGTAGAGTAATCTGACTTGTGATTCATTTGTCTACTTTTTTTGGCAAATATTAGGTACCTCAGTTCTTTCTTTCCTCTTGAAGCATAGTGTTCCAAGTCCTTTCAATGTCCCAAATATCCATGTGCTCCACAAAAGAATAGCCAAGAAACAAGCACCTTATGGAAACAGTGTTGTTGAAACCAGTCTGTTTGCTTGAATAAATTAGAGTCCATAAAAATTGTACTCACAATTTAAAAACTGACTTTCTTCTTGTTTCTATCTTTTGGATTGTCATTGTTTTCTCAGTTATAAAGTGGCTTGTTGACACCACATATTTTAATAATTTGCTTCCAAGGCTTTGTGCTGATGCCTTTGAGAGGCTGGTGTAGTAATTAAATTGTCTTTTAGCTGAAATGCTTGCAGAGCGTCCAGTTCTGTGCCTGGCAGCTGGTGATGCATTATAGAGACATTCAGCTAATCGATTAAAACCGCAGAGGCATGGGAGTTGTCTGCCTGCACTGTACCAGGATGAAATTAGTTGGAATTGCACGGTGAAATTAAGGGGAATGCAGCTGATTGCAGCCCTTCTGGGAGAGTCCTGGGTGAGAGGGACACTGCACGTTGATCCCTGTGTAATTAGGACAGCCATGTTTTAACAGTATTTCTAAAGTATTAAAATGGACTGGATAAATCAGCAGGGCTGCTTCCAGTGAACTTGGCATCCATCCACTGTGACTGAAATAACATGAAATTTTTCGCCTGCTAGAGAATGTGAAATTGGACTAATTGTCTTTTAACTAGTCCGCTCGACTGCTAGCCCAGAGCGGGACTGAAAAGGGGATAGGCTGGTGGCACTGAAGCTGGGGGATGGAAAATTTGACATTCATGACTGTTATTTTAGCCCATTTAAATGGATAATACCATCACACACTCAGACAGCTCTGATTTGTACTATCTTATCCTTAGGATCCCCTCCTTAATATTTTAAAATCTATTTTAAAGTGAGATGCTTTGATTCAAAGAATACAGAAATCTAACCCTGACCCCTTGACTTATAATAACTTGTTCATTCCATTCTTTAGGTCCCCTTAGAATAGAGGACTCATCAGCTGTCCACATGTGACTGTATCCTAGTCTATTCCGAGGAGGGCACTTTATGCAGAGAAGGAACATCAATGCATATTACTGATTCAGTGTGTCAAACAAAGGCTTGTTCCATAATCATTGAATGTAATAACTGGGCCAACATTTACACTCTACATACACGTGATTAAAGAAAGAGCTAAAGACCTCAAATACCATGCCATTGGTCACA
Source organism: Noctilio leporinus (assembly GCA_004026585.1). NCBI lineage: Eukaryota > Metazoa > Chordata > Mammalia > Chiroptera > Noctilionidae > Noctilio > Noctilio leporinus. The sequence continues at coordinate 308,067 of PVIW01000414.1, read as the reverse complement.
GAGTTAGGTCGCCCAGGGCCCCAGATAACTGTTCTGTTCTTATCGTCATGGTGAATTGATAATACCAGATAGTAGCATTTAGTTTACTAATGCTCTTTTCTATATGTACATGAATTAAAGTAGAATTTCTAAGATGCAGGTATTATTAACAGTCAGAACCTGGGTTATCCTCCTTTTTTATTTATCATTGTGTTTTACTCAAACTTACTGAAGTGCTCTCTACCATTATCAATTTGTTTCTAAAAAGGAAAACATGCTTGTGCCTGCACACATACACGCAAATGATATTTCAAGAATTTTCAAAAAGGTATAGAAATCATCTGACTACATTTTCTTCCATTTGAAAGGTGTATATACCTATTACCATCTTTTCCTATAGAGACGACTCTCCACAATCTATTAGAAAGCCTCATACTAGACTGTATCATTTTGGTTCGGTAGAGGATTGAACTGCTGAATTGTATTGTGGCATCAGGCTTAGTATTATAGGGGCAATAGGCAAAAATAATCAAAAAGGTAAAAAAACAATGCTAATCATTGTGCTGACTGCAAGAAAGTTGTGGTTGTCACATTTCAGATATTCTTTCTCAAAGGACTTATGGAAAATTTTTCTTTCTGGTCCTGTAAAGAAATAATCGTTTCTCTTGAGCAACTAATGTGTCTGTGCGTTAGGGATCCTGTGAATGCCGTGAATGCCAGAGTGATGGCCTTCATGGTGTGCACTTGTGCTTTCTCACTCCTCTTACCTTCCCCTTAATTCTTCATTCCTCTCTTCTTTCTTCATAGTTACTTTTGTTCATTTTTTATCTTGCCTTATTATTTGCATCTTTGTGAACTTCTTTATATGAATAAAGTGTGGTATTCAAATGAAATAATTCTCATACATGTTGCTTTCATTTCAAAGTGCAACCAACAAATATTAGAAAGAAAGAAATCTTTTAGGTTCACAGATATTTATGCTGTTCCCAGATTGCCTGGCATGCTCTCCTATTTAGCAGTATTTTTGAATCATATTTTGAATGGTTTTTAAAAGATGTTGCTCATTCATAGAGACAGTTTTTAATTTTTAGAGATTTTTTCATTTTATCTGATTTCTGTGAATTCCAATATTATGAATGATTTGTTCTGTGGAGGCAGTCCCAGAAATACATTAGGCAGATTTGGATAATGTGTGCCAGTTTGGGTAGGAAACTATAGATGGGGGTCAATTACAAATATGATACTAATGGAAATGAAGAGCCTCTATATATAGATACTTGGAGCTACTGATCCTCAATTTTATATATGAACTTATTTGGACAGTGTTTCCTTAAACATGAATTTTCTTTTAAGTATTTTGATAAAAGAAATATTCACATGGAACAATGTGTAATGTTTGCAAGCACTTTCCATGCACCTGTCACTCATCCATCCATTTCATGTCTCTAAATCATTTAATCTTCTCAACATGCATCTGTGGTCTGAGCACAATCATTTTGAGGAAGCCAAGGCCAACAGAAGTGGAGTAACCTTCCCACAGGCATGTAGCTAACACAGGTCAGGTCTGTAGAGCCCACGCTGTGACCACTGTGCTCCTGTGCACTTGGAAGAGATCCAAAGGCATGGAAAAATATGAGTTCCTAAGTGGCTTTCATTCTCCAAGATCAGTTAAAAGGCTTACAGAGTACTTGTTGCCATTCCTAGCATGACCATATGGAAAATGAAAATAGACTTTGTATAAAATATCCATTTGGCACTCAGAGCAACTTAAGATTCTAATTATCAGAAGTTGTGCTCAAATGGCATAAGGAATAAAAACCAATGAATGGTAGTTAGGGCTGCCATAGTCAGTAGGTTGACTCCCTCCTTGATTCCAGGCTGCTTTACACATGGATAAAAAATGATCTTTCTAGTCATTAATCAAATGGGGACATTAGTGACCATTATCTGTTGTAAAAATTAAGAATTTATTGTACATTTAAGGTGATCTAGATAATTATGACATGTCCTTTAATTATTGAATAAAATAGCTGCTCATTTTGATCCATCTGGATCATCCAAACTCAGTGACTCACCCACAGAATAGCATGTGGTGCCAAAAATCACCAAGAATGAAACAGGAAAGCCTTGGTTTCATCTCAAACATGGTCTAGTGGGAAGTGTTTGAACAGGTTTCTTTCATCTTCCTTGTTCCTGCACCATAATGGGAGACTATACTCACTTCTCTCTTTAAGTCAGATTTGGGATAATTTTTAAAATTTTATATAACAATTAGAAGAACCTGTTTAAGATTTGTCATCAGTTAATGCAAAATATCCCATCCTCAGAATACATCCCATCTTCTTTGAACTGAGAATCTTAGAGTTGCCTTAAAAAGAAAGAGGAAGGAATGAAAATTAATATTGTGCACCTGTTCTTCTTTGGGACTAGCATCTTTTTATTATCAGAATTTTGAATGCATTGTTAGTGAATAATATATGAAATATTTCATAATAGTAAAAGGAGAAATGAAGAAAGTCTTGCTCATCTTTGACACAGTGGGCAAGACCCTTCATGATCAAGATTCTGCCTCTTTCTGCTCCCTCGTTCTTCCTACAACCCTGGAAATCCTTGCCTTGTGGATCTTCCCTTCTGGGTGCGGGCTCTTTCTCTCGTGTCTTCAAATGTTTGTGCTTTTGGTGTCTTTCACCTCAGTTTCTCTCCATCCCCACTTCTGTTCTTCCTGTTTAAATAAATCTGTTTTACTTTTTTAAGACTCAAAGTCAAATTTAAATCTTTTCATATACCATTCTTTGCCCCCTTCTCCACTAGTTGAGGCTAAATTGGGTGCATTCTCCTATGAACTCAGTGTCCCCATCCCATCCCATTCCATCCTTAACTCTCTCCTACCTATTATATAGTTTTATGGGGTGTCTCCATTAGCTTTTCTTCACTTCCCAGACTGGTGACATGCTTAAAGGCAGGAACTATTACTCTTCTTTCGCTGTTGTACTTTTAGAGTCTAGCATGTACCTGAAACACAATTACTGACTTGAGCTCCAAATGCCATGTAGCTTCATGAATGGTTTTAGCAGGGCTCATTCCCAGACTCCTAACTCCAGGGTTCCTTCCTAGATAAATATTTTTGCCAGTGTGTATAAGATATAATTACATATACCTTATACTTTGTAATATTTTTGGTTTAATTAAATTTCTTCTGGAAAGTTATATATCTATGTGTGAACAATGCTTTTACTCATTCTTGCATTCAACCAGCTATGTGCTATGTTTAGTGACTATAGAGGCAATCATAGTTTTTTAAAAAGTTTGTGAGATGGACAAGCAGACCATGGCAGTGTGGTGTAATTTACAATATGCACCCCCAAATGCTTTATATTAAAGCAACCTTCAGTCACTAAATACTTGTGCTTATTCAACTAAGGTATTTGTCTCTCGTGAAGCCACCAAAAATTGGCAAAAATGACTGCCTCTGTCTATGGTCTTATTGTGACTGGTAATGGGATAGTCATGAGCACCTTTCTTGGCACTTCAGCTGAATCTGGCTTTGTTGTTACTTTCCTTTCAGGTTGTTTCTAAGTTCACTTCTTTTTTAGACCCTTCTCCACTATAGTCAAAGAATGGACTTGCTCTGAGAATGAGGCTTCTGAAATTGCCATTTTCCTACTATGAAGAAGATAGAAAAACAAACAAAGGAACATCCCTGTGATGTAGTGGAAATACATTTCTCCAGAGTGAAATGGCAGCCATGATTTCTTTAAAACCAGCTCCAAAGTGGGACTTGGGCTCTTTTGTCCACAGAGCAGGGTGGTTATCCCCGGAGTCATCCAGAAGATACATGGGTAGCAATGCTAGGGGAGAAAATCTAATTTGCAGATAGGATATTTATCATCAGATAACAAAAGCCATGAAAATGCAATTTATACTTTTAAAAATAGCTGGTATAAAAATGTAGTTTAAAAGAAATGAACTTTGCAGTTTGGGAATTATTTGTGGGTAGAAAAAACTATGTGCAAACGCTTTTGGAATAACCCTGTCTCTTGGAAATGCTGAGGCTTCCTTTGCTTTTCATTGTATGGGTATCTTGCTGCAAGCTCATTTTGTTGTGAAACATGAAGTTTTACAATGTAGATTGCACTAAGAATTTTTTAATGGAGCAATTTAGAGCAGCTGCAGACTGCTCCGACTGCTCAGGAATTCCCAGGGATTAGTCCCCAGAATTTTCTGTGATTGCAAATCCAAGTGAGAGAGGTGAGGCATGCAGGCCCTGGGAGGGTGGGCGCACTGGAGCAACCGAGCAGGAAGAGAGAGATGGAAGGGATATACAGACATGGACAGACTAGCTGGCTGATGACACGTGTCTGCTTTTATCCACCCCGTTCTTTCACATTTGCCTGCCCCATTCCCTCCATATGAATTCACCCCCTTCCCTCTGGGCTTGCTTACCCTATTTCTTATCCTTTCCAAGTTAACTTACCTCATTGTCCCCATGTGTACCCTTCCCAGCTCCCCCTACCTGAATGTGTCTCCCATTACATGGTGTCAGTCCAGGCCTGCTCTTACTCCATGCTTCAAACCAGGACTCCCCACTGTACCCTTCCTTAATCTGGCCTCCTGGGAAGTTGAAGATGAGCTTAGAATTTAGAGTTAAAAGGAATTGAGTTTCTAGATGAGAAAGGCAGCTATAAGAGATCCAAGACTAGCGGATAGTTGACAAGCTAGTTAATGGTGAAACAGAGTAGAATTCAATGTTCCTTGAATTCAGGGCATGCATGTTCCACCGAAATTGGCATATTTTGTTGTATTATTTTGCACTAGTTAATGTGTCAGTTTATTATGTTTTCCAGTAATTTTGTGTAGGCAGTTTTTTTCTTCTTCTTTCAGAGGATGTTAAACTTACGTGAAGAGGCCAACTGTGTCTCATGCTAACAGTATCTACCATTTATTGATTATTTATTACATGTGAGTGACTTTACAGCCACTTGCACTTATTCTTTGCAGACTCCCTATGGGGTGAGTTAGCCCAAACCAGGAAACTGGTTGAGGGAGGTTAGATATCTGCATAGCTTATTACAGGCAGGTGTGAGAGAGCCAGTTTTGCCTGCTGCGGGAGTCGCAGCCTTCAGTGACCACTGTCGCCTGGGCTCTGTATCAGCACCCAGCAGTGCCCTCTCATTTGCATTGGGCCTTGCACATTTGTGACATATCCTCTGCGCACTCTAAATGCTTGTTTACTAAGGACAGCCTTTTCTAGATGTTCTTTTCCAGGAAATTTACATGTAAGAGTCTGCACAAAGCCAGCGGTTCTCATGTCATCCAGGTTATGCATATTGCTCAGGATTGATTCAGTTGTTGAAACATGCTTATATGGAAATTAGTTGTTTATTCTTATTTTTCAAAGATTTCATTCACTATTTTCAGAGAGAGGAAGGGAGAAAGGCAGAGAGGGACAGAGACATCAATGTATAGTTGCCATTCACCTGCCTCCAGCTACGGACCTGGCTGGAGACCTGGCTTGCAACCTGGTTATGTGCCCTGGCTGGGGAATTGAACCAGCAACCTTTGGGTTCACAGGCTGGCGCTGTATCCACTGTGCCACCAGCCAGGGCTTGGAAACTATTAATATGAGAACCCTAGTTCAAAAATTCATTTTACACATCTGAGTTATTAGGGAACCTGAGTCCAGAATGAACCAGCCTGGGAGAGTGCTCATCCATGAAGTGCCACCTCGCACAGTGCCTGGCAGATGGGAGATGGTCAGTCAGTGCTTGTTAAGTGAACAGCTGAAGTAAAAGCCCAATTTTATGAAATTAGTGTAACATTCATAGAGCATAACTATGTTTTTTCCTAGTAATTGAAGGAAAGAAATAATGAGACATAATTATTTCTTACGCTGGAGACGTGCCAGGTACTGTGGTAAGTGGTTCCCATAGATTATTGCACTTAATCCTTATAACCTATGTCATCGTTCCTATTTTGCAGATGACAAAATGGGGTGCTAAAGCAGTTCAATCATTTGCCCTAAGCGTGTGCCTAGCAAGCTTTGGAGCCAAGATTGAATGCAGGTGTTCTAACTTAAGAGGCTCTTCTGTTGACCACAATGATGCTATTATGTATGGTGTGTGCTAATCTGTCAATGGAGATATGATGTTTGTATATGTACATATGCATGTCTAGAATTTGATGCCTGCTCCAGCCCAGACACCCTAACACCATGACACCCTGCCCTTCATGAAACCCAGCATAATGACTTTGGTGCCCTTTCCTTGCCAGGTCCCTTTTGCTGTACAATACCATGTCACATTGTGGTCCGTTTTAGCCTGATCTTCCCATTAAAATGCTGCTCCTACCCAGAGATACCTAACAGATCTGCCCATTCCAGACTTAAGTTTCCCAGTGGATATAGTCTTAGTACTACTGACCATCCTCTTAAGGGAGGTAAAATTGAAGCTTTTTCCACAGCCTCTGGGAGCTGCAGGTTTCATGGCTGATCCCATCAGGAAAAGGACACATTCAACGTGTGTATAGATTTTTCATTCTAAAAACCTTGAATAGCCCTGGCTGGTGGTTCAGTGGATAAGCACCGGCCTGAGAATCCAAAGATCGCTGGTTCTATTCCCAGCCAGGGCACACAACCAGGTTGCAAGCCAGGTCTCCAGCCAGGTCCGTAGCTGGAGGCAGGTGAAAGACAACCATACAGGGATGCTTCTCTCCCTTTCTTCCTCCCTCCCTTCTGAAAATAACAAATAAAATCTTTAAAAAATAAAACAAAAAACAAAAAAAACCAAAAACCTTGAATGTATCTCTTCTGGCTTTAAAAATTGTCTGTGTTCATGTTACCTGCCAAGACTGTCTGCTGTTAGCCTGAGGGTCTATGTGATATTCACAGTTCAGATTATCAGCATAAACCAACACTCTAGAAAATAGGCCCTGGAGGTACAAGCGTGTTCTCCATTTCAGGACTATATTTTGCTTGTCTGGTTCTGGAATGGAAATGGAGAGGAGAAATCCAAAGCGAGGATTGGTACCCCTTAGGAAAAACAGCAAAGCTAGGGAGAGACTGGCCTGAAGCATGTTACATTTTCAAGAAACAGGTATAAAGCATATTTTTCTTTTGTGTGAATGTACACTTTATGGGATTTATCAAGGTCAAATGTATGCATGAATAAGGGGCCGCATGTGCTTAGTGCTAAAAGCAGTTGAGTAGGTGTGTTAACAAAATATGCTCTTGTGCATCTAAGCAGCTGCATTTTCTTCCTGAAAATTTGATAACCAACTGGCTGTTCATCCAGGAAATAATAATAACAAAACCCCTTCTGGATATACCAACCACGCTAAAAGGAAAAAGAAATTTAAAAAATGGCATGTTGCAATTTTTATGGACGGTTTGTTTTCTTCCATAGCTGGAAACTTTGCCCTCAGAGTCAGAGAACTTAGTGACTCATTTTGTGGGAGCCTAATGTTTCCACTTCACATGACAAAGAGAAGTCAGACACATTTGAATAATCCCTTTGTGATGCAGTAATTTTATTTATTTTTAAAAAAGATTTTATTATTTTGAGAGAGAGAGAGGGGAAGGGAGAGAGCCAGAGAGGGAGAAAGAGACATCAGTGTATGGTTGCCTTTCACCTGCCTCCAGCTACGGACCTGGCTGGAGACCTGGCTTGCGACCTGGTTATGTGCCCTGGCTGGGAATCGAACCAGTGACCTTAGTGTTTGCAAGCCAGCACCTTATCCACTGTGGCACCAGCCAGGGCTTGTGATGCAGTAATTTTAAACTGGCAGCATAACTGCTACAGATTTCCAAAGATATACAAAGAAGGAAAGCAGATTCCTGACTAGAAGGGACTGCTTGGATCTGGTCCCACTTTGTATGACTGTGTTTAAAAGTCAGGTGGCAAGTGGAATCCACTGGTGATGTCTAATTGCATCCCCTAGTATGTCCAGACATTACAATACGAATGGCTTTAATCTGCAAGGTGCATGCATGGAAACTACCAGTCTCATTCCACATTGGATTGTAGGTCCAATTCACCCTACAGAGCCAGAGGGGAAAGTCCAACCCCTATGATTAATTTACTGGGTAGAATAGCATCTAGCCCAGGGTTTAAAAGCATATCAACTTCTGCTTCCCAACAGATGAGGATGCTGTAAGAGAGAAGCATTGCGGAGGTATGGAGATAGTGCAGATAGGTGCTTGTGCCTGGCCTTCCATGTTGTGTTTTTAAAGGCATCATACCTCATCCTGGGCTTTATGTAGATGCCAGGTCTGAGGTGCAGCTTTTTTCTCTGCTGGTAATACTGGGCAGGGCCAGTTAGGTGGCATCCTATTCTTAATACATTCAAAGTCTGCAAAAGCTAATGCTGAGTTTACAACTGTGGCCTGCATTTATTTTCCTCCAACTTGAGGCTCAAGATGAGGGTGAAAGAAATGAAATATTAATTGCATGAGGTTAGGATGAAATTCCTAGTTAGTTAAAACTAAATTAACCAGAGATTTTTGTTTATTATGAAAGGCAGGCAAGACCTGCTAGTGTTACACTTTTGAGGTATTTCACTTTCAGTTCAGGTACAAGCTGCCAATCAAGGCTAATCAAACTGGCAGAGTTAACATGATACGTCATAAAATTTCACAATAATGTCAACCTGTAATTCTGTCAATCTGGTTAAGGAAAGTGGGCTAAAAACAATATTGTCATTTTGTAATAACACTCAGAAGGTGTTACAGAATAATGTTGCCATCATCCCCCTTAACTCCGTGACTGACTTCTCCCAGAGTCAACCCTTGCTGCTGACTGATGGCCAGCTGGCCAAAGCCTTCCCTGGCTCTCGCTGCTCATGAGACTTGAAGTGGGGCCACGTAACTGGGAGATGCTACCCCACAACATTTCTCCAAGTCTGGCCTCCTGGATGCATCAAAAAAGGATGCATTTCAGAAAACAGGCCTATGTTTCACACTGCCAGCCTATGTGATATAATGTGCATGGACATCGTGAATTCTTATTTATTCAGTCAGCTTACTTATTATACATGTGTTTTCTTTTAATGAATTTAGATTCTTAGGTGTATTTGAAAAAGTGCTACACTTAACATTGAAGCTTAGGCTGCCCATTACACAGGGTGATGAAGTACAGCTCCTTCTACAAACTCTGTATTTAGTTTCGCAGCCCCAGAACATCATGGTTCCGCATTGAATGAGGGAGGATAATAGACTCTCTACTCTGGAAGCCTCTAGATTTGCTGTGTGTGTGTTCCTGGAGGGTCTCTGGAATTTCCTGACTGAACATGTGGATTCCCTTCAGCTGGTGCTTCTTCCCTGTGAGCCAGTATGGCTAGATTTTAATTTTTGAATATTCCTTTCTCTCATCAAATAGACAAACAGGCAAACAAAAAAAATTCATATTCATGTCTACTATAGATATGGGCAGATATACTATATTTTTAATTTTAAATAGGCCCTGGAATATGTTTTAGAGAAAACAAGTTTTTATAAAAAGATGTTTGGCCAATTGGTAGTTCTGTTTTATTTTCTTCTTTCTTTTCTTTTCTTTTTGAATTATTGTTTTAAAGTAGTTTCTGCAAAACTATCTTACCCCTTAGGTATAAACAAATACAACAAAGTAGAGTTACTGGGGTGGATGTTGGAGAAGGAGTCCAGGCAAAACTCCCTCTTACCCTCCCTTTCATGGGACACATTTTGTACATGGCTGATGTGCATGATTTCTGTGCTCCATTTAAGGAGTCTTGATGTGTTTTCTGGAATACGTTGTGTTTGCTCTGATGTCAGACAAATTGCTTTGGAGGAAATGTATTAGTTGAGCACCAAGGGTTCAAGAGGGAGGTGAAGAAATCTCCAGGTTATCACAATTAATGTGGATGGATTTAAAGTTGCACAGTGATGTAAGGACGACCCAGAAGAAGTCTTATCATAGGGCTCATTGAGCTGCATTCTTAAGGCTGCTAATAGCAGCTCACTTGGCCTGTCAGAGAGATGTTCAGGTGGCTGTTTCCTGAGCACTGAGCATCTCCTGTTGGCTGTCCTAGGCACTGGGCTGCAGCTGTGTTATCATTTTTGACCAACTCATTTCTCAGCTCACTTCCTTCTCTGCTTACTCACAGTTGAATGGTTAAAAATCTTAAGAGGTATAAAAGAAAACTAGAGTCCAGTAGATAAAAATATATTTAAAAATCAATTTAAAAGCATGGGTAAGATTTATTTAAGGCAGCAAAAGGCAAAGGTGGGCATGGTAGAGATGGTGAAATCCGTTCCTTCTTCTCTCCCTGCCTTCCTCCCCTTCTCAAAAAACACTTACTTGAGCATCTATTTAAGGTAAAAAGTGTTGCCAGGGACTATTAAAATCTTCTAAAAAGATAGTATAATCCAAGTGATTTAATAACTATAATGATAACCCTGACTGGTAGCACAGTGGATAAGACGCCAGCCTATGAACCAAAAGGTCCCTGGTTTGAATTCCCCAGCCAGGGCACATAACCAGGTCTCCAGCCAGGTCTCCAGCCAGGTCTGTGGCTGGAGGCAGATGAAAGGCAACCATACATTGATGTTTCTCTCCCTCTCTGCCTCTCTCCCTTCTCCTCTCTCTGGAAATAATAAAAAAAAAATTTAAATTAAAAAATAATAACTATAATGATAGAAAACAAGGGATAAAGCACTTAGTTTGGCAACCAGCTTTTCCTTTATCAATCTTGATAAAGAATGTTTAATATGGTGGAAAACTTAATAGAATGCCAAGTAATGCATACAAAAGGAAGATTTTTCATGAGTGGTGGATAAGTTACCTTGCAAAGGTGGAAGAAAGGATTTTTTTATTATAAAAGGATATAATTAATTGAAAAAAGGCATGATTCCAAAAACTAAAGGGCTCTATTTTTGCTTTGTAGCCAAATGCAAAAGGTAAATGTAATTTATTTTGGCAATATTGAAGAGTTCAGAATGAAGAAGTTAAGGGTATTAGATAATATATGAGAATAGAGGTTTGTTAGTAATTATATAGTTCAAGGGAGAAGATAACTGTCATTGAGCATTTCTAGGCAGCCTCTGTGTAGGTTCTCAGTAAGGCCAACAACTGTGAAAGCACAGAGAAAGGGCCGAGAGAGGGGCAGAGCCCTGGGAGTTTCCTTCCCGCCCAGGAGGAGTGCATGGACAAGGTTTCACTGGTTTCTTGTTGCACTTCAGCCGGGGGAGTTGAAAATCTTCCCTAAGACCCTGGCCAAAGTGTAACGCCCTCAGGGAAGCCTTTCTGATGCCCCACCCAAGGGCTCAATGCTTTTCCTCCGTTGCTCTTGTAATTATGTCTGTTAGCATGATGTCTTATTTAATATCTGTCTCCTCCCCTGACTCTAGTGTCCATGAAAGGAGGGCTAGTGTCTGCTTTCGCTTGACATTGTATTTCTAGCTTCTTATGGTTTGACATGTATTTGGCAGTAAAGGCATCTGTATTGCAGAAAAGAGTATCTGTCTTGGGCCATAAAAGACAGTAGGAATCGCAACTGCCAAGGCTTGAAAGTGCAAGAAGAGCATCAGCAGGCTCAGCAATAAAGCACGCCTTTGGGGAGAGAGAGGTCTGCCCGTGCAAAGCCACTTGGAAGGAAGGTGGCGCCAGCCATGGAGCAGCTTGCCCTTGGCTGTGATGCTGGGACATTTGGAATCTTAGAGTACAGTCAGGACTGTTAGAGAAGCAATGAAAAAAATAGATGAGTTTTAATTATTTCAAGCTAATATTTATTTTTTAAAAACTGAACTAAAGAGCAAAATGGACTCATAAATAGGGGGCAGGATGACAGCTATGGGGATGGTTGGGGTGGAGGGATCAAGCAAAAAGGAAAAAGGACTCATGGCCTGGACGACAGTGTGGTGACTGATGCAGGAGAGGGGAGATAAGGGGACTAAATGGTAATGGAAAAACACAATTTAAAAATGTGTACTTTTAAAAAAAGACTTCTGCAAATTATGTTGTGAAAATCACAAAAAACTAGTTGTGTAAAACTAATATTTTTAAAACGAGAACAGATATCAAACACCAAACATCTACTACGTGTTAAAGACCCTTGTGGCTGCTATGGAGAGATGAATAAACTGTGGCCATTGTCTCCTTCCTGATGGGGAGGGAAGGTGGAGGGGCTTTACCAGTGTTGTGCAGAAAACCGCAGGCTTTCCTCCTGTGATGGCACCATGCTCTGATCAAGAACAGGATAAACACCTATGAACTCTTATAACATAGTGATTTAACAGTGAGCCCTGAAGTTTTTGCCTTCAGTTTATTCTAACAGGAGATATTAATAAAAATTTCATTTTCCAAGTTTTTCCAGATACTAAAAGCCTGATACCATGTGTGGTACATGGTTGACTATCATTCCTACCCACCCCCATCCTACCTTCCACAGCTTTCCAGATAGCATTCTGAAGGTTCCAAAAATAAGGCAAGCCCTGGCTGGTGGCACAGTGGAATGGCACTTGCCTGTGAACCCAAAGGTCACTGGTTCAATTCCCAGCCAGGGCACATAACCAGGTTGCAAGCCAGACTTCCAGCCAGGTCCGTAGCTGGAGGCAGGTGAAAGGCAACCATACATTGATGTCTCTCTCCCTCTCTGACTCTCCCCCTTCCCCTCTATCTGAAAAATAATGAACAAAACCTTTATTAAAAAAAAAGCCAAAATAAACAAAAACAAAAATAAGACAAATCCTACACTGGGAATAAAGAACTAATTGGTGAACTAGTTAAATATAGAGAAGAGCTGTTTTTGCAGTCGGTGCCAACTTTAAAGAATAACTTTAGGTTCAATTGCCCAAGTAAAGCACATTGATTGGTTCTAAATAAGGATTACTACCTATGAGTAATTAAGACTTGATTTTTCCCCAAAAATTTTAATAGGGGTGCATATGAAACATTTTGCTTTAAAATAGAAGAATTCAGAATCCATTAAGATCAATACTGGTTCAAATGTTTGTCCTAGACAGAATAAAGACTTCATATGCTTGCAGAAAGTTCAAGATGCCATTTTGGTAAGTATTGCTCACTTTAAAAACAAAACAAAACAAAACTAGTCAGAATGCAATGGAATGGATTTATAAATCCTGTCTGTTTTGGCAAGTGAAGGGTTTAATGTGGTGTCCCTGTACAAATGAAGGTGTTAACTCTTTTGGTCATGTATGCTGCAGTGCTTTGCAAATACGCAGTCTTTAAGCAATGCAGCACGTAACACACTTCATCCCTTTAAATGACTGAAGGCTACAGACTCTTAGTTTTACCCAAATGTTTCCCTGAAACAAAACAGTAAAAATGCAAGCTTTGATTAAGAACTGAGGAATTAGACTTGATTTTCTGATGCTATTCTGCTAGCAAAATGAGTTGAACCTTCATTCTCCCATGTAGAGAGTATCCACAAAAATTTTAATTTAATTCCTGCATGAAAATGTTTTCTCTGTTGAAGGTGTTGCTGTTATATCAATGTCTCCTTTCATAGATACACATTCATGTAGACATTATTCATTGCATTTACATATGCACAAATACGCCCCAATAAGCACATACTATACACCTACACCTCTCTTAGTAGTGAAAACTTCAATTAAAAGGTTGTAATTTTCTTTCAAAAGTGCAGATTCTTTCAAACATACCTGTCTGTGCCTTTGCAACCTGCATTTCTGTATTAATTCAAGGTATTGATTTGTCTTAAGCCCAGTGAAGTTCTGTATGTCTTAGATAATGTAATCCTAACAGATGAGGGTACCCAGGGGCAGCTGCAAGTTACCAGTAGATCATGATTATGTTTGGATGTGGATATAACTACCTATACATAGAGACCCACCTCCAAATTTGCAAAGCCTGCATATAAATGTGCTGTCCTACCATAGCTACAGAATTTTGAGTAGACATTCTAACTTCATTCTTTTTGGTTTACATACAGACTAAAATGAAGCTCCACTGCCCATAAATGAGTTGAGAACCGTGGGCTTGCAATGCAAGCTGCCTGGTTCTCATCCTTGTTCTGCCATTCACTGAAGTGTTATCTGAGCAAGTTACCTCTTTGCCTACTTCCCTCACCTGTTAAAGGAGATACTGTACCTCTGGGTTATTTGTGAGTGCACTCAGGTTAATATGCATAAAGCACTTAGATATATTTTATACACAGCCTGAACTCTCAGTAACTATCATTATATTATCTGGAAACATATACTGCTATGCAGAATATAATGCAGAAAAAAATCCCAGAATAAAAGTGCCTGATTCCCATATTGAATAAAAGGAGATTTTTATGCCTTCCCTATATTTCCCTTTACTTTCATTTGTTATTACTAGTTTATTTGGAGATGCTGAGTATGTATTTCTCTAGTCATATTGTTCAGTAGCCGAATGCTACCCCTGATGGTCAATAATTTGACTCATGGCTACTACAGGTAAATAAAAAGTAGAAAGAAACATACACACCAAAACAAACATACTAAAATAACCATTTGGGGTTTTTCTGGGTCATTCCCACTGCCTGTATATAGGAAGAACCTTATTTTTTCATTAGGAGGAAATGGGAGCACTGACATTTCCAACTCTTTCAGGAGAACCTTTCTGAGCCTGCTAGGTTGCTGGCATCTGAGCCCTGGGGCTGCCACTGCTGTGTAGCTGCGTAAGGGACATTATTTATCATCACAGCAAGTGTCACTTCAACTGTTCCAAGTTTTCAGGCTGCTCAAGATGAGTCCAGTACACACACTGGAGGTTTAATCACACACCGTGCAATGGATGGAAAAATTGGGTATTAATATTTTTAAGGCACATCTTGCAGGGAAAGGTCTGTTGCGGCTTTCACTAAACCACCAGATGTTCAGTTTTTTCTAGTTAGCTCTTTCAGATTGGGCCAGGACAAAAAGATTTAAGTTTCGGGGAACACTTTACAGACTGTTTTTCAGTGACATGCTTGCCTACCTAAGACAGATCAACTTTCTACCATTTTTAGATGTTACTGTTTTTGCTGACCAGTTTACTTTATATGAATAAATCAATGTATGGAGTCCAAACAATGTTTGTTTCTACCTCTTGCTAATCCTTTTCCTATTATCACATCTGTCCTTGTTTCCCCTTTCATCTGCTCTTTAAGTATATACTATGTGCAGAGATGTAATACACTCTTTATTTTAAAGGATTGTTTAATAGTCAGTTGTCTAACCTATGAAGTCCTTTTCCATGTGAATGAAAAAGGTAATATTATTGATAATCTGACCATATTTTAAAATGACATCTAATACCTAGAATTTGAATAATTAGAAAAACTGGAACAGAAATTATTCTTACTTCTTTTTGTATTTGCCAGTCCTCATCACATCTTGTAATGGTGCCTGCTTCAAGTGGTGGCCTGGAAAGCCTGCATTCCTTTTATAATCTACATCACCATACAAGTTAACTAAAAGGAATATGCAATTCAAATAAAAATGAAACAAATGGCTTTCTATGCAAATTAAGCTTCATGGCAGGGCTGCTTGCATGCCTCCCAATGTATTCTTGCCATTAAGGACCCATGTGGAATTTCTGGAGCTGCCATAGTTCTATATTCATATAAAAATGTCAAGCTGAAGTGTAACAGTTGAGGTGTTAATTTTGATCACCTACTTACTGTTCATTTGTTCTCCCCCTGGTATCAGTATTGCATGTGTTTTTCCTTGGGGTACCATCCTTATCCTACATCTCAGCACCTGTATATGGGTAGAGGGATTTCTACTTGCAATCTTGGGAATGGATTTGTGATTCAGTTTTTCCATTTAGGGCTCTGGATGCTCTTGGCTGGGCCATGGTAAATGGTTTAGCAATGGACATGTGAGCCTCTTGCTGGGGTTATTAGATGGAAAGCTTACCATTTTCTCTGGATTTGAACCTGGAAAGACAGGGCTTGAAGCCCATCAGGTAGAAGCCATGACTGAGATGGAGACTAGCGTGATCCTGCTGACATTATTTGAACCCCTGAAAAAAATGTTACCTAAAATCCTAGTTTCCGGAACAACCTTCCTCCTCTGCCAAACCCTCCCTGCCCATTCTTCCTTTCTTCCTTCCCTCCTTATCTTTACTTATGTTCAAGTCTGAGCTGAGTTCGATTTGTGTGTGTGTGTGTGTGCTTAAGTGTGTGCAGAGCTGAATCTTCTCTCTCTTTCAGTTAAGAGTTTTAATGTTACAAAAGGAGACAGAAGAGAAGAAAAGCAAAGTATATGGAAATTCAGATTATGTTTCACTTAGGAATAGAATAAAGTAAAATTCTAGGGAAATATTTGGAACATTATTGACTGTTAATAAATTGTTGCAATTGTTAAATTTCATACAATGATTTTTGAGTGTGAAGTGATTTTTGTGAACATGCATGCAAAAGTAGGTTTAAATATAGACGTGATTCATCCTTATAATAATTCAACACTATGGCACAGAGATTATCCTTTAAATTTTGAGAATGACAAGGTTTGCCAATATTATGGTAACTCTGTAAGACCACTCCCAATCTTTTCATTAAAATGTGCATTGGAAATTTTTCTTTATGATTCAGAAGTGTTCAAAAATTTCAGTTTAATTTGTGTAGATACTTAAGTATCTTTAAGAATGTCTAGAATAGCATTCTGTAAGTGAAAAATGTTGCTGGATAATTTGGATAGCTATAAAAGCCTTGTTTTCAGCCCTGGCTGGTGTGGCTCAGTGGATTGAGGGCTAGTCTGGGAACAAAAAAGCCTCTGGTTCGATTCCCAGTCAGGACACATACCTGAGTTGTGGGACAGGCCCCCAGTAGGGCAACTAACCACACATTGATGTTTCTCTCCCCCACTTTCTCTCCCCTTCTCTCTCTAAAAATAAATAAATAAAATCTTTAAAATAAAAGTATTGTTTCTAAATAGATTTGAGAGAGAATTCAAAATCATGTTTTAACCTGAATAGTCTGAGGTCTGTGATCTGTGCTTTTTTTTTATCACTCTTTAGTCTTTGATGTTGGGCTTGTGAAACAAAGCTTGCTTTCAACAACTACCGTGTAATACTGACCTAACTATTGTTATAATGAATGTCGATTCTTAGTATTTGACAAAGAGATTTCTATTTAAAACTTATTCCTTAAAGCACTGTAGCTTGATCCTGTGGCATGCTACTGAAAGCTTAAAAACTATATTCTGCTCCAGTTGGAAAGCTTTGTACAATTCTACTATCATGTTAGCAAATCTTGGGGATATAGTAGGAAGTCTCATGAACCTTGTGGTCAGTGGTGGCTCAACCGTATCTCCCAATGCTAAGTATGATGCTATTAGAAAACTTAAATGATAAAATGTCATTTGGATTTGAGTTTAACTACATGAATGTTTGTGAAAAACTATACAGACCTTTGTAGTGTTATTAACACAGTCATATAGGCAAAGAAATTCAGATATTTTAAAGTACAGGGATGAAACAAATCAAAATAAACTATTAATTCTTGAGGTTATCATAGTAGTGGTAACCCAGGAGAATTTTTCTTATGTCATGCATTGCAAAGCACACTCATTTTTAGAAGTTGTATGCTTATCATTATCTTCACCATGGGTATTGCAAAGTACTAATTTTCTTCTAACTGCACAAACACATTTTCATATACTATGAAAAAAATGGACCTGTGGTTATTCTAAGCAAACATTGATCTATTTCAGACATTATTTGTAATTGAGAGATGGTGAGCTCTCTAGTTTGGGATCTGCTCCCCTCTCTAGAGTGTTCGCTTCGTGAAAGTAGGTACCTGTCTGTTTCATTCATTGACATATTCTCAGGATTTCCCTGGATTCTCAGTGTTTTTAAATATACAAATTAATATATACTGATCAATTAACAAGAAAATAAATGATCAGAAAGAGATTTTTGAAAGGAACTTATGAGGGCAGGGTTTAGGTGTAAAATCTTGGATGTAGGTGGACCCAAAACCAATTTTTGTTCTATTTATAAGAATAACATTATGAAGGAATTAGAAGGAATATTGAGAGGAGAACACTGAAGCAAATGCAAATCTCAGAGCACGGTGGTGAAAGGGATAAGTTAAGATCTAAAAGAGTGATGATATATTTTAGCCCTGTCCCTGGGAACTTGGTGAAACTAAAAAAATGATGGTGGAAATTTCAGAAATTATCAATGGTTGGTGATAGCTAGAAGAAATTCAGATTAAAGTGTAAGTGTGGGAAAATGGTGAAATCCAGTGATCATTTTGAGTCTGTGATCAGAGCACGAAAGGTAGTTAGTTGATGAAAGAAACTGAAATGGAGAATTATTTTTAGATTTTTAGCAGACAGTAGTTGGAAACACATAGAAAGATGTACAATAAAACATGGGCCTAACCTTGTGAGACAGCATTACCCTGCAGTTAAATAGACTTCCACAGGAATACCTTTATTATCACTAACAATCTGCATTACTACATAAGGCTACTTACTAGTGATGGTGCCAGCAGATGTTATTCCACAGTGTTCTTAACAGACATTTCTGTTAGGAAATGTCCACGGTAGGCAGAGGTACCTGGGCTTCCATGAGTTCATGTCCCAATTCACTGATCAATCACGTTCTATATTTTAGAATCCTATAATGATGTGGTTGGGCTGGCAAGTGCTTGTAAGCTTCCTCACCTTGACTGTTGTTTTCATAGGTTCTTTTCTGTTGAGATCAGAAAGGCTGTCAGCAACTAAGGCCTTGATCAAATTAAGTCCCTTTCTCATTTTTAAAAATAGCTTTTTAAAAAAAGATTTTATTTATTATTTTTCGGAGAGAGGCAGAGAGGGAGAGAAACATCAATGTATGGTTGCCTTTCACCTGCCTCCAGCTACAGACCTGGCTGGAGACCTGGTTATGTGCCCTGGCTGGGAATTGAACCAGCGACCTTTGGGTTTGCAGGCTGGTGCCTTATCCACTGTGCCACCAGCCAGGGTGGCTTAAAAATTGCTTTTCATGACCATTGTGTTTATAGTTGATGTCTTTTGGCCATTAGGACTTATACTAAATTATGCAAAATGGACTTGAGAACTTTACCACCATATATATTTCTTCATTTTAATAAAGTTGTGTAGTAAAATTTAGAAGCTTTATAATAGAAGTTACTTGCAATGTTTTAACAGTAAGCAGGACTGTTGTACTCCAACAGAGAGGGTACCAAGGCAATTGTCAGGTAATTACTTATAAGGGCAGCCAATTACAGTTTTATAATTTACAAAGGAAAATTAGAATTTACCTGAAAGCACCTACTTGAAGAAATCTACTATGAGTCCTATAACATTTGGAACACTAGTATCAATTGTTATAAAATATTTACTGTATAAATTTCTATTTTTTAACTTACACTATAAAAATTAAAGTTCATCCTCTGTCTATTGCATTTGTAAAGAAACATTGCAATAAAAGGTTAAGTCATCAGATTGACCTACAGTTCTTTTATTTATAAGTTCTTTTTTTGATTTTCCAAGACTTTTTAGGAACAATGAAAGATCACAGTTTCTGAGTATAGCAAAATTAGCTTGATGTTTAAAAGAATGAATAACAGAACCAAATAAAACGTGTTTGCTCAAAATAGCTATTCATCATTTTAGGGGTCAGATGCTTTGGGGAAAGAAAGTGATAGATCCTATTGTATATCTTGATGCTTTTTGGAGAATAGCCATCGTGCTGCATAAATGAAGCAAGTAAGACGTTTGAAATTCCAAGAACTGGTTTTGTGTTCTTGTTGTTGGGAGACAATTATTTATAGGATGGAAAAATAGGAATTCCATACAAAGTTTTTGATTCTCATTTTTATTAATGACTCTTTTTAAGGTCTTGAGAAAATCAGCTGCTCTGCTTCAGAGCTTACTCTCAGAAGCTATTCATAAGATTTAATGGGGAACTTGAAGTTCACCTAATTGTAATAGTCCACACTGATGAGATGATTGGATTCCTCTATGACAGTTGAGTTCAGTTCTCCTTTTAAACTCTTCTAAGATATTTAAAAAGTAGGAGTTAAATCATCTAGTTTGAATCCTGTTTTAAAAAGTAATTTTAAAATTATTCATAGAAAGTAAGTCCTCAAACACAATCCTTGTTTGCTTATATTGGTATCCGAATTGTGGCAAGTCTGCAAAAGTAGCAGGGTGTGTGTGGAGGGTGGAATAATATCTAGTAACCTAGATTTTTATCCGTCCATACATTTTTCATATCAGCTGTTAACTGTAAGCAATTTGGATTAAAAACAAAGAAAACAGGGTATGTTTCATAAGTGCTACACATGTGATGGGTCTTTTGTTAATTTTTGAGCATTTGCTCAGAGAACTAATTGATGTTATTAATATTTTAGCTTAAAATACTCATTTCTTAGTAGCACGATGGTTTTAATTAGCTCTATCTAGTATATACAGAGTGGGGCAAAGGTTGGTTTACAATTGGTCATATGGAAAATAATACAATAATGAATAATAATATGGGAATAAATTGTGTTTCATGTACTGACAATTGCCCCATCCTGTATAATCAAGCAAGGAAGAAAACATTAATGTAAAAATTTTTTTGTGTGTATTCATTTCATGTTGTATAATAACACTTCCCCATATTTGGAATACCTCTTTTAACAGATGTTCCATGGTTGGTAAAATCATGATGTAAATTTCACATGTATGCAGACACTAAGTAATAAGAAATCCTTACCATCTCATTTGGAATCAACAGAATTGCACACAATTTATGCAGCTACCATATACTCGGTTCCAAAGGCCAATATAGTTACCTGATTTTTTCCAGCTTTATTGAGATATAATTGATATTGAACATTATGTTTAAGGTATACAGCGTATTGATTTGAGACACCTATGTAATATAGAATTTTTACCACCATGACAGTAGCCAGCATCTCCCATCTTATGTAATTACCATTGCTTTTAAAGCTATCTGTTAACATCCATAAATTGGGGGGGGGGGGGGGGTGTCTTGAAGTAGACAAAAGGCAATAAGTAACTAGGCAAATAATCACATTGCCCTGAGAACTAGAAGAGTTTAAGAGCTAGAAGAGAACTGTGATAAGGAGGTAAATGTTTTTAAAAGTGTGGTATTAGGACTAATGCAATGGATGAAGTGGAGGGAAGAAGTTGCTGCTTTTTAAAATCATTATTGTATTCCAAATAAATACAATAATTTTTTTCATAAAATTGTAAGTATTCACTGTGTCACCTTAACTATTTTTTTCTTAGAGCATGAAGTAATTAGAAGAACTTACTTGTCAAATTTGTCTAAATCCTTTAAAGCAAAATACAGTTTTTAATGAAGCACCAATGTGGAAATCAATATAAACAACAACTAATTTTAATCTAGATAGGAAGTTCTTACCTTGCAATGACTAAAAATAGACTGTTATTTCCCTCCTAAAATCTAGTTTGTTTTTACTGTGAATGGAGCTTTCACTAACTACTTGGTGATCTTTTGGAACTCAAGAATTAAGCTTAATTTTTTTAAATCATGGAAGTATTTTCTGATTTTATATATATATGTGTACTATATATATATATATATATATATATATATATATGAAACATAAATATATATGTTTCTTTTTTACCATAACTAAATAGTATATAGGAGATATTTTTAAGATCAGTAATTAGAAGTGAAGAGATTGATTACAATTATACCCAGGTTTTATAGCCTTTTAAAAATACCACCATTGTATTTTTAATTGAAGGCCTAAATCAATTAATAGTACACCAAACACTGCAGGGTCTCATTGAATTGAACAAACTCCACCTGTGAGTTGTATTATATATGTCATACTGGAATAACCAAATTGCCTATTTAGCAATATGGTTTTGTCCACCTAAAGTTCAAGTTGACTATAATAACTTCAATGCAAAGTTCTCATATACCTGGTATTCTCTGAATTTGTAAGTTCAGGACAACCAATGAAATTGGTGTTTGATTTCTTGGTTTACATATGGTATGCTTGCCTAGGATTAGGATTGGGTATGATGTGGAGTTTTGTTATATTAGACCAATATTACATATTTCATTTAAACTAAACTGTAGTAGTTTTACCATAATATTAAGGTATAACTAAAGTAAAAGTGAAATATTTATTGGGGGGCTGATACATAAAAAGAATGCTGAATTCATTATATATGATATCAAAATAGCAAAACATGAAAATTAATATTAACATTTGAACAAAACTCACTTCTGATTACTTTTATTTCTTTCCAAGAATGCATGTGATTTAATTAAAAATGCTAAGATGCTTTAGAAGTTCTATCTATAAGTAACATTTTTCTTATAAATTGACCTAGTGATATTAAATTGGTACAAAGCTCAAAATCAGTATTTAACATTTAATGGAACGAACAAACTATTTCTGCAATTTAACTCAACATTTGCAGTAAGATGACTTGTACCCTAATGGCTTGTAATTAATTTTTCTGAAAATCATATTTATGATAGTCTGCAGATTCGGGGCTTTATCTAATACATAATATTCATTTTGAGCCTTTAATTGCATTTAAATTAAAATTGGCTTAGCAGGAAGATGAATTGTGGGAATGCATCAAACCACCCAGCATGTCCTAAAGATGTGAGCCTGAAAATGCAATTTGGTGGAGATGTGCAGAATCATTTGGAGTTCATTAATTTTTATTGCACAGGTAGTTTTACTAAAGTAGGTTATTTTCTTTGAAATTTATATTTATGTTTATGTCAATAGCTGAATATTATATTAGCCCTTACATCTATTAGAGTTTATTAACCTGACCTAATAGAGGTTGTTCATATTGAGAAAAGGGATAATTTGTGCCTGCCCTTCCTTTGGATTTGGTGAGACTGGTACTGTAAAAATTCCTTTTTTTTTTTTTTTTTTTTGAGGAGAGAGAGGGAAGGGAGTGTGAGTGAAGGAAGTCAAACAAGTGTCTATTTAGGTTTCAGACTGGGGACTCTAGAAGACTCCAACATGGGCTTATCAGAGATGTTCTTACTACTGACTGTCTAAGGCATTTGAGGCTAAAGAATCTTTCTCTCTGTGTATAAATGGAGTTCTGGTTTGGCCGTTGCAATGAAGCAGTATTGATGTGCAACTCTGCTTGGGGTTTAATGTGGCTGGGCTTTGGCCAGCCAGCTTGTAAGTGATTCCTTAACTTGCAGATGCTGCTGAGGTTATCCAATTTAATTATAATGTCACTCTACAATTATAAGGGAAAAGAGGTTTTTACATTGTCTAATGAATACGAATTGTCCGCAATTTGAAAATACAAAGAAATAAAAATTAACATTTGTTCCCTTTGCCAGAGAATTTACATTCATGCAACTGGTACTAATAAGTAAAATAACTCCATTACCTAAATTCATTAAACATATGTGCTTTTTATTTGGGAGATTGTGTATTATTCTTATTAATAAAATGATATTGTTAGCATTTGCCATCTCGAACTCATTTTTCCCCCTCTGCAGACAGTGTAATTAGGGAAGGGAAAGCTTCAGGATGAGCAAATGCCTGCTATAGAAATGAATTATATAATTGTGGTAATGATTTTCCCTAAAACTCTTTCTGCCAACTGTAACATTTTTCACCTCACTTTTTTTTTTAACGCGTGTGTGCGCATACGTACATGTTTGTGCGCTGTCTTATTTCATGAAAATGTGGAAATGGTTCTCCATTCTGACAATCTGCTGCAAGTTCCTAGTTTGTGGTCAGAGATGATAGAAGCTCATATTCATTTAATACTCGCCAATCAGAACTTGACAGAGGTATTGCTTATTTTCTCATTTTATCACTGAAGCATGCTGTTGTAGTTTAGTCCCTAATTACTCTCAGGCTGAGACGATCCAAATATCCCCATGGTGGTAATATTTTTCTGCCTGGGTGAGTCATTACGTTGTTTGGCAGGCTGAAAACACCAGCCTTCCGTTGTTGGAACACTACCCCTCATGTAGCACCACGTCCTCCCCTCAGCGCTGTCTGCTCTGCGACTTTGGTCCTGCTGTGACATTTCAAGCTATCCTGTACGCAATCACATTTGCCTGCCTTCTCTCTGACTGATTGGACCACTGCCAGTTCCCTCTTCAGGGCCAAGGACAGGAGAATGGGGGATATCTGAATAGAACTGCTTAATGATCTAATGGACCAGTGCCTCTCTCCTGCTGAGAGAGAGGGTTTATTTGTTTGCTGGTTACAGGAAAGGTCAGGGAAATCCTTTTCAACAAAGGCTGTGACAGTGAGAATGTGCAATACCATACATTACTGGTGTTGGAATAACTTAATACCTTGGGTGCACCCCACTCGCCCAACAACAAAATCAGACACTTTCCGTCTTTATTTCATCTTCAGTATCCTCCAGATGGCAGAAAATGGAAGTGATGAAGCTTGGGGTTCACACAATAGTTTACACCAAATGCCCAATAATCAGGAACCTTCACAGGTGTTCAGTTCTGAGGAGGGTGATGAAGTCTGGAAATCTGCTAATGATAGTGCCTTCCCTATAGGAGCTATTTTATAATCATTTATATATATATATATATATATATATATATATATATATATATATATTTTAACACCTCCAGGGAAACACATCTTACTTAGTGAGACTTTAACATTTGTTATTTCTGTTTTAGAGGGATGCTTCTTAAATACTTTTCCCAGCTGATCTTTTCATCTGTTCACACTTCATCCAAATAACCACAAATAATCATTTACCACAGCATACTGGGGAGTTTTAGATCATTTTTTAAAGTTTAAATAAAGGAGTATGTGCATTGGCATAAAATCATATTAAAAGTACTTGAGTTATACTGCTAAAGACATAAGAAAAAATGTTCATCTATGCATACCTGGCATTTTTCTTCATATCCTTGGTAAGAAGTGCGAAGGGCTGTGAAGTGGTTTCTTAGACAGAGGAGGATCCTTGAAATGATAAAAGGAAGCACACTGAAAGAGAAACAACCTTAAATTTGCCAGCTATCACTCTAGAGAAATTAGCTGACTGAAAGAGATTGGGGTGAAGCCCTAGAGCGGCCAAGGGCTACCTGCAGTTTACTGCTATTGAGATGTTTATTTAAACAAAGAAATCATCAAACAATAGTTTGACTGAAGTTTTCTTCTTTCTTTCTCTTCTTCACATTTTCTGAAAAAGGCATAGAGAAGGCAGGGGAGCTTTGTCCCTCCATGTCACGGTTCACCTGCCCTGAGGTGGGGGATGGGGGCTTGCAGTCTGCTCACTCAACTGGATTTGACTAGGGCCGTCAGCCCCTCAGCTTTCACAAGCATTGAATATGTCAAAGAAATCTTTCAAAGAAAGTGTAAATTTTAACTGGGCTGTTTCTGGTTCATATTTAATGCTGCTTAAAAAGCTTCAAGCATGTTGATGCCCAGAGGCTCTTGGATATGTGGAGTGTCGATGGATAGGGAATCCCTAGCAATTATGATAAGAAACCTTTGGTACAGATGATTTCTGGGTAGCTAAGAAGGTCGGAGTGTTTCATCAAGCAACCTGAAATTAACCTTTTCCTCAAGTAAGCTGGCTGTGCCGAGAGAATGACTTTTCTACTGGATGTTCTGCTTTAAAGGATCTTCTCTTCTGCCAAGTTTAGCCACTGGTTTTCTTTAGAAGACTCCATATCTATAGCTTCATTTTTTTTTTTTTTAATTTTTTTTACTTTTAAAGATTTTATTATTTTCAGAGAGAAAAGCAGGGAGAGAGGCAGAGCGGGAGAGAAACGTCAATGTATGGTTGCCTTTCACCTGCCACCAGCCACAGACCTGGCTGGAGACCTGGCTTGCAACCTGGTTATGTGCCCTGGCTGGGGAATTGAGCCAGAGACCTTTGGGTTCGCAGACTAGTGCCCATCCACTGAGTCATGTCAACCAGGGCTTATAGATTCATTTTTTAAAAAGGGCTGCAAAATGCTCTTTCAGAAAAAATGATTGCTATGAAAACACGATGATAATTATTTTCTGTGAGTCTGCCTCCTGCTGGCATGTTGAAAGGCTTATGTTCAGCTAGCTGTGGAGTTAGGGGACATCATTGCCTTAGTTTCCTTGTAAGAAGTCCTGTTCTGCAGGAGAGAGGACCCACATCTAGCATCCACATCTCCAGCTGGAGCATGACAGATGCGTGATGCATGGACAGTCATTGCCTTCAACTGGTTGATATGATCTAGCTTCTTTTTGAGTTCACTGCTGTAAGAATAAAGAAAGAAATGTAGCCATGAAATGTATGGAAATGTGGGCCTAGGGTGCTAGAAATTACTCTCTTCTCAAGCTAATATGTAGTGAATAAAGGGGGTAAAGCCTATATATACACATCTCCCCCTGATTGGAGTTTGGAGATGTGAAATGACTTGTCTCGAAGGGTACTGTAATCTCTGGAAAAGTGGTCCTGGTGTCTTTCTTCGCTAGTAACCTCCAACTGTATAATGCCTAGTATCTGAAAAAAGTGTGGCTTAAAAGAGAGCTGGTTATCCTTGGTGCCAAATTTCTCTGCATAATGTATTTCCAGAAAATTACTGGGGGATTTTCAATTGAGAAAAGAGGATGGGGGCAAAGAATTGGTAGAAACAAGTAAAGAGCAAGACAGACCCTCACATATTGAAGAACAGACTCTGTAGTCGTGGTAGCTGGAGGAAATGTGAAGTGCTTTTCACAGTCAACATTCAAACAGATTATCAGATGGCATATTTCACCCTGTTGTTACTTTAAATGAAGTGACCATGAAATCAACAAATCTGCTGTCAGGTGCCTGTCACTGAGATCGTTCTTCCTGTCACACAATGCCTCACATAGCAGGTAATGTGTTTTTAAGAATCAGTCCCGTGTCACCTCATCAAGTCCTTGTTAAAAAGATGAAATAAGACGGATGGTGTTGTCTACCATGGAGTTGACTGAAATTCAGTAGAATGAAACATACAGCCCACAAAGAAATGCTTTGAAGATAGCAGCCTAGGTACTAAGAAAGAAGAGCTGTCTCTTACTACTTGCTTATGAGCCTTTGCATGTGTCCTTAGGAGCACTATACACTTTTTCTTCATCATTAAATTTTAGACTTGAAGTCAATTAGAGTTTGATGTCAGTGATGAGGACTAGGTGACTTGGGGTTGCACCATATGATTCTGCAGAATGTTAACACAAAACTGACTTAGGGTCTCTGGGATGCACTTGCTTTCCTTCTTGAAGAGAGATTAATTTATTGAGTTATAAGGGGTGTTACAGAATGTTTTTGTTGAGTTTTCTTAACTGTATTCCAGGGTATTTTTCTGGATTTTAAAAAAGATTTTATTTATTATTTTTAGAGAGGGGAGAAGGAAGAGAGGCAGAGAGGGAGAGAAGCCTTAATGTATGGTTGCCTTTCACCTGCCTCCAGCTACGGACCTGGCTGGAGACCTGGTTTGCAATCTAATGATGTGCCCTGGCTGATAATCAAACCAGCGACCTTTGGGTTGGCAGGCCTGCACCTATCCACTGAGCCACCAGCCAGGGCTTTTCTGAATTTTTGTCATTCTGTTTCAGCTATCCTTTGGCAAGATGCTTTTAGTATTTTTTAAAATATTTTATTATTATTAGAGAGAGGGTAAAGTAGAGAGGCAGAGAGGGAGAAAACATTAATGTATGGTTGCCTTTCACCTACCTTCAGTTATGGGCCTGGCTGGAGACCTGGCTTGCAACCTGGTTATGTGCCCTGGCTGGGAATCAAACCAGTGACTTTTGGGTTCGCAGACTGGTGCCTTATTCACTGTGCCACCAACCAGGGCAATATTTTTAGTATTTGAAATGAGAATAGAGAAAACACAGAAGAATCAGAAATTTAGTATAAACCATGAACATATGTACTAAATTATATGAACAGTGTAGTAAGCACCCATGTCTCAGTTTGTACATTTACTGGCTATGGCTTTTGTTTAATCAAAACCCTTATTTATTCAAAGAATTCATTGTATGTGTAAATTTATTCTGTTACATAATTGGTCATAAGCATGGCTTTTTGAAAATCACTAGTGGCAAGTACACCTAGTAGTATATCAGTATTGTCAGCATGGATGTACATAAACTACAACTTCTAATTGGAATTATTGATGCCATGAGATGTTAGGTTCTTTAAATGCCACCAAATTTGTATCATCTATATTCAGTATACAGTTGATAGATATTTCTGCATCTGATCTTGTTACAGGTTCAAAAGTCAAAATACCAGAAGGTAAATTGAAATGCAGAGGCTTTTTTATTCATGGGTACATGCATCCAACCCACCCATCCAACTCTTACTGAGTATTTATTATGGAGCCATCCAAATTGGTACAATAAAAGAAAAAGAATATCAGTATCAGTTTTCTAATAATCAGAATTCAGTCTGGTGGTGGAGGCACACAAATAGTTATTAACACACACATATAAGTATTAAGGATGTAGCTTGGCCTGAGAGAGACAACAAAGACTTTGCAACTGTGGTAACATTGAGAGGGATCATAAAGGATGGGTAGGAGTTCATCAGGGGGGTAGTAAAGGGAGGGTATACATGCCAGTGCATGAAGGGGTATCAGGGCATGGCATTAGGGTAAAGTTGAGTAATTGTGTTGGGCTATAACCCAACAAAGATTATGTTCCAAAGACTTCATTTTTGAATGGTTTAGACAGGGAGGTTGCCATTAGCACAATATTAATGCATTTGGTGAGTTGAAATACACCAATGAAAAATGGGGTCACATTTTAACATAGTGTCATAATGGGAGAATATCGAGCAAAGGTCTTTTCAGATAAGATCAGTTTTAAGGAAATTAGTGTTAATTATTATCTATTGTTAGTCTTGATACTACTGATATTATTTTTATTCCCCATTCATGCTTATGTTTAGCACTGGTCTTTTCTCTCAGCTACTTCTAGACTTCCTTAGGTGAATTTCTACATATTCTCCCCAAGGTTGCATTTGTAGTGAGACTTGCAGTTTTCTTCACGCTTCTTTACAGCTTGGTTGACAAAAATCACAATTTTGTTGTGTGTGTGTGTAAAATATTCAGCTAGATAATCACACCTGTGGTTATCTAGCTAAATAATGTATTTTATTTTTTCTAAACTGCTGTATTTCAATTACTATTTAGATTTTTAAAATGGCAACATTGAGTTGGCATTTTTACTGCTTAAAAATCTTGAGCATAGAAATATCATTTGTAGTTTTAAATGACCTGATCATGTCTTCAGTATTATTTTTGATATGTATTACACATTATGCAGTAGGTTGACAAGTATATTTTCCTTATGCTGTGGTTATTGATTTTTTTCAGCCTTTGAAGTGAAACCCTGTACTCAAATGTATGTGGGATAATTAGTATGTTTCTCAGATGTTATGAGGATGATGGAAACAAAATCAGATAGAAAATAAAAGCCTACACACACACACACACACACACACAATTTCTAGGGGATATGAGAGGACACTTATGATTTTATTAACTCATAGGCATTTGAGTTTATGATTTCCTATTACTGGTTATTACATGTAGGATTAGGGTAGTTGGTCCTTTAATTACAGTATCCATTTAGAATATTCTGGTATCTTAATGTGTTTATTGGGAATTGTAGAACTTGCTTTTCCTGTCCTGAAATGAGCTCATGAAAATGCATGAAATGCTTTTGTCATTTGAGGGGGCAGGGGCTGTTCTTGGCAGTACAATAAGTTTTTCCCTATAAAGAATAGCTAGGACTTAACAGTGAAGAGTCAGAATGCATGGAAGATCAGATTAAATGCATTTGAATTAGTATCTCTATGGGTTTTATATCTCAAAGTCAAAATAGTCATTCTCATCAGATAAAAACATTCTTGACTGGAGAAACTCTGATCCAGAAACAATCTATCATTTGAATCCCCTGATTGTAATATGAATGGATATTCAAGTTGTAACACACTGAGAGTTAATGCTCTATCCCAGTGGTTTATTGAATCGCAGTGCCATCTAAAGTGATCCTCTAACAGCAAACCTGTCAGAATAAGTTTTTATTTTTTTATTTGAATTTTTATTTCTAATTATATTTTACTGATTTTACTATTATAGTTTTCCCCCTTTACCCCCTCTGTCCAGCACCCCACACTCCCAAAAAACAAGCCCCCTAACATTGTTCATGTCCATGGATCATATGTGTAAGGTCTTTGGCTACTCCATTTCCTACACTGTACTTTATATTCCCCTGGCTACTTTGTAACTATTTATAATTCTCAATCCCTCCAACTCTTCACCCAATCACTCACATCCCCTCCCATATGGCAAACATCAAAACGTTCTCCATATCCTAATTTCCATCTCTGTTCTTGTTTGCTAAGTTTGGGGGTGGGGTTGATTCAGTGGTTAATAGATATGTATTTTTGCCATTTTATTGTTCATAGTTTTGATCTTTTCCTTAAATAAGTCCCTTTAATATTTCATATAATAATGGCTTATTGATAATGAATTCCTTTAGTTGTTTTTCTTGCCTGGGAAGCTCTTTATCTGCCCTTTGATTCTAAATGATATCTTTGCTAGGTAGAGCAATCTGGGTGTAGGTCCTTGCTTTTCATGACTTTGAATATTTCTTGCTACTCTGGTATAGCCTGTAGGTAAATAATTTCCTTTCTCTTGCTCCACTTAAGGTTCTATCTTTATCTTTAACCTTTAGCAAAACATAGGTCAGGGCTGACCATGGTTTGTACCATCTGGGAAATCCCAGAGCTTGTACACCTAGTGGACAGCTACAAACTGTTTGCCTGGGGCCCCATGCCTGAGCTATAAAGCAATCTGAGATGCTGCTACTTATGCTGGGCTTGGAGATCCCCAGGCAAAGCCAAGCTGTGAATCTAGGCTGGCTGTTGCTAGTGCTGGGCCTAGGGCTCACTGAGGCAGCTGTTGCTTGTTTGAGAGGATTTAAGAAGTTAGGAAGCAGGAGCCAAGATGAGCTTCATTTGGTAAAGCAGCTTGGGTAGGCCCATAAGTTGTATGGGATGAAGTCTCTGGGGATCTCCAGGATGGGGCAAACAGTATTAGGCAGGTTGATGGAGTCTCAGATGTGTCACCAGCTTGCCAGTTGTGTGCAGGGAAGGTTCAGAATAAGAACAAGGGTCTCTGGCTCACTTGATGGCAGACACTTCAGTTCCTCCTTGTATACTATTGGTACTTTTCAAACTGCTACCTGGTGCTGGAGCTCAGGAGTGACTCTGAGCAGGTGAGTCCATGTGTGAGTTGTTTAAGAGGAACTGCTTAGGGCTCCAGCAGTTTCTTCCACCAACTCAATCTCTGCTGGCTTTTGCAACCAGCAGTTGTGGGGATTTACCTTTTTGGCACTAGGATCCTGGGCTAAGAAGCCCCTGGTGTGGGGCTGGGACTCCACATTCCTGAGATAGCCCTCCCAATGTTTATCCACCACATGTGGGTGAGGGACCATCCTGTTCTACATCTGCATCTGAGATGGATGTGGTTTTTTTAATTCCATTATTGTCCATTCAATTCAAGTTCTGATGGTTTTGAGTTATGGTTGTTCTCTCTCTATTTTTTTTTTTTTTTAAGATTTTATTTCATTACTTTTAGAAGAAGGGGAAGGGAGAGAGGCAGAGAGGGAGAGAGACATCAATGTATGGTTGCTTTTTCACCTGCCTCCAGCCACAGACCTGACTGGAGACCTGGTTTGCAACCTTGTTATGTGCCCTGGCTGGGGAGTCGAACCTGTGACCTTTGGGTTCGCAGGCTGGCACCTTATCCACTGTGCTACCAGCCAGGGCTGTTATTCTATATTTTAGTTATAATTTTGATGTTGTTGTGCAAAGACGTGGGCCATATCTGCATATCTGCCTATGCCACCAGCTTGACCCCAGAGTAAGATTTTAGGTACCTGCTACCAGGCACTTCTCTGTAGCACAATTCCCAATGGTGGAATTTGTAAATGAAATGTCTGCCCCATTCCTCATCCAGACAGTGTTCATGAAATATAAAAGTGTTTGCTGTAAGATGCTCTTATATTTAAGGTCCTATCAATAAAAAATAATGTCAGTGTTATAACAAAAATTCAGTGAATATGTATGCCATCATTAGCCATGACATCAGTAGGTATTTACAACTCAAGGATCAATTGTAATTACTTGATAAATCCCTGTCATCACTTAAAGTTATCAAAACTTTACATTTGAATCACTCCACCATGTCAAACTTTGAGGATTATTTCTTAAGCAATGAGCAGTTAGTAGAGATATCATACCAGAGAAATAAGACCATTTTTAGTTTTGAAAAATAGTAATCTCTATAATTGTGATATGTTTTGAGTCCCTTTGCATCATTTTGCTACTTTTTAACCTTGTTTATTTTACCTTCAAACATTACACATAATTTGATGAACTCTATTCAAAGTCTGCGGAGGAATGTTTCCAATATAATGTATATTGCCTGAAGTACCTCATTATTCTTGTTGTTGATTTGTTTTTGACTATTTCCTGCACTTTTTTATTCCCATTGGATTCAAAATATTGTATACAGCATTACCTCATACACTCATTTATGAATAAGTGTCTGAGTATAGAGACTTGAGTAATAATAGGTAAAATCTTAGGTACATCCAAAGAGTTAGGGATTATATGTTGAACATAATAAATTCAGTAACAATCAGAAGCACAGTATATCCATATTGGTATAAGTGCTTGCTATAAATAACTGATTTCCAAAACTTGTTAATTGTTCCTTAATGTTATTTTGGCACAGTGGGAATAACAAGGCTTTTGAATCACATGAAACAGACTTAAAATATTAGCTCCTCTCTTTACTAGGTACATGATCTTCAACAGCTTATCTGAACTCCTGGACCTTCAGTTGTCTCCTCTGTGAAATAATGATAATGTCCTCTATATCTCAGGTTTGGATAAGAATTAGAGATAATATGAAGCACCCAACACATAGTAAGGATGAGTTCTTTAAACTTTCTGCTTCCCATTAACCTCAAAGTATGTGTAGAATACTCTAATTGGATGATCGCATAGAGAGTATTTTCTATCTCAACACTGACTGGTAAATCTGCAGGAGAATGTTGAAAACATATTGAATGGATTCCAGCAAGAATACCTGGACCTGCTGTGTTAACACAATTTGAATGACAGGAAAACACTCTGACTTTACTACTTAATCATTAGCAATATTTGGGCTGGTTTTCTTACAAACTCAAGCCAACTTGTGGGAAAAGAAAATCTTTAAAAAATAATAAGATAATATCTCTATGCATTAACTTTTAAAATATTTTATTTATTATTTTCAGTGAGAGGAGAAGGGAGAGGGGAAGAGAGGGAGAGAAACATCAATGGTGCCTTTCACTTGCTTCCAGCTACAGATCTGGCTAGAAACTGGCTGGGAATCGAACCAGTGACCTTTGGATTTGTAGGCCGGTGCCTATCCACTCAGCCACCTGCCAGGGCTCTATGCATTAATTTTAATCCAATGGCTTCTATTGCTTGGCAAATATTTGTTAAAGACTAATAATTAGAAATCATAATCTATGCTTCCATGAAGGTTATAACCCACTTTTAGAGAACAGTATTCAATGAAAGAGTATAAAATGGCAAGATAACAGGAAAACTATATATAATTATATTAATAATTATATATATATATTATATATATAATATATATAAATGTACCAATGGAATAGAGAGAAAAGGGAAGATCAGAGTGCACCGTAGGTTCATGTTTGGATGCTTCTTGGCAGAAATAATTAAAATTCTTGGCAGATAGGAAGGGAAAAAGACAAAATGGAAAGGTACATTGATCGACTGTTTCAAGCAGGCAGAAAACAAATGCCCATCTGGAATTTAAGACAATATTAAGTTAAGAAAAATTATGAAAATATTTATGAAAGACTTGTTTATGAATGACAGTTTTATTCAATAGATGATTTGTAGTAGTTTTTGGGTTTTGAGCAGTGAGTAGATGCTTTATTGTACTCTATGTACCAACATTGAGGATGATGTTTTTTTTTTAAGATTTTATTTCATTATTTTTAGAAAGAGGGGAAGGGAGAGAGGCAGTGAGGGAGAGAGACATCAATGTATGGTTGTGTTTCACCTGCCTCCAGCCACAGACCTGACTGGAAACCTGGTTTGCAACCTGGTAATGTGCCCTGGCTGGGGAATCGAACCTGTGACCTTTGGGTTCGCAGGCTGGCACCTTATCCACTGTGCTACCAGTCAGGGCTGAGGATGAAGTTATTAAGAAGGAGCGGGATGGGGAGATGATAAGCAGATGAGCTTATTGCAATACAACTAGGCCTGTATGCTTCAAGGGGGGAATTTTTGCATGAGAATAGAGGAGTTATATCAATAGCAGAAGCTGAGCTATCTTCAGTCCTGGGCAGGGATGTGATATGTGTGTGTGTGTGTGTGTGTGTGTGTGTGTGTGTGTGTGTGTGTGTTGGGGTGGGAGGATAGTAGTGAAAGAGATGTGTAGCCTGCATTGAGAAGGTTTACAGGAGAAGCAGAGTACCTCAGAGGGGTGCAAGGGAGCCAGGCTTCAGATAGAGTTAAGTGGTAAAATGTATGTTCTATGAGAAGATTTAGAATGAAGGGATTTCATTTGCAGGAGAAAGGATGTTAAAGGAAGCTTCACCAGTGGGAAAAGCTGTGGTGGTAAAGTGAGGTGGGGTGAGAAGTGATGATTCATAAATGAGGGAGAGTAAGAATTGACCGGAGGGACTCGAATTTTGAATCTCGTTGATAATTTTGGAAGTGAAATATGTGCATTAGGTTTAGTAGCCTCAAGGTTCCCAACTATGACATAGAGTTATTTTAGTGTCAGTCAAAACTGGCTAAACATCCCAGTTTTTGATAATCCCTGGTCTATTAATTTATAATCTCAATATGGAGCAACAGTGTCTCGGGAAAGTTAAAATTATGCTTCCTCTTGCAGTTTTAAAGAATCTATTCATGTGAGAAATGATCTTTTCTACATTAAAGCTTACAATTTTCTCTAGTCTTTTATTCTAGTAATTCCCAGAATCAATCATGTAAAAGAACTCTGATTTTATATATATATATATATATATATATATATATATATACATACACACACACACACACACACACACACACATATATATATATATCAACCTCAGTTGCAAAATAGTGCCTCAAATTTTAGCTCAGCAATTCAAAGTTTGCATAACAGGTTTGATAACAGGTTTGATATGAATGAAGTCTATAGATTTTTTTTTTTTTTTTTTTTTTGCCTGCATGGACTTTTATACATGGAGTTCTCTTCTGAAATATATATCACCCTGCAAGTGGTGAATGTATTGATCAACAATAGATGGATTTTTATTTCTAGTGTTACCAGAATTTGTGCAAAGCAGATCACATGAGCTGGGGTGGTTATATTGTATCCTGCAGAATCATAAACTCGGATGACAATTCTGGAGATACTACTTTTAAGCCCTCTCCCCGCAACCCCAAGATTCCCTTTGTCTCTGGACATAGGATTCTATATTAATTTGCATGACTGTACTAGTCTCAGCATTCACTAATAAAATAAATTTAATCCATTTCACGTCAGACAAACCCTTACTGCATTGTATATCATCTGGACCATTGAGCATTATGAAGAGAGACATCTAATCTTGAACTATCACTAGAAAGAAGTTGCAGGCTCTCTTGTGCATGCTTTAGCATAAAGAAAGCATGTCATATACTCATAGAGCTGGGAGCGATGCTGGCGGTCAGTTGCTTGCTCTTTAATCTGATGCAGGGATGCCTTTTCGGTACCCCCAGGAGTGAGCTAGAAGGGCAGGTATTGACTCAGCTTGAGGAAAAGCAGTCATGTCAAGACCTCAGAATTGCGAGGGACTGAGCTATGATGTAGTTACTCAAGCAAACGCTGGGAAAGAAGTGGATGAGGAACACTGCAAAAGTTCCATCTAAAATTCTGTAAGAACACTCCAGTTTGACAGGATTTCAGCTGCTGCATAGGAGTAAGAGGAAATAAGAAGACTTTTAACCTTGCTGGAGGATTTAAGTAAAACAGGTTACATTAAGAAATAAACAATACTGAAGAGTCTAGCTTTCACTTTTCAGAACATCTGAAAATGATGAGTGAAGGCTAAACCCAATCACCGTCCGGTGCTATCATGATAAACAACACCAGTTTGCCCTGCGGCCGAAATACTTCCTGACAACAGCCTCTGTGTTCTGAGAACACAGACTCTCTGTAGGCACTGTGCTCCGTGTTATTTTCTTGCAGTGTTCCCAGCATCTCTGTGAGGCAGACATTCTTATCCCATTTTAAAAATGAGGAAACAGAGGCTTAGCCAGGCTACAATTATATAATCAGTGAATGGAAGCACTAGAATGCAAACTCAAGGCATCAATGAACAAATACTATAATGTGAACCTTTAACCAATAAAAGGGAAAAATAGCAGAATGTTCTTATTCTTTAGTCATGCGCATTAAAGTATTTAGAAATAAAATGTTTTTACTCTACAATCCAGCAGTTTCACTAAAGAATGGAAAGCAGGAGCCTGAAGAGAAAGGTCATATGAGGTCTATCCTGAAAGTATCGAGCCAATGTCAATATAAATATGATTAAAACATCTTACACAGCTGATACTTTCAGGACAGACCTCATATACCAACATTTCAGGAAATTACTTACAATAGGCCAAAGGTAAAAACACAGGTATACATTGCAGCAAAATGGGGTATCTACATATAAGAGAATATTATTGAGTCTTAAAAAGGAAGGACCTAGTGATATGTGCTATATATAATATGGATGAACCTTGAGTGAAGTAAACCAGTCACAAAAAGGCAAATTCAATGTTATACCAATGACATGAAGTACCTAGACTAACTTTATAGAATGAGAAAGTAGAAAGATGGTTGCTGGGGGAAGGAGGAAAGATGAAGTGGGAGTTTAATGGGTGTAGAGTTTTAGTTCTGCAAGATGAAGAGAGTTCAAGAGACTGGTTACCCAGTGATACACAATCCTTAACGCTACTTAATTATACACATAAAAAAAATGGTTAAGATGGTAAATTTTGTTATATTTTATCACAATTTTAAAAAGACATATTTATAGTTTACCTTCAAATGTTTACTAAAATGTGTGTGCATATTTATAGATTGAGTGGCTATTGCCAAATATTAATAATTACTTGATCTAGGTAGAAAGTAAATGTATCTACTATTATTTTTATTTTTCAACATATTTGAAAATCTAACAATAAAATTTGGAGGAACTATATAGTTATAACATAAAAATGATTCCATGCTTTCTTTCAAAAAAAAGAAGTCCTCATCCAATGACATGTTTCTATTGATTTGTTTTAGAGAGAAAGGAAGGGAGACAGAGGTGAGGCGGAAAGAGAAGATAGAGAAGGCTTTGATGTGAGAGGGAAACATTGATTGGTTGCCTCCTGTACACTCTCCAACCAGGATCAAATCTGAAACCTGGATATGTGCCCTGACTGGGCCTTGAACCAGCAACACTGTGGTGCATAGAACAGGGCTCCAACCCCTTGAGCCATGTGGCCAAGGCAAGTCCATAATTTGTTAATATTTAAAACAATTAACTATCCTTCAAGTTACAGCTTAAATGCAGCATCTTCTAAGACACTTTATGACTACTCCCACTTCTACTGACTTCTCTTTATTATAGCTACAGCCTCTAATTTTAATGTGTACATTTGTTTTAATTATCTGTCCCTCTGTAATAGAATAGCCCAGAATAAGTGGCCTCAAATAACAATGAGTTTTTTAAAAAGATATTATTTTTATTATTTTTAGAGAAAAGGTTAGGGAGAGAGGCAGAGAGGGAGTGAGACATCAATGCATGGTTGCCTTTTTCACCTGCCTCCAGATACAGACCTGGCTGGAGACTTGGCTTGCAACCTCATTATGTGCCCAGGCTGGGAATTGAACCAGCGACCTTTGGGTTCTCAGGCTGGCTCCTTAACAATGATTTAATATTGTTCATTCTGTGGATTGCTGGAGAAGTTTTTCCCCTGGCCTCACCTAAGACTGTGTAGCAGCATTCACCTGGCACATGGGTAGTGGTGGTCACAGTGCATGAGTTTTCCTGCATGTTGCTTCTCGACATGGTTAGCCTGGGCTGCTTCAAAGGAGGTCTTGAGCAGTGAGACGTCTTACATGGAAGCCTGCTTTCACTAGAGCATAAGTGGAAGTTACTTGGCCACTAAAAGCAGAAGCTGGCTCCAATGCTAGGACCCAACCCTGCTTATACCTGAGGGAAGGCAAAATATGCTCCACCCATCTCTCTTTGCAGCTATTCCCCTAGTGAAGGTGAAACCAGCAAAGAATTCACAGCTGTCTTTCAACCAGGTTGAAGCACTGTTCAATTTATCAGATGTGTAATAGAGATTATGTATTGAGGAGTAAGAGGCAGTTCTTGCTCCCTTTCATAGGACAGTTGGACCCTATGAAAGAAAGAAAAGGAACCTGGTACATGTTAAGGGACTATGAGGTGCAGTGCTACTTACCTTTAACAGCACCAACTACATTCTGTGGTGGAACTGCTACTATTTGGGTTTAATAGATTAGGTAGCTGAGACTGCAGCGGGTGAAGAACCTCTAACTCTAAGTGTATGAAGTGGAGAAATTTCACTCCAGCCTGCTTTCCTCTTTCCTTTTCACTTGATGCTTCACATGGAAAAACAAATAGGCTCCGGCATTTGGTGGGGTATCAGTGGGGGTCCAGGGGCGGCAGCCCCTTTGTGAACATACTTCTCCTAGGCCAGCTTCCCCATGCACCTTCAGCACACCCTGTGAAACCCGTTAACACAGTCATTTCTAGCTAGGGGCAGGTTTTCCCAGAAGATATTTGGCGATAGCTGAAGACATTTGAGATTGTCACAACTCGGGGATGCCACTGGAATCTAGTGGGTAGAGGCCAGGGATGCTGTTAAACTCCTGTAATGCACAGGGCAGAGTCCACCCCACTTGCCATCACACACACAATAATTATGTGGCCCAAAATGTCAACAGTGCCAGGGCTGAGACACCTTACAGATAGCCCTCGTCACATTGATTTGTTGTCAGATGTTTGCACGTGTGCTTCTCCCGATAAATCGAGCTTTTTGTGAAGTGTTTTACTTTTCATTTTTGTATCA
The DNA here is from genome assembly GCA_004026585.1 of Noctilio leporinus. Classification (NCBI taxonomy): domain Eukaryota; kingdom Metazoa; phylum Chordata; class Mammalia; order Chiroptera; family Noctilionidae; genus Noctilio; species Noctilio leporinus. The sequence goes on along the minus strand of PVIW01000414.1, from coordinate 269,003 downwards.
CCATTTCATGGCACATAGCAGGGATTCGATAAATGTTTCCTGACAATGAATGAAACCAATACCTTAGGGAAGAAGCCAAAGTGGGATGGGGTTGAGGAAAGGAGATCTCTTCCACTGAGACTGGCTAAAATCAGGAAGGACTTTGTGGAGGAGGCAGGGGGAGGGGAGAAGCCATCGAAGGAAGGGAAAAATGCTGAGTGGCAGGAGAGAACTTCTGGGCAAGGGAACAGTGGGAGCAGCATTTGGGGAGAAAGAAGAGCACTGTGCACTTAGGTAAAAGAGTTGTCCAGTGAGACCAGGGTGAAGTATGTATAAGGGAAGAGTTTCACGTTGGGCTGAGAATTTTTGCTGAGAATGACTACTTGGAGAGAGACATTTTGATAACCAGCAAGCAAACTTAAAAGGCTTTTGACTGTGAGATGGATCAGCATGTTCTTAGGAAGATGGCTGTGGTACCAGGGTATCAGAGACAAGAGAGCTGGCTGGGTGATCACTGCTGCAGCTCAGATGATGAGTGCCTTCTCAGAGATGATGCCGTGAGAGATCAAAAGAAGGATGTGGTGTCCTTCCCCAAACCAGTGGCAAACTGGATAAGGATAGGAACAATGGATTATACATCTGTGCCACCCACAACACTTTAAATAACATGTTCAATACATGTACAAGACAGATGTAATCTAGTGAGACTGATTTTCATATATAAATTGAGATGCTAATCTCTTTCTTTTTGGAAAACAAAGCATATTCTTGTTGCTTGACTAGCATCTTGTTAATTGCTTGATCAGCGGTGAGACAGGAGGCCACAGTTGGGAGGACTGAGTCAGGAGCAACTAGAACATCCTCTAGTTCATCCAGCTGATGCCTCATGCTTGCCTTGTCCTGCTAACTGCAAGGAATGTCACCTCCCAGAGTGATGGCAAGCACCACACCAAGATGCTTTTCTTTACCCTTTGTGTATTTACTTTGTTATCAGGGTTTTACACACCTCTCCTAAAGTGGAAAAGGTAATTAAGTTTTAGTATAAAAGACTTCCTAACAGACACCAGGCTTCATGGGGGAATAATAATAGAAAGAATATCAACCAATGATTAGAGCCTGTCCTGCTTAATTAATTCAAGTAACTTCCAGGCAAGATTGTGGAGATTGGCAGATACTCCAGAGTGGACTGACACAGGATGGGATTTAAAATGGGATGGAGTTCATCCTCGTGAGGTGGTGTGTGGGCTGGAGAACAATGGGGTGGAGGGACAGAGTGTTCCGGGCTTTTTGGGTTTTTCAGTAAGTCCTGAGGTAACCTGAGTGAAGCATATTTTCATTTGCATTCTCTGATCTCATTGTGAATGAAAGTAAGTGGTCCTTACACTCTGCTTGTGGAAGTGTGAGGGTTAATATAATTCATGCCCACGGGCATACTAACAGGGCAGAAAGAGAGCACTGGGTTTGACTCTGGCTTTGTCAGATCCTAGCTGGGTGACCTTGAGCAAACCATTTGTCAGCTCGCTACCTTAGTCCCTCACCTGTAAAATGAAGATAATGATTGTTCTAACTTCCATGTGTGGCTCGTAAAAGACAGCCAAGCACAATTAGAAAATAATATTGACTGTAAACTGTAATTGAAAAGTAAAAGTTTGAAAAGACAGCCAAGCACAAAGTAGATGTTCAACAAATGTAAATCCCAGATATTAAAAACTCGTAGTATTATTTATTTCTTTAGGTGGCTATATCATGCATGAGTCATTATAGAAATACTACTATCTAATATTTATTAGAGACCCAAGCAAAGCCCAGCATTGTTACTGGTTCACAAACAACAATTGTGTTATTTAATGCCTTGAAAAATAGGTATATTTAGGGAGGTGGGAGGGAGCAGGTGTTCCATAGGTGGCTGACAAACGGAGAAGAACTGGCTCAAGTTTCTGAGAGAGCAAAGGAGCTGCCCTACCATAGATGGGGTTGCTCTGCAGTGCAGTGGGAGATACAGGCCCTGTGAGTGCCAGGACCCACATCCCCATTGGCTCCCTAGTGTTGCGCCCTGGACATGGTAGACGCTTAGCTAAAGGTGTGCTGATTAAGTCGTACCAAGAATGATGAAAATTACTGGTAGTGGTAAAAATCAAGATGTCTTTCAGCGAACAACAATGCCATCAGGGTGTGATGCTCTGAAATGCTTCTAATTCCCATTCTTCTGTTGTTGCCCTCTGATTAAATGCATCTGTCCAGGTTGATGTTCTCATAGTATAGGAGCATAACGATTGGCTTTAATTTTTAATCTATAGACTGCCTGCCAAATTATATGCTTGGTGTTCAGGCCTGCTTTTTGCATTCTTGAGGAGCAATTATGTCTTTGTTCACTGAATTATCTAACTATGTATGCATGTATATACTGTATACACATATGTATATATATGTTACATATACACATATGCATCCATACATGCATGCATGTGTAAAGGTAAAAGGTTTTTCAAGTTCAATTTTAAAGAAGGCTGTCACTGAGGCTCTTTCTTCCTTTGCTAAAAAGTGAACCATTTTATTCCCATTCTCATCAGCCTGTCTTCTGTGCCTGTGTTTACCTAATCCAAAACTAAGTGTTCCTATGGGCTGTTAATACTTGATAGGTAAAACTCTGAGAGATGAAACAGAAAAATATAAAGCTGGATCAAGCCAAAGGAATGACTTGGTGATGGTGAAATTTCAAGTTGTATAAAATGTATTTGGGGGTAAGATGCTCTGCTCTTTGGGAGGCATTCTGTTCTCATCTGGGTATCACAGGTATTTTCTGCCTATTTGTACATCTGATCGATTTGATTGGAATTATAAAAGATCTGACTTACCTTGAAGTAGAGGTTCTGCCTAAAAGCTAAAGTGTTGACTACTTTCTTTTGAACATTAGTATTGCTTCTCTCTACTATAACTTAGCTCCTCACTGTCAGGGGACACCTATGTGTACCTGGCTTATAATAGTACTTGGCATGAAATTGTTTGATGATGGAAAGCTTCCATAGTGCATGAGGCTCTCCAAGGCCCTTCACCCAGAAGTCCCTCCTGGGTCTCTCTTTCTTAAACCAAACAGTCTAATAGACTTGGAGTTAGTGTCTCCACACATGTCCCTTGCCCCTCTCCTCCCAACTTTACAGAGTGTTTATTAGTGTTTGCGAAGAAAGGATGAATCAGATAACTTCATAATAAAAAGAACCTTTTCCCTCTGTATTGGTTGTCTTGATTCCCTGAGAACGGTAGTGGGTTGCTGAATATTAAGAAATAAGTAGCAGAGGGCAATTTTTGCTTAAATACCCAGATCAATCCCAACTTTTTATCTCTCCTCTCTGACACTGAGAACAAGGTCTTCCTTATTCAATAAATACTTGTTAATTAATGAATGTGTGGAAGATGGGAACACTTTGGTAAGTTTTGCTCTTTGTAGAATTTTAGTGGGACATCCATACATGAGACATTGTGTAAATGTGGGGGCACTTAAAAGTGGGGCAAAGGGAAGTGGGGGAGGAGGGTTTTTAGGATGTGGGCATCACTTGCTATATCACTCCTTGTAATCATTTCAAAAGCATAGGGACAACTATAGGGAGGAAAGTTTATTACTCAGTTTACGGTGGCGATTAATCCTGTATAAATTTGGGGGACAATGGGCTTGTGCAGATATTTAGTAAAAATAAGAATGCTATGGCTTAATCAATTATTCCAGGATAAATTTTTCTGCCGCTGTTCCTTCTTAAGCCTGGCAGGTAACAAGTTCTCTCCTTTCTATGCACACCTAGTATCCATTCCTGACTTAATATTCCCACTCTGTTTTTGTAATTAAAACATCATTTATACTGAGAATAATTAAGACAACTGTACATTTGATTTTAAAATCAGTTTTGAGTATTGCGCCTTGTCAAGCTACAAGAATGGTTCCTGCAGCTTTTACAATGTAGCATTAAGAAGCAGACAGTGACCGCAGGCACCTGAGTGGAAGGTTTGACAGTTTGATAAATTAGGAATGACACTTGCCAAAATGGCTGTCCTTCCTGCAGCCTGCCAGTGGAGCATTTGCACACTGTTAATTGAATTGGCAATTTGTGTAACAGTGCCTGCCCCTGAGCTTTTGTGATGCCGGATCTGCCATTTAACTCTGATAATCCAGGACTTGGGAATAAGGACGAAAAGCTTCACATGATATTACTGCAGATTTAAAATGACAGTCGGGGACCTTGTTGCCAATTTCCCATTAAATGAGAAATAATTAACAATAGCAATAACAAAGTCTTATAAAGCTGGAAAGTTAAATTGACTTTTCAGCACTAGTATCATACAAAATTGCTTCTAGTGCGGTTATCGGATGGCCCTTTCAAGATTATATACCCTAAATAGTATCATGTGATGAACCAAACAAGGATGTTTTGCAAGCTAACCTGTTTTATTACTGTGAAAAATCTTCTGATTATCTACAGGGGTTGTATTGTCATTAAGAATTTGTTTTATGCTATAAGATTTCATAGAGGCGGAGACCTTAATGAAATAAGAGGTTTTTATTTTCTTTCTTTTGCTAGTAATTCAATTATAGCTGCAATAATATATTGAACTATAGCTAAATAATGTCAATTGGAAGTTTTGTAGAATAGTCTGAATTATACGTAGCAATCTTAAGTGTCCTTCCTTGATACTCCCCAGGGTTTTGAGAACTCCTGAATATTTGTGTATATATGTTTTTACCATCATATTCAGAATAATGGTTGAGAGCAATACAGATTCCTGGCACAGGGTTCTTCTAAAAATTTCAAAATATGTGAAGTTTTCACAATTTTCCAAGCCATGGATGTCATAGTTCGTCACTGTTTTTTGTTGGTTTGTTTGTTTAGCTCTGACGGTCAAAATCTTTGGGGCAGTATTGAGTTAGCTATGTTAGCATGGACTGGAATGGTATATACCTGGTATGCTCTGGATGGCCGTACCTACCGGGTATACTCAGCACTGTGGTTAAACATTTTGCCTGTAACCCTTGACCATACACTGGTATATGGGTAGTGGCTAGGTAAAAAGTGGACACCAGATGAGCCAGAAATGTCTAAGGAACCATTTTGATGGCAAAAGACAACCCTTGATTTTTTATTATAGATTCCCAGTTTGCACGTGTAGTTACATTGCTGTTCATCAAATGCTTTATCTAGAAGGGAGAAGAAAGCTTCCTTAGATAATCAGGATATTCAAGAATAGGATGAAACATATTTTTATTGTGGTTAGAGAAGATGGTCTTTGCTCTGTTTTTCAGAATTTGCTTTTGTGATCAATGAGTACATTTTATGAATGTAATGTGATAGCAGGATACATGAATTTCCCAGGTACTGTGGGAAATTAGGACCATCATGCTGGATAGAGATCAGGGCTTTTCAATGCAAAGGTTATATTGGAAGCTTGAAGCTATGGTGACTGCAAGGGGAAAAAACAGGAATGAAATGTTACAAGCATAAACATTTAAGACTTAGGATGGAAGTAGAAGGCAATGACGGAAACAGTAAACACTGAAAAGAATAGAGGAGAGAATAGGAGGTAGGATGAGGCGGAACTGAACTGAAAACAAGACACTATATGTGGACTCAGAATACCCATGTGTCTTTACACCTCAGCTATACATTTTGGCAAGTCAGGAAAGCTTTTCTGGGCATTCATCTCTTCATTGAGAAATGAGAGTACATGGATGCCTAATTTTACCTCACAAAGGGTTTTGGTTTGAGGGTTGGGGGGGGGGTGAAAATTAAATAGAGTATTGTGAAAATAGTTTTCAAATTATAAAACATTATATGAAAAGTTAAGCTGTTAATAAATAGCAATGTAATAAGAGCATAGTTTACAGAGAAATGATCCAATGCTTCAAAATTCATAGGACTGTGAAAGAAAATGAAGAGGGAGAGGCCCAATAAATAATGAGAGGCATGTTCTCTTGTGCCACCATAGTATATATATTCAGGACAGTGGCAAGGACAGACAGTCGTGTCCAGAGTTTTGCAGAGAGACTGAGTTGGAAAAGAAATTCAGGTAGCAGGTGTGTAAGGCAGTGGGCACTGCCCACTGTCCAGAATAAAGGTGATGTGTGTGCACAGGACTGATGCGAGTTACAAAACAGGCGAGGAACTGGCATGAAAATTGCTGCATTTCCACAATTTGAAATACCTTGGAAATTGAAAACGTGTCTTGTAATTGATGTATATATTTAATATGATAGTTTTTTTTTTTTTCCAGGAGAGCTGATAGTAAATTGATGACATATTTAGAAATTGATAGTGCTGTAGGACTGTTGCAATTGGCAAAGTGTTAATATGGATATAGCATGCAAGCGGCTAAGTTTTGCATACTTAATTGTCAAACTAGATGAAAGCCTTCTGTACCTTTCCTCATTCAAATTTAGGACATTATTTTATTTGGTGATTATTGAATGCATATCATTTTGATTGCTTACTGCATACTAGATGCTGTGGTGAAAGCTGTATGTACATATGTCATTTAATTCTTTTTTTTTTTTAATCCTCACCTGAGGATTGCTCACTGATTCTAGAGAGAGAGTAGATAGGGAGGGAGGGGGAAGAGATAGGAAAGAAGGCAGGCAGGCTGGCAGGAAAGATAGAAGGAAGAAATTGGTCAGTTTCCTCTTATACGCACCCCGACTAGGGATCGAACCTGCAACCCTTAGGTGTACAGGAGGGTGCTTCCACCAAGCCACTCTGCCAGGGCTGTCATTTAATTCCTAAAGTAACACTAAGAAGGTAGTTTTTAGCCCCCACAATAAATTTGAACACACTGAAGTTAGGTAAATTCTTAACTTGATGCAAAGCCTGATGCTCTGCAGTTAAATGTTGAAGAGCAAACAGAGATGCTCCTTCCATCTGGATTACAGCCCAGGGGAGGTGAATATGTGTTAAGAAAACAATCAGGCAGGGAAAGATACACAGTGCTGTAAATGCCACAATGGAAGCAAGAGTGCTCTCGAAGGAGCTAGGGAAGAGACATCATTTCTAGCTAGGAAATAGGAGGGGTTTCTTCCCAGACAGAGCTGAAACAGGTAGAGATGAGGCAATGGTCATACGAACAGGAGGAACCAGGTAAATGAAAGTAATGGAGGTGCCAAAACACTACATGAATAAAGGAAAATTAAGTTACTAGGTTTGGTTGGATAGTAGCATGAATGAGCAGGAATAGTGAGAAATGAAGGCCAGATGATGCATTTCTAAAAGCTAACGCCCAGGGTTTTGTTGGTGTAATTATGATTTCACTAGTCATCAGTTTACTTTTTTCTTCCAGTTGTTTTGGCTTTTGTTTCTAAGTTTTTGCTAAACCCATCTCTGGGGTTATTTATGGTTAAGTTTCTGATTTGGGTTTTGTATATTCAAAATCTTCCACAATTCTTTTGTCCCTAGGGAAAAATCATGGCTGGGTATTTTTTTAACAGTTTAATGGGCATAAGAAGTGTATTTTACATGTTTAATAAAGGAATTGCCCTTCTTTTTATTGGTGATGCTGAGCTACATACATGTCATGTTGGAAAAACTTCAGGTGAAAATGACTTCAGTAGGGACCTGGGGGAACCCAGGCACCATTCTCATTCCTAAGGCTTTTTTAAATGACTGCAGTTATTGCTGCATTTTTTTAAAAACTTGGACGATACATGTATCTTTTTTATTTTTTCTGCATTTTCTTACATAGGTTATGTATACAGTTCTACTTATTATCGTTGTCCAGCTAATTCTCTAACGCTACAATTCTAATTCGTAGCCTTTCATATTATTTTTTTCTGTGTCACTTATTGATGCTCATAGATAAGGATGGCTTCCTTCCTCCCTTGTTCCTTTGGGTATTTGCAGTTGTGCTTTTCCTAAATTCTTCACATGAAAACTTACTTCTTTATTTTTAACTTTTGAGTTTCGCGAAATCTCTAAAACTGAACATTTTCTCTAAGACCCACTTTAGCTCTGTCCCACAAATTTTGACCTGGAGTGTTTTTGATATTATTTCACTCAAAATCTTTTCTCGTTTTATATTTAACTCAAAGGACTTTTACTAATATGTTATTTAAGTATCAGACATGTTAGAAGTTTTTCCACTGTCTTTTGGGGCATTAGGCAAATTCCCTAAGTTGGCAGCTATTGTGTAATGTTTTGCTATTTGCCTTAAGGATTGGACACATTCTACAGATACTGCTGAGCACGAGCTGTGTAACAAGCCCTGTTCATTAAGCTTTTATTCTGGAGTAGGATGGAGGGGGACAGACAGTGAAAAAGCAAATGCACTGGCTACATGACAGAATAGTGATCAGCAAGCACTGTGAGAAAAAATGAAGCAGGTGATGTGATAGAGCTAATCTGATGGGCGCAGGTTTGCTACTTTTGATCGAGTGGATAAGGCAGGACTACCTAAATTGAGATTTGGACAAACTTGGGTGACCAGAAGGATCCAACAAGTGTGCTGAAAAGCCATTCAGGGAAGCAACAAAACTTCTCAAGTGGAATAACTTGGTATCTTGCAGAAGCAAAATTTGTTTATAAAGGGGGTGGCGGTGGGGCTTGGGTGTAACAAGTAGCCCTTGGCTAGGTCTAAACAGGGAATAATATCAGAAAATGTTGGTTTTTATTTTTTAGTTGAATTTATTGGGGTGAAATTGGTTAATAAAATGATATGTTTCAGGTGTACAATTCTATAGTACATCGTCTGTATATTGCATTGTGTATTCACCACCCCAAGTCAAGTCTCCTTCCATCACCATTTATCCCCCAGCTCTCCCTGCCCCCCATTCCCTCTGGTAATTACCACCCCAGTTTCTGTGTCTATGAAGGGTGTGTGTGTGTGTGTGTGTGTGTGTGTGTGTGTGTGTTTAATCCCTTCACCTTTTACAGCCAGTCCCCCAACTTCCTCTCCTCTAACATCTCTCAGTCTATTCTCTGTATCTAAGTTTGTTTCTGTTTTGTGTGCTAGTTTATTTTGTTCATTAGATTCCACATATAAGTGAAATCGTATGGTACCTGTCTTTCCCTGATTGGCATATTTTGATTAGCATATAATAAGTCTTTTTTCTAAGTTTTATTTGAAGATTAATATGAATTTGAGAGAGAGAAACACTAAAAAGAATGTCTGGAGAATAGTAAGCTTTACTTTAGTATGTGTTGTTATGACAGCAATCCTTTATCATTCCTTGTGAGTAAATACCTTCACATATATTAGGCCATGTGAATGTGTAATTGAATAAATAAACACAGCATGAATATACTAACTTCATTTGAACCCCTTTAAATTTGTTGGTTCTTAAAAACATTTGTGTTCTCCAAATTAAAGATTTCCAGATCATCTTAGTATATGTCCTGTGTGACCCTGGGCGAGGCCCTCTTCCAGAGCTGTTGTGAGGGTTGAATGAGGTGATGTCAAGCAACAGGTGTGAGGGGAAGCATGTAACATGCCCTCAGTGGTAGCTATTGTAATGACCTAATTACAGTTCAGTACATTCTGTTTAGGTTCATAATTCCTTTAATTACTTGGACAATTCTATTCACTGTATACTAAATATATGAAAGTAGAAAATAAGAATAAAAACCACTTTTCTGTCTTCAGAGCTGCACTTTGATGCTTATCAGGTGTCTCACATTCTGCAGGCTTTCTCAGAAACAGTCAAAGAAATTGATAGTTACTTAACATGCAGTTTGGAGGGTCAGTGCATAGAATTTTATGGAAAAAGTTATTCAAAGAGTCTGTTTTCCCTGGATTTATTTGTTTGTGAGGACAAAGAGAGACTTGCAATTTATAATTTCTACTGAGCAATGTCCTAGCTGTAAAGAGATATTTTACTTATTTATGAAGAATAATTAATTATTTGCTGGCGTGAAGGAAGAAAGCATTTTAATGAAGGCATACATTTTAAAGCTGGAGGTGGAAGAGAGGAAACAAAAGTTGCCAAAATGTAAACTATTTACATCTAGATGATTTAGTTTAAAGGAGATAAAACATTCCTCAAACGGGTATAGTAGTAAGGGTTGCAGTGAATTGCAATTTATAATAACGTTTTATATGCTGCATAACTCTTGAAATTCAAGCTTCTAAATCAGGAATCATCGTATCAGGGTAAGATCTCATCAGTATCCAGACATTTTTAAAGCCATAAAGTCATTTATAATTTACACATATGATTATACTGCATGTAGAAGAAAACTTCAGCTATCTGGAACTTAAAGAAAATTGTTTTGGATAAAAGAGGGCCTATTCTTCAACCACCAGTCATTTTCTTTTTAATTTAAATCATTTTGGAAAGATTTTTTGTGTGAAAGATAATTGAGCCTTTTCTTTATGACTTGGGAGCATCATTATGTATGCATTTCATTACCATGAAAATAATATGGTGTAATGTCCTCAGGGACCACTGGACTGTGAGACTGTTTTGACTGGATACTAAATTGGCCCAGATTATAGTGTATTTTGAAGGGTTTTTTTCCTCTTATTTACTGCCCCCCCCCTTTCCTGTTCCTTCCTGATTGTCAGCTTTAACTCCTCTCTGCTGTTAGCATTTCTAGATCTCCATTTGAATTTGTTGCTTCAGATATGCTTTTAGGACAGACACCTTGGTTTGTTGGAATTACATAGAAACCCAGTGAACAGAATCTCATAGATGACAAATGGCTCCTCTGGGAATAAACTACCAGGACTTCATAATACCCCTTTTGACTCTTCAGAGACATTTTTCAGTTTTCTTAATTTGGGTGCAAATTTACATAAAGCACAGAGACACTTTCTGGAATAAACTCACCCAGCGTCACACAGGACATATACTAAGATGATATGGAAATCTTTAATTTGGAGAACACAAATGTTTTTAAGAATCAACAAATTTAAAGGGGTTCAAATGAAGTTAGTATATTCATGCTGTGTTTATTTATTCAATTACACATTCACATGGCCTAATATATGTGAAGATATTTACTTACAAGGAATGACAAAGGATTCCACACATGAATGCATGTGTGTGCAGCATTCACAGTTCCGCAGCCTTGAGGTACAGTTCAGCCCAGTTCTCCACCCTGTAGTAACCCTATATAACCCCCACCCCCACCAAAAATGCCCTTCCTAATAATGCTTTTAGAGGCCTTGGGGAAAACAATACAATTTCTCTCATTTCCTTTACAACTCTTGTTTCTGAAAATATCTTAGCCTAATTGTTGTGTCCTGGATATGTACATGAAATGTGTGATGATTCCACAGAAAACTTTCAAGGAGGCAGCCTCCTCTCCAGTTTTAAGCGAAGCTTCTGGATGCTCCAAACTTTAAACCCAACATAAAATTACTGTAGTTTTAAACTTCCTAGACTGATTTTATTTATTTCTCTAGCTAAATTTCTTAGTGTGGTTCAGCTGCTTGGTTTGACCTCTTGACTAAAATAAGTTTACCAGCATTTCATTGAAATGATTCTTATCTTTACAAAGATAAATAATGGCCATATTTCTCAAAAATTCAGATTAAGAATGTAGATTACTGGGATTTATGAAGACTATTTTTCTTTTCAAATATTTGATCAATATCATGGAATGTAGTTAGACACCTTGGAAAGCTATTAAATAGAAATGCATCATGATTTGGGGGGGGGGGAAGAAAGGCAAATACAGAGGGGAGAGTATGTTAGAGGATTCACCCATGTGCCCAACTGACCCTGTGGGGCCAAAGAAGCTGATTTTTATGTTTTAAACTAAATCCAACATAGATTAACCATGTCACGTCCCCTTAACCACAGGCACGTGAATCTCAGGGTAGACAGCTGTTTGGATGTCCCACACTGGGACTGCTGCCCTCAACAAATACTTCTGATTCTCCTACATGGTCACTTGGCAGCATCTATGTGCACCCATATGGCTGCATGGCATCGTGCCTATTGACAAGTCATTGGATTGTTTCCCTAGGACCCAGGTGCCAGCAAACATGGGTTTGATCTAACTGCCTGCTGAACTACACCTCTTCTTTCTCAGAAATAAAAAAGATTACAAAAATTTTACTGTGGAAACGACCTCCAAGTTTATGGCGCTACATTTATTGACATTTCATTATTTTCCTACCCCCTGGACACTTACTGTGTCTGTAAAGATAACAAAAGGAGGAAGGATGCTATTTTCTCATTTACTAAGCAGATAGTGCAGAAAATAGTGAACTACAAATGTGGGCTGTCACCTCCGGCCCCAGTGTGCACACAGTTCCCAAAGCATCTGCAGCCCTGCTTGAGGACAGAATGGAGCCTTGGTGTGCATTCTGGGACATTGAGGCTGGTCATGCAACTTTCCTTTCAGCCAGTTTCACTGTTTACATGGGAATAGTGGTTTTCTCATAATGGGTAGGATGCTGATATATGAGATGATACATAAGAAGTACTTGGAGGTCCTTGAAATAAACTTATTGATTCACGTGACTACTCTATGTTATGATGAAGGAAATTGTGCCCTTACTCTAGAATTAGCACATGGATGTTTAACATCCTTTACTCTTTCTAAATAGATATTTTCTGTAGACTACTTGAGCTTCTAAGGCACATTTATTGTTTTATTATCTTGTTTTATTTAGTCATCATGTAAAGTTTACAAAGTAGGGTATTATTATTCTTATTCTTATTATTTTTATTTTACAAATATGTAAACTGGGGCTAAGAGCATTATTATGCTTTGTCCCAACAAGTTTTAAGTGACAGAAACAAGCCTCAAACTCAGACTGTTTTTCCTGGGAGTCCATTATATTTAATGTAGAAGAATCCTTGAGAGACTGTACTCATTAGGATAAATTCTGTTTTATTTCATTAAGTAAAGCCTCCAAATAGTTAAGAGGTTGATTGGAAAATAGATATTAACATACTCATTAAGAGTAACTTTAATAGAAAATATCCCCAAGAGCCACCATTGTAATTTATTGCTTTTATTTCCTTTTTGGACTTGCTTCTTGAGTAATGTTTTCGGTCAGTTTCTTGGCAACAATCTTGATTCAGTTGTTTCCTTTTGTTAGGAGGTCAAAGAATTTTCATTTGCCTAAAAGGAGGAAAATTTGTCAGGATTCCAGAAACCCATATCACTCTAGATGTGATATAGACCTTTAAATCTGCATCACTTCTAATTAATACCAATTTATGAACACTGTCATGACTCTTAAGTCCATTTTACTGAAGCAATTGAAAATAAATCAAAGAAGTTATAGGTAAAGGAGCTTTGAAGGCCGACAAGGCCTATTTTGACTGTTACTACTTTCCTCTTTTAGATAGAAACATTTTGAATCAGAAGAATAATGCAAATGGAAGATAAAACTTTTGTAACCAGGCAGATTAGCAGGTCAATGTTTAATGTTGAATATGCATAAGAGAGGGTTAAAGAGTTAAATTGTCACTGAGTCAGTGTTTGACCCTCTTTATTTGGGAATGTTTGGGAGGGAGGTATGGCAGAATCACTAATCTTATTAAAGTATAAATATTTCAATGATTCACTCCTATTTCCAAGGGTGATTTTTTTTTTTAATGAAAAAGTCGCCTTCTCACTTTTAAGAGTTTAACTCCAAAGTATCATCCATCCTCTGTAAGTGTATATAGTTGGATGATTTTTAGTAAATTTCAAGTTTTGTCTCCATCAGAATTCAGTTTTAAAAGATTTCCAACATCACAAAATATTCCCCCAGGCCTAATTACAGTCAATTCCATCTCCCACCCCCCACCCTCAGGCAAACATCAGTCTGCTTCCTTTTTCTCTGTAGTTTTGCCTTTTCTAGGAATTTCATGTAAGTGTAATCATAAAATATGTGGTCTATTGTGACTAGCTCCTTTCGCTTAGTACAATGTTTTTTAGTCTAATTCAAGTCATGTGTGTCTACAGTTTTTCTTTTTCCTTTCTTTCTGTTCTTTGTGTGTTTTTTTTTTTTTTTTATAATTACTGAGTAGTAGTTTATTGCATGAATATAGCATATGTTACTTATTTAGTTACCAGTTGATAGACATTTGGATTGTTTCTGATCTGGGCTATTTTGAATAATGCTGCTATGAACATTTATGTACAAGTCTTTGTATGGAAGGATTTTCTCATTTCCCATGAATAGATACATAATAGTGACATTTCTGAGTTGTATGGTAAGTGCATGCTTAATTTTTAAGGAAAATGCAAAAATTATTTTTCCAAAGTGATTGGATTGGACCATTCTGCATTCTCACCAGTGACATATGCAGTTGTTTTAGTTATTTGCTACAGCTAGTTTCATTTTTTTATTGTGCATTTGATTTCTCTCAGTATTCATTTGTATTTCTGTATAATAAGTCCTCACTTAAAGTCAATAGGTTCTTGAAACTGCCATGAAGTGATGTGTGACCAATTTTACCATAGGTTAATTGATATAAACAAGAGTTAAGTTCCAATGGTATCTCATCAATCTTATACTGAAATGACATTATTTGAGGACCTGCTGTGTTAGTTTTCTATTGCTATGTAAGAAATTACTGCACGTTTATTTTAGCAACTTAACCTAGATTTTTATCCATAGTTACTGTGTGTTGGGAGTTTACATGCAGGCTAACTGGTCTACTATTGAGAGTCTCACTGAATGAAATCAGAGTTGGATGATACTGTAATCTCCTATGAGGCTTGAGGTCCTATTCTGAGATAACTGGTTGCTGGGAGAATTCAATTTCTTAAAGTTGTAGAACTGACGTTTCTATTTTCTTGCTGGCTTTCAGCTGGGGATAACTCTTAGTTTCTAGACAATACCCTAGAGAGGTCCTTACCATGTAACCCCCTCCAGAAGCAGTTTGCAACAAGGTTAGTCGCTTTCTCAAGGCAAGAGAAATAATCCGTCTCTCTTTCAAGGAAGACATGGGCCCTCTTTTATTTATTTTTATTTTTAAAATATTTTATTTATTTATTTTAGAGAGAGGTGAAGAGAGGGAGAACCAGTAACTTCTGGGTTCCCAGGCCGGTGCTCAGTCCACTGAGCCACCCCAGCCAGGGCTGTTTCTTTAAATGTGGTTAGTAGAGGAGTTTTGCTTACTATTTATTTCCTTAATGACTAATCATGTTGAGCATGTTTTCCCGTGTTTATTAGCCCATTTTTATATTTTCTTTGGTGAAATCCTTTTAAAATATTTTGCCTACTTTTATTATGTTATCTTCTTTTTATTGAAATTATAACAGGTTATATATTCTGGATACAAGTCCTTTATAAGAAACTTGATTTGCAAATACATTCTCCCAGTCAGCAGCTTCTTGTCTTACCATTTTCTTAATGGTGTCTTTTAAAGAGACCAGGGTTTTCAATTTTGATGAAGTCTAATATCTCATATTCTAATGGATCCTCATACTTTGAGTGTCAAATCTGAGAAATCTTCACCTAACCTGAAGACAAAAAAAATGTTTGCCTTATGTTTTCTTCTATCATTTTATAATTTTGCTCAAAATTAAAGTGTATTCATTTGAATTAATTTTTGTCCATAGAATGAGGTGTCTAAATATATTTATTTAGGTATAGGTATATTCAGTTGTTCCAGAAATAGTTGTTAAAAAACTTTCTTCTTCCTCTTGAATTGACTTGACAATTTTGTTGAAAGTCAGTTGACCATATATATATTTAAGGGTTTCTTTATGGACCCTTTCTTATTCCATTGATGTATTTATCTTTCCTTATGCTGGTACCACATTGTCTTGATTTCTGTCATTTTAAAGTTTTGAAATCAGGAGGTTTTAGTCCTATAATGTTGTTGTTCTTTTTAAAAATTGCTTTGGCTCTTTTAGCTCATTTGCATTTTTATTTAAATCTTAGGATCAACTTGTTAGTTTCTCTGAAAAAGCCTACTGCAATTTTGATTGAAAATTCACTGAGATCAATTTGAGCTGAATTGTTACCTTAACAATACCTAGTCTTCCCAAACCATGGACATACTGCATCACTTTATTTAAATCTTCTTTAATAGCTCTAACCAATACAAAAGGTATTGCACATCTTTTATTAAAGTTAGTCCTAAGCTGTTTATTCTTTTTATAACTACTGTGAATGAAATTGTTTACCTAATTTAATTTTCTAATATTTGCTAATATATCAAAATATAATTAGTTTTTATATATTGAACTTTTATCCTAAAACTTTGCTTGTATTTTATTTCTTAAATTATTTTAGAAATGTTAAAGATAATTAACATACAGGATTATGTCATCTATAAAGACAGTTTTTATTACTCCTTTCTAATCTCAATGGTTTTGATGTCTTTCTTTTGCCTTAGTGCAGTGGTTTGAATCTCCAATACAATGTTGGAGAAGGAGCCCCATAAAGAGCAAAGAGTCACTGTCCATGTAGCTTCAGGATAAAACTTAAATCATACCTGCTGTGTGTCTGCTTCTTAGATGTAAATGTCTCTTTTGAATAATTATTCTAAAAGAATATTTTGTCTAAGACCTATCTTCTCCTTGCTTTCTTCCAAAGAACTGCAAGGAATTTTGGTTTTACAAATACAATTAAATATATGTAGCTTACGTGACAGGTTTTTCTTTCAAACATTTTTTGGGTGTTTTTTTTTCCCCAAGAAAGAAATGAAAGGCCCATTGGCTTAACAGTCACAAGACCTTGCTAGCTAGTTAGCTAGCTACCTTTTGATTTTTGGCAAATTTCTTAACTTCTCTGAACTTTTTTCCCCATCCATATAATAAGATGATTGAGTCGTGTGTAATAAACTTAAATAGTATCCTGTGTTTTAATACTTTATGGTTTGAGGACATATTACTTTATTCACCTTAAACATGCAAAATGAAGTTTATCTTATTTTAAAATATTTTAAAAATTCAATTTGTTCTCTAATCACTTCAATGCAATCTCAGAAGACACCTATGTGAAACAAAAACTCTTCTCAAACAATATGGCCTCAAAAAGGCAAAACTTGGGAATGAATATTAGGCTTTCTGAGAAACTGCATATTCTGAAGCTCACACATCTTTTCTGGTCTCCATCAAGGCACACTATAAACTAGTATTATTGCAGGCATCTTCAAGGAAGGCACCAAAATTATTTTGCTTCTTGGGATTTTGTTGCATCAGTAACATAGAATTTTGTTTTAATGGTATTGTGTTTGGCCTAACAAATTAACCCTGTAATTGAACATGTAATAATACATGCCATTAAATTTTCTGCTAGTCTATCATTTATTTATTATTTATACTAAATATATTATTGTAATAACAATTAAGTTAATTATGGTACACAATTGTATTTTAACTCTGATTCAATTTGACCTTTTAAACCTAAGATAGTCTACTCTCTCATTTAAGACCACAATTATTAGACCTTAAAGTATCGAGGATAATTTTTTAAAAATTTTCATGATGGAGGGGAGGCAGTGGGACAAAACAAAGTATAGCAGCATCAGCTTCTAGTGTTTAGCAGTAGCTCAGCTTTTTCAAAGCCTCCTTTTTTTTTTCAAGAGATGCTAAAAGGGTGTTCAAAAAAGATGAAAGCTACATGATTAAAATGAAGCATGCTATGTTTAACTGGCAGTTTATGCTACATAGTCTATATACTCTGGTCTAATCATCTTGTATTGTGTCTGACTAGTTTCTGTGGTTGAAGATTCTTGGCCAGAAAGGACCTTGTAAAATTAGTTCGTATTAGAAAAAATATGGATGCCTGCAAAATTTGGAGAAAGACTGATTTTAGGCCTGTCAAATGACATAAATAAATGATCAGCAGGAGGGTTTTGGTCTAATTTGGAGGCAAAAAAGTAAAGTGGTGTATGTGTTTAGAATTTTCTAATAGGTAGAATTCCCATCAAACTAACATTTTAATTCTTCCCAGAGATTTGTCTCTGAATCTATGTTTTAAGAAAATCTAATGGGTGTATGTGTATATACTTCAGAATATAAAGTTCACACATGGCAGATAAAATGATAAACTATGAGGATAATATCTTGGGCTATCCAAATTAAGTAAGGATATAAGATGATGGTGCAGGATATCAGGATGCAGAATTTGAATTCGTAATAATTATGAGCCTGAGACAAAATGCGTAACTGTTTTCTTTCCATCTGATGATTGGATAGGTTTTTTTTTTTTTTTTTTTTGCAGCTATAGTTATTTATTTTTTCTATTGGTATGACATGTGATCTCCATTTCTTAAATGAGAAAGCATATGATTACCATATTTCCAGCTGATGACACAGTATAAAGAATTTATTTTAAAATAGTGCTTTGGTGTTTATGTATATTTGTTTACCTTCTCTCTTAGGTAGCAATAGGGTTTGCATTCATTTTGTGAAGTGAAACATTTGATATTTTATTAATTTACTGGTTTTTAAGACTGTGAATCTCAGTGTTACTTACAGGTTCAAAGGTAAAACATGAATATACCTAAATACATTGTTTTAGTGAAAGGCACAGGAGAGGTTTTTTAAGGGTTCCTTAACTTTTAATCCCAAAACTCACACCTTGCCTGATTAGTTCTTTAAGATTCTGTTTTGTGTTAACTCCAGAGAGATGCAGTTTTGGTAGTATGATTTTTTTATATCATTTATCTGAATAATATTGAAATTGTTAACTCCAGAGGTTTGTGAAAAGAGTCTAGAAGTAATAAGAGGAGAGAGGAGAATGTTTTATTCTTATGATGTTAAGTAAAAATGCTCCTTCTAGTGAGCCACTCTAGCCACGCCCCTCTAATCTCTGACCTTAGACAAACAATTAATACACAAATATTCCAAAATACTTGATTTCTCAGTGGCTCCGATCTCACTTTTCAGCTGAGGATGTGTACTTTTCCTATGGCAAACTCTACTTGAACAGGAAAAATTTTCCTTGACCTATGTTGTGAGAATCACTTCTAATTAATCTTTATAAGCTAGTGAAAGGAAATGTAGTGCTTGTATGAATAGTTTGACAGTTTAAAAAATAAATTATCTTCAAGTAAATTAATTTTTGAAATTAGGGAAGCCACATGTACTCTCAAAACTATACATTTAGTGGCATCTGCTGAGTATCAGGGACTTAAAACTTGGCTATTCCAGCTTAAAGCCTAAGGTCTCCATCCAACAGGAAACGTAAAACAAAATTTGGCTAAAATGATTTTTTAAAAGATTTTATTGATTATTTTTTTTTAGAGAAAAGGACAGGGAGGAAGGGAGGAGGAAAGGGAGAGAAGCATCAATGTATAGTTGCCTTTCACCTGCCTCCAGCTATGGACCTGGCTGGAGACCTGGCTTGCAACTTGGTTATGTGACCTGGGACTTGAGCCAGTGACTCTTGGGTTCACCGGCTGGCACCAATCCACTGAGCCACACCAGCCACAGCTAAAATGATTGATTTATATATTTTTGTTCTACCTAAGAAGTATAGAAATAGAAGGCTTAAGGTCCTGAACATGATTTTTATGGAAAAAGCTTTAAAATGAACAAAGGTAAGCTATTTGTTCATGTGTAGCCTAGTGTCCCTGAAAACTAAAGAAGGAGAGAGAGGAAGAGGAAAAGGCAGAAAACATGTAAATGGGGATGGGGGAATCATGACTATTAAAGGGAATGTCTGCTTCAAGCTTATTGAGGGGATATATGTTTAATTAGGGAATGTAGTATATGCCTATACTCCAATTCTGTCAGGTTGGCAGGTGTTAACCTGTCTTTGTAGATTTCTTATCTTGGGGTCAGCTTCTGTAGTTACACATCTGGTTGGTGTGAGGAAGATTCCAGATAGCACAGTTATGCCTTGAAAGCTAGGAAATAACTGTGGAAAGATGAGGAGGGTTCATTTAAATCAGTCATTGTTAGCTTTGTCTTGGCCACCATGGTATGATGATAAAGTAGTCAAGAGGCCTGTCAGGCACAGTTCATCGTCACGGCTCTGTTTTCCATTAGGTCTGGTTTATGGGAATCTTGTCAGCAACCCTTGCCTCACCCTGATGCTCTGGGATACAAGACTTTACTTTTTCCTTTCCTGCCAACTCCTCCCTCACCTCCCACCTCCTCACTCAGTAAAGGTGACAGGAGAAAAGCTGGTGAATAAGTACTTGCTAAAATGTAAAACAGCTTTGGTGTCTCTCAGGCATCCTTCAAGGGATAATAGGTCTAAGGAACCCCAG
Organism: Noctilio leporinus; assembly: GCA_004026585.1. Classification (NCBI taxonomy): domain Eukaryota; kingdom Metazoa; phylum Chordata; class Mammalia; order Chiroptera; family Noctilionidae; genus Noctilio; species Noctilio leporinus. Next base: position 248,932 of record PVIW01000414.1, on the reverse strand, counting down.
GTACATGCTTAAGGGGAGGAAGGTTTTAATCCTCAGGGAGAAGCAGAGGATGAAGAGTTTGAGGGCAGGGTTTATGGATGCCTTCCATGCTTTGAGGTGATCCAAAGCGCTATATAAGCCGGAAACAGTGGTCCCCACAGGAATTCTTATTGAACCACCCAAGAAGGTGGGGGAAATTGAGTTAGAGTCAACGTTGTTTGCGCCTACCAACTCAGCGCTACAAGTGTACTTGTACATCACTGTTGTGGGATGTGTGTGACCCTGTTTTCAGTTAACCTTTGTGTCTGTAACTGGGGCGATGTCTCAGATACCTGCGAACAATTATGGCATTTCAGTAGTTTACCTGGTGTGAGCTTGTCTGGACCAGCCTTTCTACAGGGCAACCTGCTGGGTTTTATTTTGCTGCCTGGCAGCAGGTCAGCTTCGATATCTCAAGGGTGGTTTTGCAGAGCGTGAATTTTAATGTGATAAGCATGTGTGTTTTTCATGAAATTTTGCACTTAGGTATTAAAATGGCTATTTTATAAAGCAGGCTGACATTTTCGCTGTTTCCTCCCTGTGTTATCTTGCTTTGTGGCATGCTTTAATAGTTTCTATAAAGTTTATTGCCACCTGCTGCTCAGTATCTTCATATGCTGTGTGGTGTTCTTTACATCCTGCTGGGGTGCAGTTTAATGAATTATTTTTCAATGAGAATGCTGTGATTTTTATGGCCTGCCCATAGAGATAGTGATTTTAATATAGCATTTGATTCTGTACGTTTGCTCATTTTTTTTTTTTCTTTCTTTTTTATTTATTTTTTTCTATTCAGGTCACTGTTACTGCCATCTGATTTGTCATGGGCATTGGCTGTCCAAGCTCAATGCCATGCATGTAACAGTCTCTTTTATTGCATGTTTAATTCTTTATCTCTTCTAATCTTCTCCCTGGATCTCTGTCTTCAATTCCATTTCAGACAGTTTGGCTTTTATGCCAACATCTGTACATTTGCTTTGCATTGAAATTCCAAGAATAACATCTTTACTGCTGGTGGTCCATCTTGCTCAGTAATTGAATCCACGCATTCCTAGGATGTGTTATGTGAGGTGATTTAGCAACTTTAGATTTTTTGTCAAACTAGGGCTTATTTGAAACTATTGGAATGAGTTGGGGTTTATTCTCTGGGCACTTCTCCTGCTTCTCACAATTTTCCCCTCATCTGCTTGAATCGTTGAGATTTTCATTTCTAGTTTCTGAAATGTAGTTAATATTTAAGTACCATCACATCTACTATATTTCATTTCTTTCAGTTTAGTCTTCTTCCCCTATGTGCTTTCCCTAGACACACCACTGTTACCTCTTCTGCACCCCACCTCTCCACATCATATTCCTCTGGAGTTAGGTTTAATTTAATTAATGTAGGCATTTATGACAAGGGATGTCTCAAGCTTGGAACAGTCAGTAAGAAACTGTTAAGTCCCAGAATTGGGAGGGATACCTTGATATTGACTGTGCAAGGTCTTATCTACAGTTTGAAAACAAAATTTACCAGGTCTACCGTTAAAATATGTTTAGTTGCAAATAATACAGCATGCAACCTGTTAAGCAGCACAATGATTTAATTATCTCACAGTAAGAGAAGTCTGTGGGTGGGCAGCCCCAGGCACCTCAGTGGCTCCACAAGGTCAGCCAGGACCCAGATTCTTTTTTAGTCAAGACTTGTCAAGTCCTGGTGGAAGAAATGATGTAGCAGTCCCAAGCTCTGGTCCTTATACAACAGCTTTCAAAGTGACATGAAGAAATGTTTCCCAGAAGCTTCAGAGGGGAGTTCCGTGTATGATTTATTGGGCAGAACTGCGTCGCGGTTCCATACTGAGAGCAACTACAGATATGGGATCACAGACATGGGAGGACTGGCTTAAAGCCAGTCATTATTCATTTCCTGGAAATAGGCACGTAACCTGTCTAAAATCATCAGGAAATTCTGTGTGATATAGAGGGGTAGAGCAATAAATACGGTTCCTTTTGGGTGGGCGACCTATATGTTTACTTAACTAGGGATTAGACTAGTTAAATAGTAACAAGTACAGGGTCTGTGCACGTTTCCTCAGTGCCAGACTGAATGTGGAATTTACTGCTTTGTTTTAGAGTTACCAAGTCCCATGTGTACAAATTACTCTCTATTCTTACAGAGTAGATTCTCTTTGCAACCAGTTAACTTACTACTAGGCAAATTTCTATTTCAACATAGTGACATTCATATTTTCACATTTTGAGAATATGTAATAGCTGTGGTATAACTAGTGCTGGGCTTTTAATCAGGTTCCATTCTGCTGTAATCCCAGTCCAGTAGACTGTGCTCCCTATGAAAGCAGGGGCTGTGTCCCTTTCTGTTCCTAATTATCCTTAGTGCCATGTGAGTCCCTAGTGTACAGTGGGTGATCAATATGTACTTACTGAATAAACAAACCTCAGGCACATGGGAATGACATTTTGAACTCATGTCACTTGCTCATATAATAAAATGCTGTAGGCTAGGCTAAAACTTAACATTTGAATCAAAGAGTAAAGTAATTGTATTTGTTGGCTTATATCTCCCTATGCAACTAAGAGGATTTTGTTGGTTATACAATATAGGTCATCAGATGCTTTTTGTAAATCAACAAGCAGCTTCTATCCACTTCCCTGGACCTGCTTTAAGACAAGCCCATCTGATGCATTGCGAAATACCAGAAGTAGAAAAGGAAAGCATAGGTTTAATGTCTTTGGTATATGTCACTACAAAGTCAAATGTCACTCCGCCTCCCACCTGCCTCAATATGCAAATGGGAAGGAAGGGTGCCCAGGATGAAGAAAGGCAATGGTCAGTAGTGAAGAGTGAAATGGAATTGCTTGCAAGTTTCCTGTATCTCTTCTCCTTCATTGACCTCATAGTTATGGGGAAAGGAAATGAGAAGAGATGTGACAAAAAAATGTGTTCCAGAATATTTATATTTTTCCGAAGGGAACACATACAGTAACTCATTTGATCCAGAAGAAAATACATCACACTGAAGTAAATGTAAACTTTACTTGGGCCTATGGAAAACCCTCCTAGACTTAGCTTATACATAATGAAACGTTACCAAAATGATTCAAACCACATGAGAGGCAAGGGGATGCACTCCGTTTCAAGTGCATAAACATCAAATAACCATTTGTACTGATTTTCATTTGCAATTTAAAAATTAATCCAGAATGTTGGGGTCATAGGTATTATGAAAGCTTTTTATTGTAATTCTAGACAAAACTTTATTATGCCATAAAGAAGCCAGGAGTCTTTAGTGAAAATTGTAGTTGACAGGAAAATAGAGTTGATTCCACTTAAAGCTAAAAGGTATACTAGGTCAAGAGGTCCTTATACATATCTTTTACTTTAGAGTGCATTTATAACTCATGACAGGAAGTGGATTCAGACTCTTAAAGTTAACTTCCTTCTCTTGTGTTCACAAAAACCTGGGTTAACCAGGTGGGAGCTATGGAATTAAGCTTTTATTACTCTGCCTGGGGCATGAGCTGGGGTAGGCAGCCAGGGAAGTACGTGCCAGTCCAGAGGCAAACTACTCTATGCTCAGACCACACATTTCCAATCCTTGTTATCCACATCTCAGCGAAGTACTCGAATACAAATGCCTTCAATGTCCCCATTTCTTGGAATCTCATTTCATTCCTCACTAGTCACTCTTACTTGCTGGAAGTTAACTATCATCATCATCATCATCATCACATATTTACAGAAAGACTGTGGAGCACATAGAATTGTTGAGTCAGGGGTAAAGAGCGTTTCAACTGTGATCTTGGCCTTCAAGGAACTTAGGATCTTTTCGAAAGATTTATAAACGTGTTTTCAGTTTTCAAGTTATGTAGCTAAGGCACTCCTTCAAGGAAAAAAACAATAGTGTAAGTGGAGGTTGGGTTCCTAGCTGAGTCCACAGAGCGCGTATGCCCATAATGGTGTATGAGCAATAAAGCCACCATCACCCTGGCCAATGTAGAGTGTCATCCTGTAAACCAAAAGCTTGTGGGTTTGATTCCTGGTCAAGGCACGTGACTGGGTTCAGTCCCCAGTGGGAGCAAAATTAGTCAGTCTTCGTCTGTCTATCTCTCTCCCCTGCCACTCTCTCCCTTCTTCCCGCCCCATCTTGCTATAGTTAATGAGCATGTCCTAGGGTGAGGATTAAACAAAAAGTCACCATCCATTCATGTCTTGGAGGTCCCAGGAGCAGGTTTCCTTGTGGACTTGAGGCAAGAGGAATCTCATCACCTCCCCTGGGCACTGGCATGGTACTGGGCCACATTTTGAAAGGGGTCAAAATTGTTTGGAATACCTTTCTATCCACGTTGCTGATGCCTCCTGTACCTGCTAGTAAACATTTCCTCAGGCCCACTAGTACCCAGTAGTCTTAGGGCTACTCTGTATGCACCACCCTAAGTTTATCATTTGGGGAAAGGAAAGTAAGATAACCTTCTTATCCTGCTAAAATACTATCTTCTTCCCCCCAACATTTTCAGAACTCTAGTTCTTTAATACAGCTCACATCCTCTAGTAATTAAGAGAAAAGCACACTGGTGGTGCAGATGCAGGTTGCTGCATGAATTATTAATAGCCTTTTTACCTACTCAGACACATTTCTAACTGGGATTATTTGTATTGTTTCAGACACTGTAGCAAAAAGTAAGGGATAAAAGCTCACCACATTTCCTAAATGTTTTCAGGAAGGCCACTCAAATATTTATTGGCACTGTGGGTTATAAATAAGAACAGGCACATCACTAATTCAAGTGTGGGGTTACAAGGTATAAAATGAAAACTAGAAGAACAGCGTGTAGGAGCACAGAGCAGAGCAAGCTACTCTCCAACTGTTCATTGGAGGAGGGCTGAGTGAGAGAGGTCCCTGGAAGAGGCTGCTGTCATGACAGGGTTTGTGTAAACGTACTTGAGGTTGATGGGTAGTCTGAGTGGAAAGAATAGTATAAGCATAAGCTCTGCAAGGCCTGTCAGGAGGAGACTGCTCGCAGGGGAAGTCCCTGTTTCTCAAGAGTTCTTCCACTGTTGAGGGAGAGAGGATTGGAAATCAACACCTGAGTATGCAAGACACACTGTGTACTTGGCGTACTTGAATTCTCTTCTAAACCCTGTGAGCCAGCATCTTAGGAAGAAATCAAGGCTCAGCAAGATCAAACAACATGCCTGAAATGCCCTGGTTGGTAAATAGCAAGACCATGATAACCATCTTGATCTGCCTGATTTTAGAGCCTACTGTCTTGTCATTGTGCAGGACAGCCTGTTTCCTACTTGTCCCCGACAGGTGCTCGGGGCCAGCAGCACCCAGAGCGGTGTGGGGCACTGACTATCTGTAAGTTGAGAAACGACTGCATGCAGATATATTTATTTGAACCCTGTGTAAATCGAGAAGACTTTTTAATTTTAGTTTTTCACAAAAATAATGGTATGATTTAGCAAACCTTCCAAAGGAAGGACTAGAAATAGAACCCCTTGTTTTAATTTTTCAAAAATGTGCCTAGTTTTGTCTGTTTGTTGTTGTTGTTTGTTTGTTTTTACCTTCTCTATAAAATACAACAGAATTCTGTAAAAAACCTTTATTCATGTGGTCACTCCAGTATTTGCAGTAATTTAAGGCCCATCGCTTTTGCAAAGGTCTGGAGTTCCCCTTCATGTGTGCCTCTTCAGTGACATGAGAAGCTTCATTTTATATCAATTCAAAGCCATTAGTTCATTTGTCTTTAGAGCAATGGCCAGTTTTCTGTTTTGGGGAGTGGTCAGGGTTGTGTTGTTGGATGATAGGGACTCGGTTTGTCATAAGAGCTCCTCCACTTGGACTTTGATGTCCACTCATCCCCTCCATTCTTTCCAGCCTGAGTTTTCCACTGTGCACCTTCCCAGGCTCCTAGCCTTCTCTTTGCCCCTCCCATGGCTCATAGCACTCATTGAAAAGCAGCCATCTGAGACTAAAGAAACCAAAGCTCTTGTAAAAGCTTTTGGTAGTGTGTTGAGGAAGGTCAGAAACATGCTTTTAGTAAATATGAAATTTAGGGATTGTTTACTGACTTTATTTAGCCTAACTATGCCTATAATATTATGGTTAGGAAGATTTCTCTGTTTTTTCATTACTGGTAGTGATTTTTTTTTTTTTTTTTTTGGTTAAAAATAGAACTTTAGTATAGTTCCTAGCCTATTTATATTGATAAGTAACCAGTTTTATTCAAGAATGGAAACAGAAAAATAGTACCCTAAATGCAGACTGGCTTACAAAGAAGACAATATAATCAAATACTTTTTAGGATAGGACTATTTTGATTACTTATGGAATATATATTTTGAGACCTAGATGACTACATATTTTAATTTAGCAAACTAATTGACAAATGCTCTAACAATCATGATTGTATCAGCCAGTGAGGTTTTTGCTCATGTTAGGATGTTCCTTATGTTCAAATTCTAAGTGGTAGTTTTTCATCGTTAAAGAGGTTTGCAAATATCATTATAATTGTTCCTGCCTCCTCTTTTGTTTGTTTTTTTGTTTGTTTTTTGGGGGGGTGTTTGAAAAGGATAAATATACTTTTCTGATGGAATACTAATTTCTTGTGAGCATCTGACAGTAAACTTAGTTATCACAAATCATTGTGTGCATCCTGAGTCTCTTGCTATTACACTCGTTTTTTGGTAAAATTGTATTTGCCCTTTTCCCTCATTGGTAAGAATATGAGCTTACTATATTGACCTCCTGCTCTAAGGAAATGAAGATGCTAGTTGCATAACTGGAGGGAATAACTGTCCATCCTTTTACACCGTCTCTGGGTGGAGTTGTCGAATGAAGGACAGGAGGTTTTTCTCTAGAAGGAGAGATACACTTACCCCCAGACACAGAAATCTCCCACTTCAGGTTCTTGACACATCACTGACTATTGGAGAACATGGAGCCCACTGCTGGTTCTTGGGTGTTAAACAGCCCTCGCTGCTTTTATTGTGCCATTAATTGCACTTAATGCAACTGCATTGCTAGTACGCTTGGCTAGGCTCTGAAAATTAAGTGGAGGGTACTTTGTTATAAAATTCACTGTAATGAGCTCTGGTGGGACAGGGTCTGTTAAGTTTGAAATTACCTTGGGCCATTTCTAAAGGACTTCTTAAAATATTTCACATCTATAAAAGTTTGTAACTAGATAAATAACCATGGAGAGTTATGCCAATCAGAGGGAAATCCACACTTCTTCTCAGTACATCTTTGATAAAATATGAATGGTTTGAATATTTGAGAGTGGTGTTTGTTTTTGACATTTTTCTCTGCCTCCAATGTTCACTAAATTCCATTAAGTTCAACTTGAGCTGTTTTGCACCATGGTTCACATATACAGATGTTTTCCTTGTCTGGTTTATTTTTGAATCAAAATTTGGCATCGCACTAGAATAGGACCCCTCCCAGGGTATGCATAAATTGGTCCAAGAAAGGGTCACACCTCTCTGAACAAAGCTACTGAAGAGACAGCTGTAACTATTAGCCAATTAGTTTAACATTACTGGGCTTGAAACAGATTACTGGTACCTGGCTGATAGATGCTTAAAACAACTTTAATTCCCACTCATTTGGGGCCTATGTGACTGACTGCTGTAATGCTTCGTAGTTAATAAATTTTTTCATTGACTAATTTACCAAGTAGCTTTACCCAAACATCCAAGTGATCCATCTGTAATTACTCATTAGAGACAGGTCTGGATCCTGTTCCCTTAGGACTTAGAGGCAAAACACCTCACTGGGATCAGCCTCACTGAGTTTTAGATGCACTGGCACAAATCAGATGGAGGATCTTCTATGGTTTTAGTGCAGCAATTTATCTGGGTTTTGTAGTTAAAGTTTAAGCATGAGGTAATTAGAGCCCTCCAACCTTGAAATTCATGAACCTTATTCCCCCTTTAATAGACTCAGAGCCTGCCAAGCTCCCTGTTTGACTGATATATGTGGAGGCTTTGTCAAAAAGCCTCCGGTCAAAATGTAGTTTTAAAAATTCAAAATTGGTTTTCTTTTCTTTTTAGCTCTTACACGTGTAAACAGGAAAGATTGCAGTACGCTGTGACCGAGGTCGGTCAGCAGTCTGTTGTGCCCTTTGGAGGTATTCACTAATCAATAATCAGATACATGCGGCCACGTTAGCTGCGCAACCGCTATCCAGATAGGCCTGACAACAAATGACACGGCCAGTCAGGACCAAAGAGTAGAGGGGGCAGGAGGCTGAGTCTGTTTGGTTTCTTCTACTGTTTCTTCCTCCAGGCAGAAAATGGGAGATAACCTTTATTGAGCTGCTCCCACTGCTGGAGCGGTATGTCTCTGCATGAGGCAGTCAGAATTCAGGCCAGCTTCCCAATGTCTGTCTTGTAGATATATTTTTAGAAGTTGAGAATGTAAGTGTAGATTTTTAAAGATGTGTGTAGACCCATGCACACAAAACCACCATACCATCTTTCTTCATATACTCTTTTAAAAGGTTATTATGCCCAAAATTTACAGTACAGAATCCAAGTTCAACTATCTAGTCTTAAGGAGTTCAGATATGCTGAATTATCCTATCTCTAGTAGATGTTTTATCACTTCTATTTGTGAAGAAGGCCATGACATGATTTACCCTACAAAATCTGTAGGGTTTTTTTTTTTGTTTGTTTGTTTTTATAACTTGCATATGATTCCTAAAATACACAACTTTTGAGGAAGAAGGAGGGAACTAACATTTAGTGAATACCTCATAGGGATCAAATACTATGATAGGTGCTTGACGTACCTTATTTTATTTAATCCTTAAACAGCGTGCTCAAGTGGGTGGTAATACATTCATCTCTCTGGTAATCATATTTCTCTGAGATTTTTCTAACTAGCTCAAGGTCACACACCTATGAAAACACAGAAAAGTCCTGTTTTTATATCACCTTAGTGATTAATTTTCCTCATTGAAAGCATTTTACCAACACTTGATTTTATTTTGCTACAGCGATTTTTTAAAAAACATCCAGATTGCATTTAAGAGTACTTATTTCTTACTGTTTGCTAGGTATGTGCTAGAAAACTGTCTCACAGATTGGTATTTATCCCTTGACATGGTTTATCAGACAAGGGACCTCAGTCTACAGATAGGGAAACCAAAACCCACATGTCAAGTGTCCTACCCCTTCTTCACCAACTGGTAAACAACAGAGCTGAGGCTGTAAGTAAAAGTTTCCATCTTTAAGAATTATGCTTTCTGTACTGAAATACAGTTGCCTCTTTATCTTTTTAAGTACAGACTTAGATGGATAAAAATGTTAAGACCATTTGAAGAGTATCACAGAGGACAGAGCTAGTCTTGGCTGAGGTACGAAGTATGGAGAATGTTCTTTCTAAAAAAGTGAAGTCAGTACATGAGGCAAATGAACTTCCAAAGATAATATATGGAGCTTACTCTTATTCTGAACTATATGGTTTAAATTATCAAGACTAAAAGAAGATGACAGTAATGTTGTAAATGAATAAAAATGAACTTGGCCCAAGAAAATAAGTGGCCACAGTCTCCATCAGATTGAAAACCTCAGCTGTCTTTGGAAGGAACAAAAGAAAGAAGAGCAAAGAGGGGTGGCTAGTTATGGAGCAAAGGTAAGCATCTAGTGTTTTCTTCAGAGTCCTGAAGATGAGGTATGTGTAAACTATGTCTTTGAAATTCCAGGAGAAATTGTCTTTCTCTCTAGCCACTTAGAAAATTTAACTTTGCTGAAGATGAGGTAACTGCTTTTTTGTGAGAAATATTTCTTGGGATATAAAGCCTTATTCTCTTTTACCCATAGCAGTTCTTGGTGTTTTTCTTCATTAGATTAATCAAAATTTATTAAATAATGCAGGAGGAATATGAGGTTCTTTTTTCCTCTTTCAGTTGCTTGCTTTTTTTCAACAAATAAAAGGCATTTTCTTCTTTTTTAATTACTAAATATTCTTTTAGTTCATACCTGAGTATGTTAACAATCTGTTGCAGTACTTTCCTATGGGTGTTTGACAGATCTTGGCAGCAAGCAAGAGGTACTGTTTGCTTTTGTGATCTAAGAGTGATAGGGATTCTGAAATCAATTCCACTAACTCTTCTTTTTCTGACATTTTAAAAGCTTTTACCATGGCAAGAGATACAGGACAGAAAGACTGGGGACCAACTGTACAATAGAGGAGAAAAGACAGCGGTTTCAGGAGGACAATAATAGCTTGATTTAGTTGTATTTAGGCAGCTTTCCCTATGCAAATATACTTCTGAACATAGATAGTAGATCTTTATGTTTTTTATTTGTTTGTTGTCTTTTTACCATGATCCAGAAAACTTGTTCTGAAGCTGAGGTTCTATTAGCTGGATTGGCCACCATACCCTTAAACTTTATCTTTGTTAGATTTGGGTAATACTAAAACATTAATTTTTTTTAATGTATATGTTATTTTTCAGCCTTTCCTAAACTCTGGAAATTTTTGTAGTTTCTTTTGAGGATTTCCCATCTTTTTATATCTCATAGCTATTGCTTGCTTCTTCCTCTTGGGGTGTAAACATTCTCAAGTCAATTAAAAAAAAATCTTCCCTTCAGGTGGTTTCCCACTCCTCTCCCTTGCTTAGATTTCATTCCTCATTCTCTTCTCTTCTTTCACTTCCACATTAGTAGAAAAGGAATTTCAAGTGTGTGACTCACAGTTCTCACCTCTCATTTACTCTACACCTGACAGCAGTGCCCCCACCTAAGGTCTCCCGTGCTCTCCCCATGGCATTTGACATAGTTGATGACTCTCTCCTTTAAATATTTGGCTCTTCCTCTTTGTAGGACACCATTGTCTCTTTATTCAACTCCTGTCCCTCAGGCTGTTCATTCTGAGGCTCTTTGCTGGCTCCCTTCCAGGCATTCCCCAAGCAGACCCAGCCCTCGTCTCCTTCTGCCTCCCGTGGCTTCTATGGCCACCTGTGAGCTAAAGACTTGTGGCCAAGTCCCCATCTCTGCCTCACCTCAACCCAGAGCCTCGGGTCCATCTCACTTCTCATTTCACTGGGCTTCTTTTAATGACATCTCCAGTTCAACCTTCCATTTTCTCCTTGATACCTCCTTCCCTTATACACATCCCACTGCAGGGAATGACTGAACCATCCATACAGTCTGTACATGAAAAAAACTGGAATTTATACTTGAGTGTTTTTTTCCCCTTAATCGGCAGCCACAAAACTCTCTCAGTCCTACATCCTAAACATTACTACCTTTAAAACCAACCTCCTCTTTTCAGTGTTTCCAATTTATTTGGTAGAATTATCTCATCATCATTTCTTGTCTAGTTTATGCAGTGGCCGTATTTTCTTTCATAGTTTCCCCACAGTTCTACTCAGGGCACCACTACACATGCATGTGCTCACCCCATCCCCTTCACATAGCTTCAGATGGGTCTCAGTTCCTATGCATAAACTGAGCTCCTTTGCAGTGGTGGTGAGGCCATGTGTGACTTAGCCTGTGCACGTCTTCTGACACTTCTTCCTCTACGTGTGGAACTTGCCTGTTTTGCTGGCTTTCTGTGATTGTGTATTTCCCTTCTTTCTACCTCACCCACTCTCCTCACCCCTCCAATCTCTGACTTGTTTACCTGGAACATTCTTCTCATTTGCAGCCCTCTTCTCTCTTACATCTTCACTTTTCAATGGAGTTAGACGCTTCCTTTCCTCAGATCCTCCAAGCAAACCTTTATTTCATGAGTTTATATTTCTCTCCCCCCAGCCTCTAGCTTCCTTGAGGATACTGGCTCCTTGTCATTTCCTGAACCTGACAAGTTTCCATCTCAGGGCCTTTATACTTTCTCTTCCCTTCACCTGCATATCACATCCCTCCTTCACTTAATTCTTATCTCTCTACTCTTATATTGTTGGAGAGGTCCTCTCTGGTTTTCTTACACAGAAGTTCATGTCACTTCCTTATTTTTCTTCATGCTACTTATTATATTACAATGTGTGTATCATTGTTGTTGTCTGACTTCCCTACTGAAATGTCAGTTCCATGCAGGCATGCTTGTCTGTTTTGTTCACTTTTCTATGGACTATCATTAGAAGATATTGGCACTTAGTAGGCCCTCAGTGATCATTTAGATGCAGGATGGAATTGTGTCCCTTCTAACTGGCATAATGCTTGGCACAGAGTAAACACTCAGTAAAGATTTATAATAAGAATAAACAAGGAGTATGCATTTGACCATGGTTAAATTAATTCCCGCGCCCAAACCCATGATACTGAAGAGACCAGGGGCTTCCTGGAAGAGAGAGAAGCAAGACAGCTGGAAGACAAATAAAAAATGACGGGCTAGTGGCAAAGTCCATTCTCATCAGAATGCTGGTTCAGTTCTTCAGTTCAGATTTTTGGCAAGGGATGCAGATTCTTTTTCAGAAAATGTTGATTGATTGCACAGTTGCACCCACTTCATTTGCAAACCTTCATTATCTCTTTTCCCTCTCCTCTCTCTGTCTGCATTTAGAAGGGGAGGAGCAGTGTATAATTCCACAAAGCAATTTTTGTGAATAAACCAACTAACTGGCTGCTGCTTTCAGTCTCACAGTCCCACACGGAATACAAGTGTCTGCTTAGTTGTGTATTCTCTCTTGACTGACTCTCTTGCATTCATTCGAATATCCATTTGATTACTCACTCATTCATTCAAGGAATCATTTGTTCAGCCCCGCAAGTGCTATCCTGGAACTGGGTATATGTGGATGCTGGGCTCTGTCTAAAGCAAGAGTTCTTAACCTGAGGTCTACTGATGGGTTTCAGAGACTATTTGGAATACTTGTATATGCAAAGTTTTGTGTTTAAATATTTTCTTGGGAAGAGGGTTACCTTAAACAGCTCTGTGTTCAAAGTAAAACCATGTCGAGAACCTTACAGAGAGAGGCTTGAGCTGAAGCTTGAGTCTAAGTAATAGGTCTTCAAATTAGGTTTTCATTCTCCTTGATACATTTCATGGAGGTGATGGTAGTTGTTGAGTGTGAAAGTATGCAGTATGTTTGCATGCTTTCCTCATCCTGGGTGTGACAGTCTTGTCAGCCTATTTTGCTAATCTTGATTCCTCAAATTGTGCTCATCTTTCCTATTCAGTTTCCAACTCTGTCTCAATCATAGCCTGTGTAGGCCCCCAGAAGGCAGATGGCAATGTGGCTGCAGACCCTGGTCTGCTAATATAGCAGGCCCTAGCTCCCGCTCAGTTACCATTGCTTAGTGAACAGGCTTTTGTTTATATGAAATCAGAAGGAAGATGGTGGGGTTGTAAGAGCTGATTTTCATTTCCAGTGAGGGTAGCTGCGTAGTATGTTTACCTAATCAAGTTATGTCTGAGGCAGTCAGCATCTTAAAACAAATGCCAATTACTGCTGGATGGGGCATAAGTGAATCCTTCAGAAGAAAATTCAGTGGGCAGTTGCTGACACTTAGTGAATTGCTGGCGCTTTGCCCAAGTATGTGTGAAATGTTTGCACTAGTCTGAGGCCCTGATTGCAGTTGGCATGTAGGGCTTGTGGTGACACTGTAGATTTGACATCATTGCTGTAGGAACAGCAGAGACTGGGCACAGCATACAGAGCAACAAAATATCCCTCACATTTTAGGAAGTAATTCTTAACTATTCATAATATTCAGGAAATAATCTTCAAATTTCTGTTAAAAGTGGGGTGAAGATGGTGATTTAGAAAAGTCATCTTTGGCCCAGCCCCTGCTTTTCATAGCCTGGAAGAGAGCTGGCATGCTCACCAGTTCTCTGGGCTGGACACTATGCTCCAGCATGTTCACATATTCACAAATTTTGTAGCACACCTATGTGTGGGCCCTGGTCAGACCCCCACCAGGGTTTCTATGGTGTACAAAATGATACCTCCAGCTTACGGAGGTATCTTGCTAGTGGACGACAGAGACAATATGTGAATACATTTTGGAAGGAAAATGAAAGCAGGCCAGGGGATGTCACATATTTTCATAACAGTTCTGTGGGACATTAACCCTTTGGACAGGATGAGAAATCGAGGCCCATAGAGCCAAATTCATTCAAGACCACCCAGCTAATTAGAGATAAAAGGAGGATTAAAACTTGTTTGTCCTGACTCTAGAACCCAAACCCCTTTCTCTCTGCACAGCTGTCTCCCAAGCGTAAGCCTCCTTCCATTGACCTCTCCTTGTAAGCAGAGGGCAAGTGGTGTCTTGGGAAGGACTCAGGTACCCTGCAACCTGAGTCATGGTAGTCTTCCTACTACGTCTGAGGTGATGCAGCAGTCCAGTTGGTAACAGGGTTGCCTCACACAGAGTTGCCAAGCTGGATGCTGTGACACACATGTGCACTTCAGGAGCTTTGGTGTAAGCGGTGGTGTTTATGTTGCACAGAAGGTAGAATTGTAAGGTTAGGGTTTTCAGACAGAGCCTAGACTTTGGTCCTCCTGGATATAATCAGTAACTGGTAACCTGTCGTATCGAGCCCCAAGACAGCACTGTGTTCCTGGGAAAGCGCAGCCCTGCAAGTGTTCCTGCGAGTATGGCAATTCATGGGTGCTGCATCTTAAGGAAAAGCAAGTTGGAATGGGCAAGATGATGAAGCTGGGACCTTGCACATATGGCTGTGTTAATGTGCCTTTGTCCTTGCCTTCGTGTCTCACCAGTAGATCCCGGGGTCTTGATGGCCATAGTCCACTGCCTCTTGACCTCACTCTCCATTCCCCAGGTCTAACAGCACCCCTGTTCTGAACTCTTTCCTGCCTGCACTCTCGCTGCCCTCATTCTGAGGTGAGGGTTAATAGTTGCATATTTATTGCATTTTATTCTTTTGCTTACATGTCAGTCTCCCCACTAGACTTTGATTACTAGAGAGTTAGGGCGGTGCCTTTTCATTTTTATGGTCTGACACAGCATGTGGCACAGGGTAGGGACTCCGCAATTTTTTTTCATGGGTGTTTTGGCTTCCTTCTGCAGCCATTAAAAAATAAATCTAGAAATGGAAATGGGGGTCTGGCACACCTTTCTAGTACCTAGGTCAGTGAGGTTAATATTTTATGAGTGTTCACTAAATTTCTGATGAAGAAACATAGTACCGTAGTCCGAGATGGCTGAGCTTTGGAAATGCATCAGAGTGATGTTTCAAGCAGGTGCCGTATAAGCAGAGCACTGCATACTTTGGGCCAGCACTTCACTGTTTCATAAAACTGTTTATGTTGACTACCCTTTTGGCAGAAAGAAAATCACTGAACATACGGCCAAGCATATATGTGGCCCAAAAGCAAGGGGGGAGGGAGGAAGAGAAAGTGAATATGACTGAATACATGAATGGATGAACAGGAGAAAGAAGAGAGGGAGGACAGGAGACCACTTTCTGCTTCCTGCACATCCAGCTTTCTCGGCTCCCTGTCACATCAGTGGCCTAGGAAAGCCTGGAGGATGGGTGAAGCATTAGACTAGAAGTAGTAAGGTTGTGCCTGACTTACTGCAGCATTTGTATCAGACATTATAAATGTCTTAATATGAAGCTTTGGGATCATACTTAGGGGAAAAAATCAAGATAGCAGATGTGGACCTCTTCCTTTCACCAGGTAGTGCTGAGTGACACTGGCTGATTCAATGAGAATCTCCACCCTTCCCTACTGGACTGAATCATGCCACTTCTGGTCTGAGGGCTGGGGGTGAGGGTGAGCCAGCAAGAAGGCGATAGCAGACCACAGTCGGCAGATAGAGGGTGTTTGGAAAGCAGAACACCTTCCCACATCAGACACCTGTTAAGGCTGCAGGTGTCAGGCTCAGGCCATGTCTGCACTGCCGGTCTCTGTAGCCGGCTGACCTTCTATCGCTCTGGACCGCCTCTCTCAGCAGACGGGCACCTTAAGCATCTTTGTGCCTGGAGTCCCCAGCTGAGTGCCTGCCAGATAGGATGGCTCAATACAATTGTTTGTTGCCATAGCCTGAAAGCCAGAATTAATTCGTTTGTTTCTTCCTTGCGGAGTTCATGTTAGATAAAAATCAAGACTCTACCACTTGAAGATTCTCTTAGTTGACATTCTTTATTTTAAAGTTACTCTTAAAACTTCCCCAGACTGAGAGGGATGCACTTCATTGTACCCCCTAACTCTGCTGCAATAAAACAACACAGGAATTAATCAGGGTCAGTTTTTTTTTTTTTTTTTTTTAAAGCTTGCATTTGCTTTGTTAAGGAAAAGAGGAAATTCTCATTCCCTTCAGTATGTAAAGGGAATTAAAAACTTAACGCTAAACCCTGCATCCAAAAGCAATCCCTGTAGCACCTAGTCGTTGAAGCCAAATAACATGCTGGGAAAAGAATTAGAGTTGTTGGACCTCAGTCCTTTGAGAGTGCCCTTATATACATTGCTATTTTGAAATGATTAAGAAACTAACATTGGGATGATTAGTACCATTTTTAGAAAGTCCTCTTTGAATGTGTAACAGTTACTGTGGAGCATCAGGAAGGTAAACATGTCCTATTAGTCCAGGCCCATGGGTGCTTTCCCCACCCATAACTCCTTGCATCTCTTAAGGATCCCCCTCAGGTATCCCACTCCCCAACCGTCAGCCCAGGCTGTGCATCGTGCCTGCATTTTCCCGAGATTTCCATCCTCAGAGATGTTGACTGTCAGGGCTTCATCATTCCCTCAGGTGCTGTCACTCCAAACAGCAACTTAACCCTCTGCCTTAAGAACATCATTGTCAAGGGGAAGTTTGGGTTCTCTCATGAAGAAGGTGTTAACTATCCTATATGTTGCCCATATAAGGGACATAGAACAGTTTCTATAGTAACTGCCAGATTGTCAGAGAAAAGATATATTTTCTTCTTTTCCCAGCTACAGATGAATAAACATCTGCTCTGGTAGCTTGAAACTCTTATTCATAAATAGAAAAGTGAACCTTTAAAACAGAAACTTTTTACTGAAAAGAAGTCCATGTAGTTTGTGGCTGACCTGAGGAGCAGAAATGTTGTTAAGGCTATTACAGTAACACTTGGATGCTTTTTTTTCTTTTAGAGGGCTGCCATTTTTATGTAGAAAATGATAAAAAAGTTTTCAGAATTCATATGAATGCTATTTAGCTCTCCAGAAGATAAGTGCATGATAAACTCACCCTTGACTAAGCAGGCCTATTGAACGTTGTATGTCTTCCTCTTAGTTCTTTCTAGTAGAAGCCATAGAGATACGCCTTTATGAGAAAAGCAGACATGGTTTCTTTTCCCCAAATTCAGCCAGTCATTTGTCAGTATTAATACTTTCACAGTCCTCCCATTCCTAATGCTTTTCCCTAATGTATTCAATCCATACTTAGATTGTGGGAGAAATTTAAATGTGTGTTGCTTCAAAGAATGTTTGAATCAGCATAAGACTCTTTAGAATTTCAATTATTATATTGGATTAAATACCTCTTTTTGTCTAAGTTGGTAATATAATGTACCAGTGGTTTCTGTAATATGGGTTATGAAGATGTATTTTTTAATTTTTTAAATTTACTAAATATGAATAATGTGAAAATAAATCCAGCCTGTACTCTGCTGAACACAGAAGGTTTTCTTTTTGTATTTATTGTTAATCAGGGATTCAAATGCCTCATGAACAATGTTTATCCCTATTTCTGTCCTTTGCTCAACAGTTACCCTCTATTTTAAATGGTAAAATACTAATCCTGCTGAAAGTACATTGAAAAAGTATTGTAGTTGTAATTCTTTGTCTTCAAATATTCACATGATGCACTGAGTGGAGACCGCACGCTGTGCCTGCAACTCCAGGGTTGCAGTGACAGGGCTGCTGCCTTGGTTGAGCGGGTGCCCAGCCCCGGTTTTTCCAGTGTCTCATCTCCATCCCAAGTTGAAATGGCCCCGGTGTCTGAGGCATGCACTGACCATGTGTTTCGAGTGGAAAGGATGCAAATGGTGGTGGGAGGCAGTAAGCAGAGCTGTGAGGACAAGTTTCAGAATGAAGATTTGGTCCCATAGTAAAGGAAAACATAAATTTTATTTTACAGGGAAACACAAACACACACATACCCCTCGTGAACTTCTAAGGCTCCTGGGAAAAACCCCATAGCTTCCTTGCCCTGCAGTGAGGGAGGCTAATTGAGATTCTTCCAGGGAAATCCCTTTCTTTCCTTCGTAGCCATGGAAAGACTCATTAAGCCTTCTATTCTGCACTCTTTCCCAGCCCCTGACTTTGGTTAGCTCACGTGCTAAAGCCCAGGAGTGATGCCCGAGATTGCATTAAGCATGCTCCCTTCCCAGAAGCTTGTGTGGAAAGAGCCTTGCTCCCAGGCTGACAGGTTCAGAGGGTAGCCATCCTGGCCTGAAGCTTGCCTTTTTACTACATGGATGTACTTGAAATACCATCCGCAGAACTTTAAGGCTACTTTTATCTATGCTGACATTGTTCCTCCACCAAGAGGGGCTGGATGGGAAAATGTTTCTGAAATGGTCTTCCCTATCTGCCTATGACTACTTTTTTTTTTTTTTTCTGATAAAACAATTCATTGGAACCCCTCACAATGCCATACACATCTTCACCTTTAAATAGTTTCTCTAGGGATCCCTTAAATAATGTGCCCTTTTCTCTCTCCCTACTGGTGGTTGCTTGCCCATTGTGACTGTGTTTGGGGAGCTGGGGCAGCTCCACCTTCTCTGGAAATGGGGGTGGGGAGGGTGATGAAAAGAGCAATGCAGGACCAAAGGCAAGTAGGGCTCCTGACTTTTCCCCCTTCATTATATGTGTCCACTGAGCTGTCCTATTTCTGTTTGTAATGGGTTCTTCAGTGGCAAGCTGACCTTTTGGCTGAATAGGTCAAGCTCCCACTGAGTGCTAATCCTCAGTCTTGCTGGCCTTTGTACCTCCCCAAAGGTGACAAGCACTGGTTAGGAATATGACTGGGGATATGTGGTATATTTTCCAAAAGAGGGATGGTCTTTTACTGCAACTAGTTACTTCTCAAAGACTGACTCACAAGGTTATGCAGAAGAGCCTAGATACCTTCTTCACTATGCACAAGAGTGTAGGTTAGAGCATTTCTGCCAAAGTTGTTAAAGGACAAAACTAACATTCCATATACATGTTTTAGATTGTAGTTTCCTTCTGTGGCTTCCACTTTTTTCATAGAGGAAGGCCAAATGTACAGTCCTATCATCGTATCATTTTAGTTTTCTGAGACAATTGGCATTTCTTCGATTGATTTTTAAGAATCCTTCTCCCTATATATCTCTTCTATTAAAAGTCTTTTAAAACTCTAAATATTTTATTTTTAACCATCGCAAAACATGAGATAATAGTGTTGTGGTATTTGTTAATAATTATTTGCTAGGCATAGGTTTATTTTAAATTGCTTAAATTTTTCTTTTGGACTGTATTTTAAGTTTCATAACAAATAACAGTAGCCATTTTGAACATCAAATAGGTACTCAGTAATTGCTGAATTGAGTTTCAAGTTGAATTACCATATTACTGTGTTATTTTTTAAGTTTGTGTAAACTATTCAGCTTATAAACCTCTCACATTTCATCATCAGTGAGGGACATAATCTTCACAGATAAGCAATTACATGTTCCATTTATTTAGCAATGCACCATGTATGTTCTCTTTCTTTTATTTAGTGTTCTTTAAATTTCAAAAAGTATCTTTTAATTGGACAAAGACATAGATGAAGTGTATCATTGGGTCAGATGAAACAGTGATCTATTCAACAGTAATAAATGTGCATTTTGTCTGGGCTACTAAATGGTTTTAGAAATACCCAGCTGCCCAAATCCAAAGACCTGAGAGAGCTTCACAAGCAATGCATTACTTTTCTGTGGATGATGGACCTATTGAGAAAAATGCCTCTTTAGTTTTGGTTTATCATTAACGATACTGTATAAACACAATGCAATTAACCTGGAGAAACAAAATAACTGTATTTGCGCTCTTCCAGCATTATCAGATTTTTGTCTCAAACTCAAAATGCCAAATGCGATAGGAGAAAAAGTAGAAGATAAAACGTACATTTTTAATGTCTCTTCAGTTACCGGTAATGCTAGAGTCAGAGCTGGTTTTCTACCAGAGACATAATGGGCTCCTGTTTAACATATTTATGTTGGTTGTAAAATTAGGAACTGTCATTACAGCCCCACATCACCTGTGTAAGTGCAAAACATATAAATCATGAGAAATTCCAGTGCCATAAAAATGCCATTGAGAAGAATAGCATGAAACCACTTCTAAGAGACCTGTGCATTAAGCTGGCATGTACTGGGATGCATGCTCAGATTTCTAGTGGCCTTAAGGGACAAAGAGGAAGAACTGTGCAGGTAGGGCTCATGGCTGTGAGACCTGGTGAAGGTATTGGGATCCCCAGGTGGACTAATAAGTTTTTTTTTCCATAAAAATCCCTAAATAGTTATGCATTTGCAGCATTTGCTTAGGGGACAGGCTGAGTCCTAAGAGGAGAGAAAGAAGGAACAAGAATGGCCATCAGTGGCCGGCTGGATTGCATCATCCCTGCAGCACCCCACTGAAGTCAGCTGTGCTTCTAGCAGTTGCCTAAGCCTCCAGCTACCATTACGGGGACATGCCTCTTGGAATGACCATCTAGCAAATAAATACACACTTTATATTGCCTGTGAAGGTTCTTCTATAGGGTGGTGATTGTTGCTCTCCTGTCCTCTTTCTAATCCAGCTCTTTGTAGAAACATCTACGTTCTCTAAAATTCATCCATTTTCCTTTGTGAGGGGCAATGGTTCATTTTGTGCATTATAATTGGAAGTCCTGAAATGCCCCAAATTATGAACTAGATTAATACGGACCTTTCTGGATTTCAATTACTGCCTCAAAAATGGAGTGGATGCTTTTGAAGTTTTCCTACTCCCCTCCACCCTTTCTCCTTCTCACTGCCCACCCCCACCACCAACAATCTTGAAAAAAAAAAAAAAAAAGACTGCAGATTTTATTCATGTGGGATCATTTGTACCAAGCTACCATAATGTGCAATTAACACTCTAGAAACTGAAAACAGTATTCAGCAAGACAGCTGCATTATCAAAAATGCCAAAGGAGTTTTGAAGGGAGTAACGTGCATGTTGGAATAGGAAATTAATCAGAAACACACACGCAGTGGTACTTCCTTAAGTAAATCTGGATATTAAAATTTTTTTTAATCTTTGGTCTATACTTATAAAAAAAGTTAATCTTAGGATAGAAAACTGATTTTTCTGTTTTTAAATTATCAGTCATGTCTTTTCCTTCTGCAGTGACTGAGGAAGTTGAAGTAGAGATCTCTAAGATTCCTGCCAGCTGGAATATTCTTTGATAATAATCACTCTTCAATTATATTTTATAAATTTTGCCATTGAGACAAAATGCCACTTTTATTTCTTCTTGCCAGCAATAATGATAATTAACGCTCATGCAATTTTCAGGGCGCCTTTCCGACACTGCAGACACTATCTTCCGATTGCAGGGGTGAACTGCCTACTTTCGCACAGCACAATAACCACAAGTGCATTTATATTATAATCCCTACTAAGCTATGGATTCAACTGACTGACTTAGTAACTGAAATGAAGTAGAATGATCCCAGCAGCATATTGCTGAAATTTGCTTGTCAACTGCTGGAAGTGTTTTTTAGAACAAAGTAGGGTTTTTTTGTTTGTTTTGTTTTGTTTTGTTTTTATCTTCCATTCATAGTGTTGAAGTTTGAGGAAGCAGAGTGTTAAAATAAAAATGTCAAGAAAAGCAAGAAGACATGGGGGATTTACTTATTGGAAACATGGAAAAGATCTGAATTTTTTTTGTAAATTACTGTAAATCAGAACTTTATGTTTGAATACTTAGAAAGGGGATGATACGTAGAACAGAATTAAAATGAAATTGTGACTCCATACAGAAAAGTGTGTAGGGAAGACTCTTAATGGTGGGTCCCACAAATATCATGCATTTAACTCACTTGTATTCAAGATTGGGGGGCGGGGGGCCTGAGTGCATGGGCCTGCAGACAACACATGTAGGGTGTGCCAGGAAGAGCAGGGCTGGCTCTGAGTAGAGAACAGATGGATTCAGGGGAGGAAACAATCCCTGACAGGTAATGAGCCTGCTGAGCAAGAGTCCACCTGGGCTTCTCAGCCATCCTCTAGGAATGGTTACATGTGAATGTTCAGAAAGTACAAAAATCCAGCCATCTTGAGTCACTTAACACTGGTCATTAATGAGAAGCTCTTCTCCAGCATATTGTGCTTATTAAATTATGATAAAGTTGTTGCATTAGGACAGTAAAAAATTCTCATTTGCTTTTATTCTAGCCTAGAAAATACAAAAAGTTTAGGTTTTATCTGGGGGAGGTCAGTATGTGTATACTTTAAAAGTACCTAAATGTTAAGAAAAATAGTTTCTCTGATTTATTTTAAAGGACTGCGAACATTGTTTTGTTTTGTTTTGCTCTAATGTAGGACAAACAATCCAAAAGGAATGTTTAAAAAGTCTTTTAATGTTTGTAGAAGTTGTTACCTGAGTTGAAACTTCAACCTAGGTTCTGCTTAAGCTCAGTAACTCTGAACCAAGTTAATGCTACGTGGTTGGTGTTTCTTTGAAATGTCACTCATATTAACTAGCTAGTGATGCAATGAAAGAGAAATTAAGCTGAAGGTGTGAATCGGAGCTCCAACTTAATTACTTTCTTTTTTCTTCCTTTCTGTTCCTTTTTCTGTTTTTCTTTCCTTTCCTTTCTTTATTTCTTTTTCTCTAAGTTATAGGTGCACAACGAAGGAGAAGCCCCAGCGCACTGGCCATTGAAGTATTTGAAGCACATTTGGGAAGTCACATTTTGCAGGTACCTTTATAAGAAAAAGAAGCTTGATTACATTTTACTACAAAAATATTTCAGCTGTGTATATAGCTGTTGTTACTGCCTCTTGGAATTCTGAAGTTCTTATGAATCCGTTTCTTTTTCTTTTTAGAAAGCCATCCCTTGAGAGCATATTAATGAGAAAGGGAGGGCAAGTATTATTTGTAATAATTGAGATGAATTGCACTATTCAGTTGATGCTCAATGTATAGTAGCTGGCTGTTCCCAGAATGACAGTGTGTGCTGCATTTGTAAGTGGATATGTGTGTGTCTTCGGAGCTATATATTGTTTTAGAAAAAGCAAAATTGTGTGTAAGTAATGTGACCTTTTTTGTGTTGCCTAATTTCAGTTGTTCTTTGCTTGAGTTTGCATCGAAACTTAATGTTTGTCTCTCCCCCAAATTACGAACTTTTTCAGGATGAAATTTTCAAGTATATTTTAAGTGAAAGGAGACAAATAATAATAATTTACTTTGCCAATGAATTTCATGACAGATAAATGTGAGGGTGACTAGGATGGACCTGCAGTTATTTGTCCAAGAGCCATTTCAGACCAAACTTAGCACCTCACTTATTCACATTTTCCCCAAAGACTTTGCCATTTACTCAACACATCCATGAATGATTGTTCTGCATTATTTCTGCTTCCTGAGTAGAAGTTGCCCATAGCCAAAGCTTTCTTTAATTATGCAAGCTACAGTTTGCACATGGTGTTAAAGAAGCAGGCATGTTTGGGATATTTAGGCAGCTTATTTGGGAAAAGTGGCTATGTCATCTTTTTTATTTTCAGTTAAGAAAAATAAAGTTAAACTCCAGATTCCTGTTCATTCAAGGTTTTAAAAATGACTTCTAAGATAGTTTTCTTTTCTAGTTAGCCAAAAGTAGTATTGATTTAGCATACTGTTCCTGGTAGCAGGTACTATAGAAAACCGTCTTCACCAGATTCTCCATGTTTCACATCCCAGCGGGTCTCCCATGCGCCTCCTTCGCTAGTAGCATCAGCATCACCTGAGGTCCTTGTTCAAAGGACACATTCCTGCCTCTCTCTGAACCTGCCAAATCAGCATCCTCGGGGCAAAATCCAGTACTTTGTCCTTTTTAAAAATCATTTGAGAAAATGTGGTGTTTTGTTAGGTCTGAGATGTCACAATTCACATTTGCAATTGTAAGGCCTGAAATAGACTTACCTTGTTTATTTTTGTTTGTTCTGATGTTTCTCATTTCTCCACTAATATTTGTTAAGATCCTAGGTAGTGGATGTTCCTTGGAGATGCTATTCTATTATGCATATAAAATTTTGAGTTACCTTTGCAGTAGATTAGTTTCAGGGATATAGAAAGGATTTTGCTTTCTAGATCTTACCATTTTTATTTCCTTCTTCCCTGTGTACACTTCGTTTAGAATCTCCTTTGTAAGTATTGTATGAACTATGCCATATGGTATCTATATCTATACCCATATCTTCTATATCTATACTTGTGTATCTAGTTAGATTCTCATGTGATTCAGGAGGACTCCTATTTATATTCTGAACCAATCAATGCATTGACTTAGTCCATGAAAGAAATGGTTCAAACCGAAGACCCAGGTTATTATCCTCAGAATTCTTTCTCGAAGTCTTAAGTCCAAAGTCCCCAAGAGAGGACAACTTAGGAACTGCAGGAATTTAAAATTAATTTAAAATGTAAAACTTATGAGTTGAACTGAACATAGATAAGTAAACATGTATTATAGAATAGGTGTCCAAATGCTAGTTCAAGATCAGGCTTCACTGAGAGCAGGGGACCTAGAAGGAAGTTGCAGAGCTGGCCTGCTATTTTGAGTGTTCACGCGTGCCTTTGACAACTCATTTGAGAAGAAACATAGACAGCTGATATTACTTGGAGTGAAATAACCAGACCGGTGCATGAACTAGAAATCATGTTACATGAAGAGTGTCAAAGGATTTGGTGAAGTTTAGTTTGGAAAACACTTGTCTTAAAATGCATATTAATGTCCTCCTTTTATATTTGAAGGCCTCATGTGAAAAAGGAAATAGATGCATTTATTCTGTGTGGCTTCAGAATGTGGAAAGGAGAATGTGACTGCAGAATGTGGAAAATTAAAGAGGGAAAGAATTATCTTCACTAACAACAACAACAAAAAAAAACACTTTCATGTAGGACTCCATATTTAGAATATGTTCAAAGCCTTTGAATTTTAAAGCTTGATAGGGATAGGAGTGCTTTCACAAAAGTG
Organism: Noctilio leporinus; assembly: GCA_004026585.1. NCBI lineage: Eukaryota > Metazoa > Chordata > Mammalia > Chiroptera > Noctilionidae > Noctilio > Noctilio leporinus. Next base: position 223,820 of record PVIW01000414.1, on the reverse strand, counting down.
AGACATACGAACATGGTTGCACTAAATAACCTTAAAATACTCATGGAAACAAGAACTTCTTGTCATTTGATTCTTGACATCCACTGGTGATGGAGTAGAGGAGCTGGATATACTCCTTTAAATGAGATGTGGGCATTTTGGGCAGCAAGGGGTTAGGAAGCAGTAGTAACAAGAAGGACCTTTTCTCAGTTATCTAATAAGTTATCTTTCTTCCTAACATGGGACCTGTTGAGCCCATAGACACATGTCTGTATCTGACCTGCAATATTTCCGGTGATCTCCGAGGATAATATTTCCATATTTCCCTTCAGGAGGGTCCATGGTTGAATCTGATTGAATCAAGGGGATTGGGATAGGATGAATTCTTTCTTCCCTCTTTGCTATTCTTCCTTCACTTGCAAATATCAGAAAAGACCCACATGGAGAGCATGGTTTCTAACCTCACATTTTATCATTATTACAAAAAAGAATCAAATACTGGGTGAGAACATAGAATTCACTGTAAGAAGCACACAGTTGCTGTCCTTAACTAGCTCACAATCATTTGGGTAAAGAGGAGCCAGCAGGCCTCATTAAGTGAAATGCATCCCATTGGTCACGTATAATACTATAGAGCCACAAAGGAGTGAAGCTCTGAGTTTGCCTCAAAGCATTAAAGAAGACTTCTCAAAGTTGTTGGTAGGTGAATAGGAGTTTATTAGGCAAGGAAAATTGAAGAATATGTATTTATTTTTAACCCGTACCCAAGGATATGCTTATGGCTTTTAGAGGGAGGGGAAGAAGGGTGAGAGAGAGAAACATCAACATGAGAGAGGAACTTGGATTGGTTGCCTCTCCTATGCACCCTGGCCAGGTGTGTGTCCTGACCAGGAATCAAACACACAACCTTTTGATTTACAGGACAATGCTCCAACTAACTGAGCCACACTTGCCAGGGTGAAACTTGAAGAATATTCTAATCAAAATGTGAAAACAAAGGCATGGAGGCAAGTAAGAATAGATTTTGTTTGGGGGCAGTTAAGATGTTCAGTTTGATGGCTGCCTCCCATGCCCAGGGGAGTACATAAGAGATAAAAATGGAGAACTTACATGAGCCACATTGTGACAGGCCCAGTGCCCAGGATGCTGTAACCAGTGATGAGCCCATAAGGCTTTTATACAAGAAATAAGCATTTGGTTTGTTTCCAGAGTTTTTACCAAAATATAGTATCTAGAAAGTCTTTGAGTTATTAGAAGTTAATATACAGAGCATTTAGAAAATTATTATAATAGTCCAAGAGTCTAAATGACTATCTTCTCCAAGGTAGAGTCTCTATGAATGGAGAAACAGGTATGGAATTGAGATTGAATTATTAGATATTAAAGTCTAGGGGATGGCAGGAGTTAATAATGACTATAGATTTTCTAGATTGATAACCAGCTGTCTATACTTTTATCTGAGAGAAATTAAAAGGAATATTCTCTTAACTAGCCAAGTTGATAAGAGGTAAGCAGTCAGAAACCTGAGTTGGGTTCTCTAGAACAAGATCAAGTCTAGGGCTGAAAATTTCCATGCAGACCCATGGAAATGATGTGGGGTAATGAGAGAAGAGGGATGGGGAGAGGCAACCTAGTGTATATCATCACTTAAGGTGCAGAAAAGTAAGAGGAAAACACAGGATTTGACTTTGCTTAAGGGAGAAACATTAATAATATTAAGGTGGCTAAGAGCAAATCTTTTAGGAGGATAAATACTGAAGAGATGCCATAATTGTAGTGAGGTTTTAGGTATAGAAGACAACCCTAAAGAGTGATAAAAGGTACAGGTGCCTGAATATTTGTGGTAAAGGAAGGGTGAGACAGAAGTTAGTATGATGGGAAATTCGTGTTTTTCATGTTGTTCGAATATATGTCTGAAGTTCATGGTTGCAAATATTGCTAATTATATGCTCTAAAGCAATCAGGTTTTTAAAAATCAATACCTTGTGGTCATGTCTATATTATTATTAATGGTTATATACCATTCCATCCCACAGATGTATCATAATTCATTAAACCATTTTCCTGCCATTCAGTATTTTTGTTATATGTATAAATTTGCATTTCCTTCTTTGTGTGTATATGTTTAACTTCTTCTAAATTAAATTTATTGAGGTGACGTTGGTTAATAAGATCATATAGGTTTCAACTGTAAATTTGCATTTCTAGTTCAAATACCTTGTGAGGGATATGCATGTGTGTCTGTGTGTGTGAATTATGTGTTTGTGGATGAGTGTGTTTCAATTAGAAAGAGCCTAATTTGGATTGGTTTTAGTTTAAATTTACTGAAATTTCATTAAGTATGATATCCCATGTATTATTAAGTTCTCTTCTTATAGCATTAAATACCCAAAATAAGTACCTATTAGTTAGGTGCTCTGATTGTGCACATTTCTAAGTCTCAGTCAACTGAGACTTAGGTAAGTTAAATAACCAACTCAAGTTCACATGACTAGTTAAGTGAGAATTTGAATGTAGGATACTTACCACTAGATTAGAATACTTCTCACAAATGATGGGGGCATTTTTAAAGACAATGATAATAAAAGATAAAGAATTGATATTTGGAGTGAACAGGATTAGGGAATTGATGGAATCTGAAAGGTAAAGTAGAGGTCAGTTCTGAATATCAGGTGGGTAGATGGGGACTCAGGAAAGGCCTATGATTCTTATACCAGATGACAAGTGTTCCTCTTGCCTTCCTGCTGCCTATATCCCCAGTGATGTTTCATGAAAGAGCATGTTAAAGACCCTTTGGTGTGGAGAGTTGGGGGGTTGAGTTAAAGATAGACTCCTTAATTTTTGGTACTCATTCTGTGATTGCATTATGTTTTTGTAACGTACGTCTTATTACATTATATATTCTCAGGAAAATTTAGAAAGTTTACTGGATCCTTTAAAATTGGCTTCTTTCCTATAAAGAGGGGAAAAATAAACTTAATGGTGATTCTATTAATATAAAATCAGCTATTTCAAAGTTATATTCCAATTTAATGATCCAATACCAGTATATGTAGGCAAGGCCATCGCCCAGGCTGTGTGCCATGCAATGCAAGGGCCACCATTCTCATTATTCACATGGAAACTTGACTACTGACTGTGACCTTTACTGTAGCCCCAGTGAACCTGGAGCTGTTTCATACATGAATTTCACAACAGAGGCAGTTTCTGCAGGAGAGTTTAGGGTCCAACTGATGTCAGTCTTGAAACTATGAGACTGTGAAGTATATGCAGAGGGCCTGAGTCAAGGTATGTTAGTTTCCTGCATTGTGTTTTGACTTTATTAGTCAAATGAGGAGCAGGGGTCAAGATGGGCAGTTGTGCTTTTTATGAAAAGCTAAGTAAAAATTCAAGAATTTTAGGTCATTATGTGGGATCATTCCTGAATACTGTTCATGTGACTGAACACTAATTCAGTTGCTGCTTTGAAAGCTCACTAAGCTCTCTAAAGGCACTGGCTGGTGGCACAGTGGATAAGGTGCCAGCCTGCAAACCCAAAGTTTGCTGGTTTGATTCCCAGCCAAGGCATATAACCAGGTTGCAAGCCAGGTTCGTAGCTGGAGGCAAGTGAAAGGCAACCATACATTGATGTTTCTCTCCCTCTCTGCCTCTTTCCCTTCCTCTCTCTCTGGAAATAGTAAATAAAATCTTTTAAAAAAAGAAAAAGAAAAAATAATAATAAGAAAAGCTCTCTCAAGGAATTATTGTTCCTACTTCATAGTATTCTTAATATGAAAAAAGGATATTTATTTTGACTTTCCCAATTTGGAGACCAGATAGAAAATTCATATTTTACTTTCTTAAAGTTAATGAAACACAAAATGCTAACAAATATCTTTGTAACTCATAAAATTAACTTGTAGAATGGCTTTGCCTAAGGTGCAGATTTATGAATGGAGTGCTTTAATTATTTGCTTGCCCTTAGCAGAAGAGTTTAAGTTGTTTTTCATTCTGTAAATAATGTTTATGAGTATAATTATTATATAAAATTTCAGTATGTTGCTTTGCATGCTCCATAGTAATGCTGCTTGACTCACTCACCTCATAGACATTGAAACAAAACAATCAAATCAATCCTTATATGTGGAAGATTTTTAAAGTTAACATTTGTATTCTCATGAGCACATGGTAGTGAACTACAGATAGATATTGTATATGTTATATTAGTGACGTTGTGTAATCCATAGCATTACTGATAACTATTCATAGTTATAAAGTGATCAAAGAATGATTTTTATCCATAACTAGGTTCAATGGTTAAAATAAATGAGTTTTTTGAATTAGATATTATACACATAGTAAGTGCCCCATGTTTGTAAATAAATGATATGAGTGTAATTAGTTAAGCCTTGGAAGAATAAAAATAGGATTCTATAAGAAATACTTTAGAGAGATAATAACAGAAGTGTGGTATTCGTGTGTTAGTTTTGAGCTTGCATATATTGCATGAACCCTCTCCTATCTATTTAACTAAGACTGCATTATTTCTGGGTGTTGAGGAATTTTTTGTATTGCTTTTAGAACTTTCACGCCCCAAACAGAAAGAGAATACCATGGGCAGACCCATTGAGGAAGACCCAGAGAACTGCAGGAACATTACAAGATTATACCTTTGGTTCTGTGACTGTGAGTGGATCAGAAAAGACTAGGCAGCATTTTTGCATGACAGCTGTCTTCCCCAGCATAACTAGGGAGCTAATTGTTTTTGCAAGGATTATTTATTAGTAGAATAACTCTCTTGTAGAAGACATAGATATGGCCATCACCTTAGCAGAACAGTTTAAATAATATATGCAATTTTTTCAATGGAGGAGAGGAAAGAAACCCATGTACCTATTTTTCTGTTTCATAGAGAGTAGTCAGATACTTGTGTGGGTAGAAGGAAAGACATCATAGATCTCAATGAAATGTCAGATTTCAGTCATGTGGCATTTTGTTCCCTTAATACCTTCAATCATGGTATTTCAAATGAAAGAAAAGTTTAACACTGGTCTGTGTGGCCCAGTTGGTTGGAGTGTCATTCAGTAACTGAAACACTGTGGGTTTGATTTTCAGTGAGAGAACATAGCTAGGTTGTAGGTTTGATCCCCAGTCCCAGCATGTGCAATCCCCCAGCACATGTGGAAGGCACCAATTGATGCTTCTCTCTCTCTCTTTCTCTCTCTTTAAGAGCAATGAAAAAATGTCCTTAAGTGAGGGTAATAAACAAATAACTTAAATTTAAAAGAGGATATTAACAGATCAGATTTAGAAAAAGATTACATCAGGATTTACATTTAAATATCTGTCTTTCTAATTACATTTTGAAGATTGGTTAAGGGTTTACCCTGGAATCATGACAAGTTGGTTTATATACTATTTTGGTCTTGAAGCATTATTGGTAGATCAGTGAAACCATGTAAATTCTCTACCAGAAGTCATGGTTGGAGGAAAATAAAATGAGAAGTATGTTGTTATTGTTCAAGTGTTTATAGCCACAGTACTGCTGAGATTCAGTTAATTGTAGAAGGTTAAGAAGATTCTTTGGAGAAAGTAAATTGGATGTATAGGAAAGGAGGAACTTATAACTGTTGGGGTGTGGGATAGAGAATGCCAACTCTATTTTCAGCAGCTTCTTTAATCTCATTCAGCAAGAGAAAATAAAAAGTGAACTAGTACAATCCAAACATCTGGGAAAAGAAAACTGAATAATAAATATCTAAAATAGCTCAAAAGCTCAAACAAAAATATAAATTATTATTTAAAGATGCTACCGAGCCAAGTCGACATTCGTTTTCCATTTGATCCTAGTGTTATCAAAAAGACTTCTGTGAGAGATAATATTTTGTATTTTATTGATGAACTGGAAATTCACCCTTATTTATTGTTTTATTGGAACTTACAAATTTAAAAGAAACTACCATGTGTAGGAAAGTTGCTTGTTCTTAGTCTTTCTGGCCCTTATTGGCAAAGTGGTATCCTGCTGAACATCAGTGCTAAAATTAAAGTAGCTCCATATAATAGAGGCATTTTTTAGCTGTGATAGAAAGGTGTGTGAAAAGTGAGTGAGAGGTGAGTGACCCTGAAGTTTCCCTATGATCCAGAATGATAAGAAAATGTAAAACTAAATATAGAAAAAGAGAAAGTTAGTGGATATATTTGCATATGCAAATTAGCTTAATTGATACTGCTTGCCTCTACAGGGATTTTTCATTACAAACTGGAGTGCTACATTGTTCAGCTCATATTGAGTAATTTAGTAACTAATGAGACCAGTTTGCACTAATTTGCATATGATAAATGAGCTTAATTGCAGTAAATAACTTGGAGGCATAATTACTTAATTTTCCTGTGTTGCACGGCTTTTAAGTTCACGTATGAACAACTCAAGATAATTTTGCATATTTAAATTAGTTGCTTTAAAATTTTCTTGAACAAAAAAAGGAACACACCTTATCAATTGAGCTGTAAGACAATCAGAAGTAAGTCTTACAGTATTTTTATTTAAAAAGAAAGGAAATAAAAGGATAGCAGAAATTTCTTTAGTCTGTTCACATTGCTGACATTCTTCAAATAAGGTTTCAGCATTAATATTTAGGAAAATGTTTTTTAATGTTGAAAGTTAATACACAACTTTTATTAGTAATCGATCTGGGTGTAAGTTGAAATATATATAGGAATGAATCATAACTTTTGAATGGGGATTATGAAAGAGATGTGACATGTCCCTATTCTTATTTGGCACACTAATATTGGAGTCCGGTGAGGTCTCCCATCTACAATGTTCATGTCATATAAGTTGCTGGGCTTTGATGAAGCAGCATCACCCTGGCCCCGGCATGTATTTTCTATCTAGATTAATGCTCCAATGGTTTCACTGGAGAATCTCAGTGTAGTTTGCAAGAATTATATCACTGGCCTTCACATTTATCAAAATCTCTATTCCCAAAACCAAAAAACTGACATGCACAGAGGTTGATTGCTAAATCATTGTTTCATGGTACTGTATTGCTTTAGAATTTTACTTTGAAAGGAAAAGTATAGTTATTCAAAATTAAGTCATAAAACTCATATTTATGATTATGAGAAAAACAGTTGCTGTCATTTAAAACCTCAGTGCTGTTTTAACTCATTATATATGAAAAACAGAAGGGGGCACTGGGTTACTCATTTGCCACAATATAGAAAAATAATTTGTTAAACTGTTCTCTGAAAAGCTCCGATCCCAATCATTCAGTATAAACTTACATCTTTCACAGTTTGACCAGAAGAGGTGCTAATAGAAGAATATGCCAAGCATAAAATTTGAGTCTTTCATATAATAGGTGATCAAGAAATACCTGGTGAATAAGTGAATGAACAAACAAATCCCCACCAAACAAAGCCATATTTAACTCCTTATCTCACCTGTGTGTTCCCAGCCTTGTGTTTATTCACACTCGCTGGCTGTGGGACACAGTACGTAAGATTTCCTTCAGTGCATGGATTTTGGCATTCAGCTAACTTGAATTCACTTCCCAACTTGTTTACATATTAACTGTGTAGACCTAGAATGGTTTCTTACTCTCTCTCAGCCTCAGTTTCTTCATCATAGAAATGTAGAAAACAGTAATTTTTCTGACAGGCATGTCCTAAGGCTTCAGTGGGATAGTGTATTGGAAGTGCTTAGTATAGAACCTGGCCCAAAGAATGTGTTTAATAAATGTCTGCTAGTATTTTTGTCTGTTTGTTGGGTAGTCCAAAATAATGCCCATATTTTGAAGAAAAAATGTTAATGCTTATCAATATAGGCATACAGGAACATAATAAAATCCTCTCTGATTAAAAGCAAGACAAGCAATTTTCACTGTACACAATACAAATTATCTGTTTGCCTAAATGGCATTTATATTTGGCACTATATACTAGTCCACAGTAAAGATTTTAAAATTGTTAGTAGGAATATATGTTTACCTTGAGAATAAATATCCTTTCTCAAAACAACTGCAGGTAATATCAGAATAATCTCATTAGCAACCTAAAAACAACTGGAAACAGTACAGTTTGTAGGGGCTCCAGAATCAACATTTTCTTTGCATCAAAAATGTTGATATGCCACCAGCATACTATAGGGTCTTCTCAATTTGTTTAGGAAAATGGGACTGAAAAGCCAATTGAAAATCCAGAAGAGCTGTAAGCTAGAAGCTGTGATTATCCAGGGCTATAAATTATGTTGAGGAGACATTGAAGTGCATGTATGACTCTCCTCATGCATGGTGTACAAATCCATCACCTATCACACCAGAAAGGGCACCTTTCCACATAAGGAGCAGAAGGGAGAACTTTCCAGAAGGATTTTCATGGCGGTATGTGTATTTACGTGGCACATACAGATATATGGGGTTTTCAGGTACCTTACTTTGATTGGCAGAGTAAACATATGTCATTGTTCCCAGAGAAAGGCTGTGAGAGGTGTTGGGGATGGAAGGGGATCGTGGGAACTGTTCCTATGGAGGAAACCTATGGGTTTGGGCTGCGTGACTGAAAATAGTACTAGTAGTTAGTGGGGACTTTCTACTCACATTATCTCCTTCGGTGAGGATCTAAGAAAATGAGACAATCAATGTAAAAATACTAAGCTTCAACTCAATAAATACTTCCTGGGTGTCTGATTTGCATCAGGGACTGAGAAAATACTGAGATACAGAGAGGAGTTTGGCTTCTGGGCATTCCGTTCAGAGTGAAGAAGACTAAAAACAAGACAGACCAACACAGTTTAGTGTAATGTAGACTAGTGGGCTTTTGAATCAGTTCCAGCTGGATTTGAATCCCTGGTCTTAGTCATGTAGACTTGGGCAATTAATTCATTTCAACTCTAAGCCTCTCCTTCCTAAACTCCACATGGAGGCGGTAGCAGGTCTTACCAATAGAGCGCTGTAAAAGTTGGAAGAGATACTACACACAGTGCCTGGAGGCACATAGTGAGGGATCCACAAAAGTCGACTCTAATAGACTGGCTGCTTCTCACAAGCACCATAAGGGAATCAGGTCAATCAACTTGGGGCTAGTTGACCAGTAAGTACTTTCTGTGGCTATAGACTTAAAATTACGGTTTACCTGCTTCCCCCTGACCCACACTCCCTTTTATGTCTCATGTCCATGTGCATCTCTGGGGGAGTACTTGAGGGTCCTCACCTCATTAAGCACTCTTCATGTGGTCACATAATACAGATAAGGGAAGGGGAAAAAAGCAACAATATCATTGTGGTTTTGCAGCTTTTGTTTGGGGCATGTTGATAGGAAGATTTTTTGCAAGGTATAGGAAAATATCTTTAATTCCTTCTCAGGAACTAAGGTTAGCTGAAGTATTTGGAGGTTAAGGTGGAACAGAAAGCTGATTATACTTTCAATTGTAAAAGAGGATGGAGGTCTTAGAAAATATTAGGGTTATTTGTCAAATATGAACATGAATAATGTGCTGATGAATATAGATATCTGTAAATCTGGGCCACATTTCGAAGTTTTTTTCTTTTTGGCTTTAGAATAGTTGATGGTACTATGAGCGGGGACCAAAAAATGGAATTTATTTATAAAAAATTTTATATTCTCACATGTTTAAACTTCAGTCACCTTCAAAATACTCTCATTTGATGCAAATACCTGTCGAGACACTTTTTCCACTGCTCAGAACAGCTTTTGAACTCGTTGATTTTGATGTCATTTAATTCCTCTGCCATTTTTTGTTCCTCATCTTTCATATAGGCAAAACATTTCCTTTTAAGGACTTTTTTCATCTGGGAAAACAAAGAAAAAAGTCACTCAGGGTGAGATTGGGTGAATAGGGGGTGGGGCCATTTTTTGTCAAAAACTGCTGAACATTCAATACAATGTATGCAGGTGTGCTCATAAATCACCCATCATGAAATGGGCAAACACATTGAAGGAGTCTTCAAAAAAATTCACTGAAGTTGTATGCCTCCTCTCGCCACAATACCAGCTGGTATAATGCTACAGCCGGGTTCCTAAAACACTCAGCTAGTGAGGGGCCCTCCCTCCAGAAAGTAATTCTTGGATGTTTTTGGCCCTCCTTGTAAACACTATATTCTTGTTACCAGCATCTCCTAGGAATGATAAGGAATAGACTGACACCAGCTGATTATCATTTGTCATGGACCCAAAACTCAGCCAATATGCCAAGGTTGCTTTCACATCTGAGTATTCAAAACTTTATAAGCTTTTGGGACTCTAGCAGAATTTGAGTTTGAGGAAAGATTGAAGTGGGGACAGGGTGGGTAATGTGTTTTGTTTCTCATACTAAGCTGACTGCAGATACCATGAGCATCCTGAAGCAGCACCAGTCTGCAAAACCCACTTGGGGGAAGTCTGGCTTAGAAGAATCAAATCAAAAATGTTTTAAGATATTAAAAAATCTCTAACTACAATAAAAGCTAAATTGAACACATAATTGAATGACTATTAAATGATAATGTCACATCTGTGGTCTATTTCGCTTGCTTTTTAAAGACAAAGATTATTATTGAAGAATCTTCAATAAGTAGTTGTCCCTCTTGGCATGTATGAATGTGCACATGTGTGTGGTCAAATACCTCTTTTTTAACTCCACAAAGTGAAAAAAATGAAGAAAATGTAGAAGACAAAAGCTATAGACAAGCAATGAGGAAGATAAAAATCAAGTATTTCTCACCATTGAAAGTTCTGTTTCCCTTTTTACATTTGACTTTCTATAAATCAACCAAAATGGGATCGTGATCCTTGTCTCGTGAAAACAGTTATGGAAGGAATAGCTGATTTTAAGAGAGAAATTATACAGCACGTCATTGCTGAAATATGTGCAATGCTTTCATTCCTCTGAGCCTGATCTGGGTAATTCCATCCCCAATAAGACCACAGTGAGCAAGACCTTTAGGGACCAGTATTAAGAAGGTACCAGGCATTCCTGCTAGGGGCATAGGGATTACTATCTTCTCTCTACTACAGGCAGACTCCTGCCTGCCAGCTTGGGAGCTAGGTCAAGTCCCCAAGACTCCAGTTCTTTTCACTGTCTTCTGGTTAGTGCCTTATGGATATCACTTCTCAGCCACTTACCCATTCAGTATCTGATGATTTAGGATTGCAGGGCAAGGAATACATGGGCCAGTGTTATTTTGTGACAGCAGAATAGAACCCTGTCTGAGAAAAGAAAAAGTCATACCATTTTACCTTATCTCTGTAAGTAAAAAGCATTTGGGTGAGTTAGTGAAATTATTATAAATATTCATAATTCTGGATGAGTAAAATGTGTAACTGATGGTTGGAATACCCATATAGAGAGCCTAGTCAGATTCCCATGGGGCCAGATAACTGCTGTGAGAATTGTCAGGTCAAAGCTGCTGTTTCTCTCATTTCTAAAGACATAAAAAAAGTCAGGTGACTCCAGGCCACCAGAAAATGCCCTCTGAAATAAGCACTCTCAAACTTCATTTTAGGTTGATATGGTATGTTAGTTAATTTAGTCTGGTCTAGAGATTAGACCAAGGGTAAAATTGACCTAAAGAAACAGAAAATTCTTTTTTTTTTTTTTTTTTTTTTTTGGTAAGTGGGAAGTCTGTGAATTCTACATAATTACAAAGGCAAATGATAATATCAATGACTATTTTAATTGCATCTTTAATCCATAAGGATAGTTCAATGACATTCTAAATTATACTTTTAGAATTGCAGTCACATAGGAGATAAAACTCAGTAACTATTTAATAATGCATAGTAAGATCAACTGTATCCTCTCTGGAGATCACATTTAGGTGCACTGAATGTAAAAGCCCAATCTAGAATTTAGGCAGCATTTAATCCTTCAGAAGACATTGCTGGGCCTTTCTAAATAGTACTGTTGGGTTTTTCTAAATAGTAAGTACCCAGGTCTGGTCCTTTCAGTTGACATCAGTTCTCTCTGCTGAGTGATTAGTTTCACTGGATTCACAGCAAAGTTAAATTATTTTTTAGAGGAACTGTGTTGTTGTAGATCAAGCTATTCTCAGTTTGCTGGAAGGTTGTTAATCAGTTTGGGGAATTTATGTGACAGATTGGTAACTAATGGACAGTTATTTAACCTGGCTTTACTTGGAGATGGCAGGATAGTTAAGTTGTTTTTAGTGAGGACAAATTTCAGGCAGAAATAAAACTGTCCCTCCTCTGGACACTGAACGTGGCAGGATAACTCCGTGACTGCTTGTTCCTTGTCTCTTCACTGGAAATATCTGAAGGACCATTTAAATAAGGATGAAAACTTTGTTTGGAGAAGATTTCTTTTGCTAAGAACATAGGAAAGTGAGGCAGCTTTTGAATTCTCTAAAATTGAAAGGTTACTACAAGGAGAAAGTTATTTAATCCTAGTCCCCTGGATGCAGATTTTTACTGCAGACTTATGCAGAAGTTTGAGGAATAATAATATGTATTAGTACACATTAGTACACATTAATTGAGGCACTGGCAGACACTGAGTGAGCTGCTTACATGTCATTATCTCAGTTGCTCCCGTCACCTTTTGAATTAGTCACTGTTATTTCCATGAAGAGACTGAAGTTCAGAGTGGTCAAGTGACTGGCTTAAGGACCCACAGCTCTTAGTAATTGGCACAGCTGGGTTTGGAACCCCAACATGGAACTGAAAGACAGAGAAATTTTAAGGGAAACATATTAGGTATTAAATTATGTTGCAGTTGAAGTTTTCAAGTGACAACCTTTAAAATACAGTTTAAACAGAAACTAGAGGGCGTGTACTTATGTTTAATAAAGAAATATTTGCCCTGAGCAGAAGACAACATTTTAAAACTTGTCATTTTGTTCCTGGGAAAGTACTTGAGGAAAATGACATGGCTCAGCCCAGTTTGCTGACCATCATGCTGTCTCATGCTGAGACTTGCCATTTCCATAGCCAGTGAGCTGTATTGAATCCAACAGAAGCAATAGGTCATTAACAGAAATAGAGACTTGGGACAGCCTGCGAGGCTGGAAGGGGGTGGGGATCACTTTTGGCCACATAAACAGAGCTGTGTCTGATAGAATTTTGTGCAAATATGTTTGGAAAGTGTAGCCTGATTTTCAGAGAAACTGAAGCTTTAAAAAGCACAACGTCATTTTTCCCCAAAGAGTACCTGCTTAACATGAAAATATAGGTGGGAGAAAATACTCTTATTTCTATTATGTTCCTTTTAGTCACATCCATTGAAAATACCTGTTTAAAATATATTTAGTTATTTTTAAAATCCTGGTTTTACTTTCCTACTGACATCTGCATTAACCTTGAGGATTTTAGCTAGTAGTCTTAATCCAAAAGAAAATATTATTTTTTAACCATTATCTAAATTATTAGATTATGTTTTCTTCATCTTTGGAGACTTTCTGGATTATTGTAATTGGGATGTGGGTATAGGTTTTGCCACTGAGATCATGGCAATCAAAAAATTGCCATTATTTTTCGTATTGGTTGGTTATTCAACTTAGAAAATATGTATAATCACTTCCTCTTAAATGTAAACCAATGTAGCTAGGGAAGAAGAAATACAGACCCTGTATATTGACATTCAACAAGTGTTCATAGCTTACTACATATAAGGCATACCAGACATAGCTTTGGGGAATATTAGATGTTTCTTCTCTCAAAAAAATGTATAATACTTTTGTTTGTATTCTAATCTGGAATGATAGATACAGGTCTAGAGAAATGACATAAAATGCCAATGATGGCATTTACAATTGAGTAAAATTTAGAAAATAGAATACCATATTTAGGGGAAACCATCATTCTTATACTTAAAAATTCTGAAATGTTTGCATATGTGCCTATGTCTTCTACTAAGCAATTCAAAGACAGAGACCATGTGTGATTTGTCTTTGTGTCTTCTGTCATGTTGTGCTCTCAGTAGATGCTTGCCATTTTTTTAGAATGATCTGGATTTGTGTAAACAATGTATGTAACTTCTAACAGATTGATCATTACTTGCCTCTTATGATTTGGTCAATGTTATTAAGGAGTCAGCAATACTAAATGATCCCAGGATTTATTCTTATCATTTGAGGAAGATATTTACATGCTGAGCTCCTAGTGGGGTTAATGCATTTATGCACCCAAGTCCCCATACACAAATGTGAGGGTGTCCCTTTCAGCCAGGAGGTCATGGAAGAACACACAGTCCCATCATGTCATTTTACTCTTAATTTTCTGATTACTTACATTTGGTTTGGTTCTAATTATGAATACCTTTAATTACTTTATCACAGTGGTGATTAACTGTGCCCAAGTCAAACCCCTTTGAAAGAGAGGACAATTCCTTCTGAAGGATTTACATGATTGCACTAAGAAAGAATATTAAACAAAGGAAAATAGAGGTGTTCCAACTTGCCGAGGGCTGGTCAGCCCTTCTACATCTTGAAAAATCCAGGGGTGATTTTTATTCTTGAATTTTTCTGAACTAGAAAAGTTTAACCCTCTATTTCTTTTCTCAGCATGTTAGAATTTGCTGCTTTATTTACATGAATCATTCTGCCAGAAAATAATATTGGAAATCAAATACACGCCAGCTGTCTCTAGAGTATTAAAAAACTAAAAATAAAAATTAAAAAAAAACAACAACTTTGAGATCCACATGCTGTCACCAAAGAAGAACATAGCTGTGTTTGCCTTTGTTGATTTTCAGTTATGTTTGTAAAATAGCAAAGACTGGGATTTGTTATGTTTGATAGAAGTTTAAACACCTGATATAAATTATGTCTTGCTGAAATGTTTGGTGGCAGTCAGATACATTTAAAGAAATATATAATAGTTGAGAAAAAAGTGATTCAGTTTCATTTTTAAATGAAGGTACCAACGATAAGACGTAAAAGACAGAAAAACTTGAGATTGTGTATTTAATTCATTTTTATAAAATGAACACCTTTAAAGTCTTTAAAAAGACTTTAATTTGGGGGGATTAATTATTTGAATTTAAAGTCAGTACATCATTATTAATGTTTCTATGTGTATTTTTAAAACAATCTCATTATATAATGCTTATATAAATTTTACATGTATTTTGCATTCCTCTCAAATATCCATACATGTATCACAATGATATCTATTACCCAGGGTCTTATCAATAAGTTGATATCAGCCCAGAACAAACTCATTTCTCCTCACTGAGACATGGGTCACACACTGGGGATCAGGATGGAGACTCTGTCCATCCCTTGTTAAGGACTAGGTTTGGTCTGGAGAGAAAGAAGGGTCTTTGCTTTGGGAAAGTTGGAGCAGATGAGTAGGACATGTAGGAGGACAGGCCATTGTCTATTTATTATGAAGCTATTCATTCTATCTTGAGGAAGACTTTAGCATTTGTAATCTATAATGATTCACATTTGGGAAGCCTCTCTTTTTTTCAATTTGTTGCTCCCACCGGGATGGAAACATTTATCCAGTGGCTCATTTGCAAAGGAACAAGTGAAGAGAGGGGTTATACAAATGAAGAGCCTCCCTTGCTTGCTTTCAAGGCAGGTGCCTGTGACACACAGCTCTCCCAGTACTGTGGGGAAGCTGCCACTGAGTTGGAGAAACACTGACATACAAGTATCTGCCAGCATGCATTTTCTTGTCATGCTAATTTTCACTGTTGGAAACTTGGTGCATATAAATATAAGGTTACTGTACCCGTTTTAGGTACTTCACCTACACTTCGAATCAATAGAGATTTAAAATCAAACTGAAAAATTAAGAACTGAAGACAGCACCAATATTTTCCAGGTTTCCCTTGATAGACTTCGGTGCAGAAGCTGATGAAACAGGTAGGCCCCTGGGGTGCTGCAGTGTAAGGTGATTATCTAGCTTATTGTCTTCCCTCGAGGTGAAGCCCAGGCTGTGCCAATGAGCACCACGGGGTGATAGCAGACTGACCCCCAGCAGAGAGACAATCAGGTCTAGCAGAACATTCAACGGTGGGGCCAGAAAAGAAAAGCTGACATCCAGATGCCAGTGCTTGGAAATCTTATCTGGAGCTGCACATATGGGTCCTACATCTGCTCGGGTTATGCCGGCAGTCGGCGTCCAAATGGCACAGCTACTGTGGTATGGGCAGGCAGAGGCCGGCCCTATGTTTGGGTCTCTCAGCTAAGACAGCTGTCCAAAGTGCCGGTGTTGGCCTTGTGATAGCTAATTATCAGAGGACCAATCTGAGCTCCTTGGAGTGATGGGTTTTAAGCACGCACTGTGAGTCATTTTTAAACAGTAGTGGTGCAACATGTACATACACACACACAGGTAAGTTTGTGGGTGCACATGAGCACACATGTAATTGTGATTGGGTGGGCGAGCAATGTAATAATGTTCAAGGAAAATTAGGACCAAATGATTCTGGACAATGACTTAAATCAGTGCACGCTGAATAAACTCTTGATGTACTACTACCTATTCTACTGTAGGAATTTGGTTAACAAATCTGATAGTGATGATGTTTTCTCCTTTTTCATGTGAAAAAAGAGAAACTCAAATTCATAAAATGGGAGTATTTGTCTTTCAGTAAGCACTTTCCTACATTTGCCCCAGTGGCAAGCTGAATGACTCAACATAAGCAATTGACCTTTTCATCTCTCATTCCCGAGAATCCTTTGAAAAGCAAAAAGAGAAGGTTTACCATTTGATATTTTCTCAAGTTAGTATCTTGAATAGGAATGATCAATGGGCAAATGAAAGCATTGGAGGCCAATTTATATGTCTACTTTCTATTTCAGTCATTTGTTTATGTTACATTTTATCTTTATTGAAATCATTGATTCCTGATGGATAACATGTTAGGTGTAAGAGAAAAGAATGATTTGTGCTGCTTGTTCTTTTTTTAACTATTCTCTGTAGTGGGGACTAATTTGTCAACAGTTGTGGAGACTTGTTAAATTGCTATGCTTCTTTGATCTTATTATAACGTTTCAGTTAAATAAGTAACTGAACATAGTAAATCCTTTACTATGCTTTAAATGTTGTCAGGGAAGTTCAGATTTTGCAAGATAATGCATAACAGGGATAGACAATAATGAGAATGAGGTGATCAGCTGAGCATTCTCACATGTTGTTGTTGACGATAATTCCAATTTCTCTTTTGCAACTAGATAGTCTAACAAGGAAAGTATGCACTGTTAGCATTAATGATATTTCTAAGTCATTCTTAAATATATTCTGTCAGTCTTGGGTGTGGCAATATTTGCAGTGTTCTTGTTGACCCAAGGTGTGCAGCCAGTTGACATAGCCCTCCCCTTGATATTAAGTTGGAAGCAGTTATGTTGAGACAAAGCAACAGCATGGAACCAGGACCTCAAATGACCTGCCTGCTAAGCTGGGACAGGGGCTTTGGCTTCATAATTTTTACTTTGATATGATTCATAGTTTCACACATATTTATATGCCTTTCTTACCCAGAATTTGATCTGTCTGATATCAGGTGAATAATGGTAATTTTTAGCTATCTCAGAATTGAATAGTGTGGCCTACAATATCCTGCTCCTGAGGGGAATGGCTGGCCAAGCTTCCAGGAAGGCAGCCTGAGTATTTGGGGGTTGGGTACTTAGAGTGAAGAAAAATATATAATCTACTCCAAATTCACCCGCACTGCTAGCGAAATTAGAGGCTCAGAGCTTACCCAAGGAGAACCTCTTTGCTGCTGTCCAGCTACATTATTTGATTGTTCATTTTTCTAACCTAAATGGCTGGTAATGATAATTAATGATATTTCCCTCCTTCAAGGAACATATAACAGTATAAAGGAGACAGATATTTATACTACAGTGACTTCAGCACAGTGGGTGAAAGATGGTGAGGACGTGAGTCCAGTTAGAATTCCAGATTGAAACCAAATTCCGGTGCTCAGGGTTTGGAATTTCACCTGAAGGTTCTGGAGAACCATGAAGAATTTTGATTCTAGAGGCATAAATTCAATATCTTTGGGAGGTGACCAGGGGCGAAAAAGAACAGGCAGGCAAGGGAACAGCCTGAAGTGGTAGGGATGGTTCCTGGCAAAGGTGACAAAGTTTGACCTGGGACGTGATAGTGAGATTGCAATGGAGACAGAACTGAGAGAAGCTTCAGAAAAAAAAATAATAATAATAATCTTATTTCCCTTTACAGATTGGGAAATTGACATTTAGAAAAGTTAAGTAACTTACTCTAATTTAAAGAGATAGCAAGTGACAGAGCTGGAATTGGAGCCCAGGCAACCCAATAGGAAAGCTGTGCTCTACGACTGAGGTTAGGAGAATGGGATCTCGAATTGTAAAATAACAGATTTTCATCACACGTATTTCACAGGAGTGTTATGAGAATTATATAATCCATGTCAAGCCCCTTGTACAATGCCTGAAAAAATAGTAAGGGCTCCATACCTGATACCTTTATTTCTCTTTTCATAATTAGCATTATTTGGAACACTTTCTCCCTCATCTCACTTTTATGGGGCACATCACCTCTACTTATGGTGTGGGCTCTAACTTCACAGAGTAAATGAAAGGAATCATTCCTGCCAAAGACACTGTCAATGTTCTACCCTTAAAATGATAGCTATTGCCCTGGCTGCTGTGGCTCAGTAGATTGAGTGCTGACCTGCAAACCAAAGTGTTGCTGGTTCGATTCCCAGTGAGGGCACATGCCTGGGTTGTGGGCCAGGTCCCTAGCTGAAGGTGCATAAGAGGCAACTGCATGTTGATATTTCTCTCCTCCTCTTTTTCCCTCTCTGCAAGTAAGTAAATAAAGCTTTTAATCAGACAGATATCTTGATATTGGCAAGACTGTATAAGCAGTAAATAATGATAACATTTTAAAACAAGTGAGTCTTCCTTGTTAACTTATTTGAAAGATAAAAATGTTAGTTATCTGCAACAAATGTCACAAAAATATTCTACCATCAGTACATTGTTGTCGAAACGGTGTGTTTCCTTTAAAGTATTTTTAATAATAACAAAGTCACTTCTCTCAAGATCCCTTTGAAACTAGCTACTCCATGGGCAAAGAGAACATGCTATTTTGATGCAATCTGGATAATCCACTGGCCTTTTTAATAACCCTCAAAATATTTATGTTGTTAGGAAAGGAACTTCATACTGAGTTTTTTTTTGTTTTTTTTTTAAGATTTTATTTATTATTTTTCATAGAGAGGGGAGGGGAGAGAGGCAGAGAGGGAGAGAAACATCAATGTACGGTTGCCTTTCACCTGCCTCCAGCCATGGACCTGGCTGGAGACCTGGTTTGCAACCTGGTTATGTTGCCCTGGCTGGGAATCCAACCAGTGACCTCTGGGTTCGCATGCCAGCATCTTATCCACTGTGCTACCAGCCAGGGCTTCATACTGAGTTTTATGTTCAACCTCAACATGAAAGAGCTGGACACCTCAGTTCTATTCTTTCCTTCATATTGTCATTTACAAAGTGGCACTGATGCAGCTCTCAGGTCTTGAGTGAGATGAGCAGGGGCTGCTGCTTGGGCCTGAGGACACAATCTTAATTTTATTGAATAAACGTTTGCATGGCAGTAAGAAAAAACAAGTTAAATTTATCTTGATTATTCTTCATCCTAGAAAATTATCGTAATATTTCTTTTCATTTAATGTTGGAGCTAAAATGCAATTAGCTCTCATTTATAAAAGATAACACTTTTGTTTTCCTTTTTTGAAAACCAAACAATTTTTGAGTGAGGCATGTTGTTTCTGCTCTTCATGTGTTGTTCATGCTAAGTGCTGGTATAATTCCATTATGTTTTGACTTGAACATTAAATATTACCTTGAAGAGACATTTCCCAGCAGTTGTGTTCTGATGGTGACATATTGTACTGTTTGAAGGGTGTCATATGGTCATCTGTCAGCTGAATGTTGTTCCATGGAAAAAATTTTATTCTTCAGATGTCATCTAAAATGCCTCATCTAAAAGAGAAATACAACAGTATTTGCAAAATCTGGATGTGAGAAAATCAGAGATGGGTAGGATTGACCTAAGGTAGATGGGAAGGAATTCATTCTGAATATAGTCCCTCTGTAATAAAGATAAACAATTGTTATATTTTGAGTATTTTTTTTTTTTTGGTGTAATTTTAATTTATGGTAGTAAAGCACACACTCTTCTTCATAATTTTTGGTACCTACCCATCCTGTCTCTTGCCATGCAGACAAAGATGCAAATAAGATTGCTGGTAGTGTTAGGTTAGAAAGAGTGCCACCTCCTATAAAGGCAGCAGTCTGAGAACAACATAGGAGACTGTAGCTCACTGTATCAGATATTAGAGTGACAGAGAAAAAAACGTGTTCTTGCTTCAGAATAATTTAGCAGTCAATATTTCTATCAGCAATATTTCTTTCAACAGGAATTAAAATGCTGGCCCTTATCCAAAGACACCTCATCCCCTATTACATTATAGATCTGATCCAGCTGTGTCTGCCTCTGTAAAGAGATGAGGGCAGGTCTGATAGCCAATTTGTAGAGTGTACTGCACCAACCATGTAGACAATGGATGTTCCCCTCTAAATGCATTTTCCTTCTCTTTCATCTTTTCTAGGAATATGTCCAGAATTTTGTGGATGCCTCTAAAGATGTTCCCATCTTTAAAATGTAGGAAAGAGTATGCTTCCTGTGTTTGTATATCACATTGCATTCTTAGAATCAGAAATTTTAAATCTGTATTTACACTGGCTGGTGGCACACTGGATAACTTGCCAGCCTGCAAACCTAAAGGTCACTGGTTCAATTCCCAATCAGGGCACATAACCAGATTACAAGCCAGGTCTCCAGCCAGGTCTGTAGCTGGAGGCAGGTGAAAGGCAACCATACATTGATGTCTCTCTTCCTCTGTGCCTCTCTCCCTTCCCCTCTCTCTGAAAATAATAAATAAAATCTTTACAAAAAAACACAGAAAAGAAGGGCAACACCTGTATAAGTTTTTATTTTCACTGTATTTCATTCTTGAACTCTCATGAAATTAAAATAACTGCATTCTCCCATCCTTTGTAACTTACGTAATTCTGTTCCTTAAAAACAAACAAATAATACCTAAAAGGCACACTGTATGCCCTGTACTTTTCTTTTTGACAAATATGTGCCTTAGAACATTTGCAGATTTTGTTGTTCAGCTGTCTCTGCTCTTGAACTATCCTATTTCCATCAAGGTAATGATAAGGGTAACACTAAGGCACAGAAGTCTGAAATATAATACCAAAGTAAATAATCAAATATTGGGAGATTAGAATAGGTATTTCAGCAGAGGGAAAACAAAAGTCCATGATCTTTGGCCCATATCTTAACTCATTTCTGACATTATTAGTTTTTATTTTCATTCAGGTTTCTTCTATTTCAAAGGCTCTTCAAATTTTTGAAAGGGAGAGAGGTAGAAAGAAGTGGTAATTTTTTCCCAGGGCTGAAAATACACTGTTGAAGTTTTTGTATGGTTAGATACAGAAAAAGCACAAAGGGAGGCCGATGGTAATAACCTTGCAGTTAATCCTATAGGATTCCACGTTATTTTTCTTCTCTCCTCTGGAACTTGAGAGAAATGTTCTCCCTTGGGTATATTGATGGCAGCAGAAGGTCTTGGGTAAACCTCCCAGATATACTTTATCTCCAACATACCACAACTTAAAAATGACTAATTGAATTTCAAATGAATAAGAATAGTTGCTTTGATGAAGATGATTCCTTTATTGAATAAAAACTTTTCTAATAATCAGCAACTGAAACAATTCTAGAGCTTTCAAATTGGGGTCAACATTCTTAGTTTATAGAAAACAACTAAAAATGACCAATTTATGAGATCAGTTAATCTGACTAGCAGATTATATCAATAGTTCAAGGACATTTGGATTATAGTCTCTCTTGTCACTGTCTACTTTGTACAGAAGTATAAAAGAACTCATTTTCCTGCTCTTAAAATTACTCCGGAATTGTAACATGTAGATATTAAACAAATATAAACTGCAGGGGAAGGAATTAATACTTACTGAGCATTTATCAGATGCTATATAACTGAGTTCTTAACATTCATAATCTCCCAATTAAATAGCTGTTAGCATTCCCATTTTATAGATAAGAGAAAAAAGGCTCAAGGTCACTTAGCAAATAAATGAAGAAGATAGGATCTTCACCTAGGTCTCTCTGATGCCAGAGACTATGCTTTATTATTTTCATATAAATTTTAATATAATAAATAATACAATAATAGGTTATAGAGCACTGAAGCTCAGAATTGCAGTAAGAATTTAACTTAAGATCTGTATCGATATGTATTTTTTATTTTTATTGAATTTATTGGGGTGACTTTGGTTAGTAAGATTATAGTTTCAGGTGTACACCTCTATGATACATCATCTATATATTATACTGTGTGTTCACTACCCCAAGTCAAGCCTCCTTCCATCATCATATCATCATATGTCCTCCCTTTACCTTCCTCTACCTGCCTCCACCCTCCTTTCCCTCTGGTAATCACCAGGCTGTTGTTTTTGTCTCTGAGTTCTCTTTTTTTCCCTTTGCTTAATCCCTTTACCTTTTTCACCCAGCCCCCTAAACTCCTCCCATCTGACAGCTATCTGCCTTTTCTTAATATTTTTAAAGAGAGGGGAAAGGGGAGAAGGGAAAGAGGGAGAGAAACATCAATGTGTGGTTGTATTTCATGCCCCCAACTGGGGACCTGGCCTGAAACCCAGGCACATGTTGTGCCTGGGAATTGAACTGCAACACTTTGGTTCACAGGCCAGCACTCAATCCACTAAGCCACACCAGCCAGGGCTAATATTCTTTTGATAAAGCACTAGATCACTTTTGTGTGTTTTGTTATGACTGTTTTCATGTGTTCAAAGGATATGGAAGTTGGAAAAGCCCCCAAAAGCTAATAGATGAAATTGTGTTTTAGTGTTCTGTTGGCCTAGTATCTACTAACACAAGGATCGATTTTACATTTTACCTTTCTTATTATCCTGTTTCCTACCTCATTACTGGTCATCTACCAATTGAACTTTGCCTTACACTCCATGTTTTTCCCTCCTTTCCTATTCAAATATTCTTAATTCATAAAATGTGAACTTGGAAACCCGGAGGTTAACAACAGAAAGTGATCTATCAGTCTCCTGGCCATGGCTGTGGGCTATAATTTGCTGAGTATCTATAGAAAATGATTTGCTGGGGTAAATTCTTCTATTACATACAATATCTTACTCCTTAAATCCTCTTTTGTGATCAAGTTTCCTTTCTCTAGGATATATTTTTTAAGTAAACATTTATTTAAAGTATTATTAGTGTGAAATAATATGACAGCATTTTGTACATGTTGAGATGAGTGATGAGTGAGAAGGTTGTGGCTAACGTCTGCCAATTAACAGCCTGTTAATAATGTCTGCCCATGTCAAGATGTTTTCCCTAATATGGGGCATTATTAATTGATGATTTCCTTAACCCATGAAAATGGTATCTGTTAAGCTGAGGCTGCCCTTACTGTTAGTTCACAAATGGTGACAGGGGTTGGGGAGAGGATTGCTCCTGAAGATAGCTGAATAAAGAAATAAGGGTGGGCTACAAAAAGAGGCCACTAATTTGCAGTTCTTTGCATGGCATATACTCACCAGCACCAGAGGACAGAAGTTATTTACAACTATGCATCATGTCATGCGAGTTCTGTTGAAGTGTTTGAGCCTTTTCTCAGGCTTAATACCTTCTGCTTCCAGGGCTTTGCATTTCACCAGCTGCTACCAGTTATGTGTATTTTAGGTACATGTTCTTCCTTCACTACTCAAAAAAAAAAAAAAAAAAAACCAAAAAACTCCACAGAAAAGGAGGGGCTAGAAAGCTTTATTTACTCAAGTAGCAAACTGAAATCAAGTTAATTTTCAGGATTGCAGCTGAAATATTAGAGATTACCGTGTTATAAATGGCAAAAGAAGCGCCTGCAGGCTGTGTGGCAATGCTGTCAGGGGTCTGCTGCTGTTGGCTCAGTTCAAGATGTATTATACCGCTAGCATTTCAGTGCTCTCGGGGGATCCCTGGTCCCACCATAAGGTCAGGAGTTAACTACTTGTATTTTAGCTGTGTACCGCTATCAATACCGCTCCTATGGAAACCTCACTTGACGTCATTTTTGAATCTTTGTGACTGTAGTTCAGCTTCAGTAAAAGTCAATAAGAACATTAGACTGTTGTCTATATTATTACTTGCCACTTCCTGCCAGCAATCTACCAATTCATTAGCAGAGAGTTTTGGAACTCTTGCTTGATTATTTATGCAGTCAATAGCAAGGCTTGTCTGCATTCATAATTGTTTGATTTTATGGCCTCTTCTTTAAACAAACATTGTCTATGGTAATGTGATGCCCTGATGGGTGGGAAAGGTTTTGTCTGTGAATATCATTTAGATAATTAAAAATGACAGATGAAATCGCCCGCTGTCTTGACCTGTACTTTGTTCCCTCAATGATGCTGAAGAGATGATGATTGCTGTCAATCAAAATCCATTGGAGGTTTGTAAATTCTGGCTGCTATGAACTCTGACCCCCACTGTTGATCTGCAATAGATAATAACCTTGAAATTCTATTAGAATTTAAAAATAGTTCTACTAAAGGGGCACAGTATATATTTCTTTTCCTCCAGAACACAGTTACCTAATGTTCCTCTTTGCAATATAAAGAATTCAAATAAAGTGTGTGGCAAAGCTTAATGTAACAAATCAGAGCAAAGATCTTTTTCTATAATCCCCTAGTCCCGATTAAGATGCTTATCTTCTGGCCAGAAGAGGACAAAAACATGAGCTTTTTGCCACTTCACTGGATATTTTTGCTCACATTTACTAATTCTGTTGAATGTATTATTTTCATGCCAGCATGATCTTAAATAATTAATTTTTTCATATTGATCCTATAAACCTTTCAAACTGCTATTTTTCCCCAGCCAAGGGAAATACTAACACAACTGGTATTTTGATGATAGGAATGACCCAAAGGCCAAGGTTTATGCCCAAAGTTCTCAACAAACATCATCAAAACTTAGGTCAAGAGATCAGGCTGATAAATGCATTTGCCTTGCAAATTGTCCTTTATCATCACCCAGACATTTAAAATATATTCTGAAGCCCTACTGGTATTTAAAGTATGCATGCAGGCAACTGATGGTGAATGATGGTGGGAACGAAGGGAACACTTTCTTTTTCTAATCTAGGAACCATCAAGCTAACCAACAACAGAAAATCATTATCAGGTTGTATGCTTGAAAATTATAACAGTTAGACATAGCTTTGAGTAGACTGGTTGTTGCAAATGTATTTAATAGCAGTAGCAATACAATAGGAGAATTGCAAATAACAGAGATCTCTTGAAAGGCAATTGAAGTAGTGTTGGTTTTTCTACCAGAGAAACTTAATTCAGAATTTAATGAATTTGTGAAGGGCCATGTGAAGAGTTTTAGAATTGTTTTGCATTTTGTAATCAGCAGATACATTAAATAATATTAATTATGCCAGTGCCTCAGTGACAGTGGAAAACAAATATTATCATTTATATTTGGCAGTTAAAATGATCAGAAGATAATTCTTAACCTTAGTTTTGAGGATATTTGTACAGAATCAACCATTAACTACATAAAGGTAGTGCTATTTTACCATTAAGGAGCTTTGTTGTTTCTTTTTACCTTGGTAAAAGAATTCTTTGTAAATGTTACCACTTGGGTTAAATTTATCATTGCCTAATAATAGCCAGTTATATAGTAAATATGAATATATACTTTTTTTTAAAGCTTAGCTTAATTCCACTTTCTAATGATACCTTCCTTGTTCTTTGAAGTCCACTGGATGGCCTGTCCTCTGACATTTAGCGTTTATTGTATATTGCCTTATGAGATCTTTCATTTATTCATTCAGTCATTCATTTTTTTTACTCATTAGCAAGTATTAAAGATCATTTAGGCATTGGGCACTTTCCAAAGCACTAATTATTCTGTTTTCATCTTATCTCTCCAGATAAATTATAAGCATATGGACTTGAAGCCCCAGTGTTGTTTTCATAGACTAGGTGCCTACTACTTCTGCCTAAGTATTGTGGTCTCTGTTGAGTAGCTTTGACCTTGCAGGTGCTGAGGAAGCATCTAACTTGTGACTTGAGCTTGTTTTACTTGAGTGTTATGAGAATGAGTGAGAAAGGATAGTTAAAAAAGAAAGAATGAGGTGCCTCAACTCTCTGGTTTCCACCCTAAATGTTATCCTTTTCTTGTGCCTTTGAAATAGTTCCATCTAATCTTGTTTTATTTTACTGTATTTTTGCCATTACTATTTATCTCCCCATACCTTCTTCTACCACCTCCATCGCCCTCACCATCACCAAATGTTATCTGTGTCCATGGGTTTTTCTTTTTTTCTTTTTCTTTTTTTTTTAAGTTCAATCTCTTTCCTCCCCAACCCCCCTCCCGCAGAACTGTCAACCTGTTCCCTATCTATGAGTCTGTTTCTATTTTGCTTGATAGTTTGGTTTGTCCATTAGATTCCACATATGAGTGAAATCATATGGTATTTGTCTTTCTCTGACTGGCTTATTTCACTTAGCATAATGTTCTTCAGGTCCATCCATGCTGTCACAAAGGGTAGTCCCATCTGATTCAATGCTAAACATTTAGTGTCTACTTCCCTTGACTCTGAGCAGGGCTAAATGTTGAAGTTGAGATTTCGGTTCAAGAAAAATATCTTGGTTATTTTATTTTAGACTTATATATTATAGAATTCTCTATTAGCTCTTAGATTGATTATGTTTTGCATGGCAGAACTATTATTTGTTTCATAATTAATGCATACCACTTCTGCTAATATTTTAAGCCTGTTTCATCAGAAGAGAAAACCATTTTGCTACTGAAAAACCTGTCATGCTTCTAAACCATTCTATTCCTTCTTCTATTCTCTGTGATATTATATGTACAAATCATGCATAATCTAAATTCTATATTTCTTGGAAAAGGAAGTTTGAGCATATGTCATCCAATTTCTTTTTGAACATTTTATGATACTTAAGGCACAGCTGAAAGAATTTCACCTAAACTTATTACCTTGTATTCACTATTTATTGAGTGTGTGTATAGTATATCAGTCCATAAAAACCGCTTCTAGTCTGACATAGCATGTACAAATGCTTTATTTATGGGAATTTGATAATACAGAAATGTGTCAAATTATCAATCATTCCATAGTGACCTTGTTTATATGCTTATATGTTAATTCTGTCATAAGATGTAGGCAGAAACATCAAATGCTGGTGTGACAACAGGCTTGCACAGTATAAGGGGAGTATATCAAATCCACAGGGAATGCTAGGGTGTTGGACGCTGCATTAAGAAGAAAGTGCTTTCTTGCCTTTTAAAACTCAGTGGCAATATTGACATCTAAGAGGCCAACTTTTGCCAAGTTTATGCCAGTTAAAGTTCCAAAACTTGCTGCTAATCATGTGTGTGTGTGTGTGTGTGTGTGTGTCTTACCTCTTAGAAAAGAGACTCATAATTGAAGTTCTATAAAAAGATTGAGCTTCTACTGATATTTATTAAACACCTAAGTGCTAAGCCACAATACTTGATAATTTCAAATTGTCATTAACTCCTTCATTCTATACTGAAGGCATTATTTTTTTTTTCTCATTAGTTATACAGTGAAACTAAAATTCCGAGAACCCATATAGTTTGCTCCAAGTTCATGGTTACCGAGAAGCAGAGCTGGGATTCTGGCTTTAATTTTCTGAATCTAAACCAGGGTTCTGTTTGCTACCATAGACTATTACTAGGTGACTCCATTATGTCAGTACTTTATTCTAATTAGTCTCCTGTGTGAGGTTAGTGATAATTTTTACTGTTGCAAGTAGTTGCCATTTGCACTATGCGTGCTGAGTTTTGTATTGACTTATTTCTACTGATTCTCCCAAGAAATGCAGAAACAAGCATTTCCATCTAAAATTTGGGGATGAGAAAACTGATGCTCAGAGATGAATTCATCCGAAGTACGAAGTGATCCAGCCAGAATTCAAATCCAGCTGTGCCTCCAGCTTATGGTCTGACCGCCTCACTCAGCTGTAGCACATTGATGGCAAAGCAGGCGTTTGAGTGCACGCCTTTGGTACCAGCTCTGAGAGGATCCAGTTCTACCCAGGTCCTCTAGTTGTTTAACTGAATCCAATCCATTTGGGGGGTAATTTTTGTTTGGCTTCCTTTTACTAAGTTCAGCCAAACTGATTTATGTGAAGCCTCCAATTATGTTTTCAGTATGCCTGTGTTAGGGAAATTATGTTAGGGAAACATCCTTTTCATCTCTCCCTCTCAGGGTGGGATGATTAAGGATAATCAAGTGCTAGTGGCAGCTGTGTCTCAGAGAGAAGGTCTTTCCTACCTGATTATCTGGTGGTTTGGAGGATGGCAGTTCACACTGCTCAGCGAACAAATTAATATCCCAAAGATTTGATAAAATTTAAAAAAATTAAAGGGAGCAACCTGCAGGCCACTCTTCAGAGCCCCAGTCTAACCTACACTGCCCAATTCCCCTCTGCTTTTGGGAAGGTAATTATTGAACCTTAGTTCATATGAAGTAAATGAATTGTAAATCCTCTCCATATTTAATTATCTAAGATTGAACCTTTGTTATTTTTTGTAGGAAAATAATAAGGTACCCCCCCATGATAATTTGAAGCACGAATTACTTCCCCAAATCTCAGCACTATTTTAACTTGCTCTTAGTAGTATGCTGTAAGTGTGATTTGGACCAATTAGCATGTATTTATAAGAGTTTTCTGTTAACAAGGATGTTTATTTTGCCAGCCTACTGGTAGCTTTTTGATGACTTTTTGTTTGTCCAGGGAGGCACTCTGCCATTAAGTAAGTACAGATTTTTAAAGATTTGTAACCTATATCTAAAAGAATAAAACTATACACCTATAAAATAGTGGAATTTCTACGTTTCAGTCATTATTGCCAGATAGCAAAGATTATTTATATTTAAAAGATTGAAATAGCCTAAAATTACCAAATTTTGTAAAAATCCAGGCCCTGGCTGGTGGCACAGTGGATAAGGTATCGACCTGTAAACCCAAAGGTCACTGGTTTGATTCCCAGCCAGGCCACATAACCAGGTTGCAAGCCAGGTCTCCAGCCAGGTCTGTAGCTAGAGGCAGGTGAAAGGCAAGCATACATTGATGCCTCTCTCCCTCTCTGCCTCTCTCTAAAAATAATAAATAAAATCTTTTTTAATAAAAAGCACATAGATCTACATTTGAGTACAAAGTGGGGTTTTTTGTTTGTTTTTGTTTTATTCTAAGGGGCTCCCAAGTTTATATTTTGCTACTATATGAAAATTAATTGTGACAATAGAGGCCATGAATACAAGTCTTTCACACTGTACTGCTATGTCAATTAGCTCCCAATTGTTAGAACATTTATTTAGAACATTAATAGTTGGAGCTGCTTGACTTGTCACTGGAAATTATTATTATTGAGGTTGGTTATGAACCCCAAAGGCACAGCATTAGGCGTACACTCATTGAAGATAACCGTATAATTTAAGATAATGCAGTTGGGTCACCTCTGATAGATTTCAGGAGCACTGTGGCAAAACATGTCTAACAGGTGACTTTCCTCCAGACTTTGTCATATAGTTGGTTTTCTTTAGTGAGAACAAACTTAAAATAAGTGTGTTTTTCATGCAAAGAGCCTGACACATAGGCAGCGTAACCAATGTGACCATTTCTTCCTTAGGAACATGAAGTGCTTGCCTCTTCCAGGAGCATGAGGTCAGGTGGAGCCCCCGAAAATATGGAGGCCATTGCCTAAAGAGCAATGAGGAGAACGAGGAAAAAGTCTCCATTAAAGTTTCAAAGAGACATGTTGCAAACAGACTTGTTCAGCGTGTACCTGCTCTGTGCGAGTGCAGAGAGCTCTGTAGGGGTCTCTCTGTCTCTGTGGATGGAAAACCACCACGTGCCACCAGGGAGAAGACAGACAAAGATACAAAGACATTTACACAAAGTCCTTTCTAAAATACCATCCTGAACATTCCTGGTTTGTTGCAGTGGAAGTTTAGGTGTTTGGGTGTTTTTTTCCTGCCTCCTCTTTATCCCACAGAAATAAGCCATTTCCTTTTGAAGGACTTTTATTTAGGTGTTTTAAAAATCACTAGCCTTAGGTCAAGAAGATGTCTTCATATCTACTCTAAGTTTGTATTCAAAGATGCTGTAAGGTCATGGTTAAAGAAATGTATTCTGAACTCAAATTCTTTTTTTTTTCTTCAGTTTGAGGCTCAGCTCTTTATTTGCTGTGTGATCTTAACAAGTTGCTTCAACTGTTTGTGCCTCAGTTTCCTCAACTGAAAAATCAAAACTGAACTGATACTTAAATTCTAAAGAGAGCGAGCATTTGGAATAATAGCAGGCACATAAACAGCACACGATACATGCTAGCTACTCTTACAGTATTTTGTTATACAAAATAATTTTATTATTAAGAAAACTTGTTGAGGTTTATCAGCAAAACAATTTACTGTTTATAATCATTAAGTTTACTACTTACTATTTTCATTCACCTTTTAACATTTTGTAAGAATTGATATTTTTAAGATTGTTCTCAAGTCTATTAGAGACTAAATATCTCTTTAAACTCATCATACTCACTTGTCATTCAAAAGGTTAGTGCAATACCCAAACCTAAGCTCCAGAAACTCCAGAAGTAATATTTGAATTCCAAGAAAAGAAAATATCTTGAGGGTCAGAATAATAAATGTTCACCTGCAAGTGTGGAAATCTTGCTCACATTCATCCCCATGGAAAATCTAAGTCAAGTTCTGACTTGTTGAGGATATAGAGGAAATAAAAAATTTTCTAGCACTCTATGGGTTTATTTTAAACCTAAATCCTCACAACATTAAGTAAAGGCTAAGACTGGTTATCGGTTAGAAAATTAGTTGTGTGGTCTTGCCTTGGAGTTGTTCTGCCAGATAAATAAGTGGACCTAATTAGCAAAATTATAAATGGCTCTAAAAAAATGTAGACCAAAATTTAGGAAAACAACATAAGCAGAGGTATTCTCAGCTCATCTAGGGGAAAGTCCAACTCTGAGAGCCTCTAGCCCATTCTAGACAACTCATATTTCATGGTATTTGGAGACATTTTTTATTAGATGAGATGACTTGCAGTGGTTGTATTTGTCGATAAAATATTTGTCATTCTGGGCATTTTACTCACACCTGTCAAGGGTTTCAGTTTCATCTAAGTTGACCTGGGTTGGAAACCAACTTAACATGCTTTTCATCCTTTTATTTTTATGATGCTTTTCTCTTTACTTGCAAAAAGGTTCCCAAGTAGAAAGAAGTAGCCTCGTTAGATATCATACACATCACATATTGCATAATGCAAAGCTATAAGTGATGAGTTAGCATAGTGAAGTGTTTTCAAGAGGTTAGAAAATTGCCTTTGAGAAATTATTTCCCCTTTCAGAGCTTTGTGAAAAGAAGCCCTGTGATATCCGTTGAGGTATTTGTTGACTTAATTGCGGAAATCTGACAAGTCTAAAATTTGAATTTCCACCTTCAAGCCCTCATAGTCAAAGGCCACGCAGAGCATGCAGGATGAGAACCCACTTTGCCCTCAGAGGTGTTCCATGACCCTGGCCCCAATCACATTCCAGCCCCCACTCTAGTGACCCCAGAGGGCACTTCTTGGGATAGTCCACACACAGCTGCCTTATTTTCAGGAGACCGGGCCTTGTCTTATTTGTCAGAGATGTGTTACATAGAGGAAGAAAATTTTGATTTGGTGGGTCTTTTGCTTGAATCTTTTGAGGGTATGTTATGAAACATTTTCTTTCTCTTGAATCTTTTGAGAGTGTGTTATAAAACAATTAATCATGCTGTGCTAACTCCACTGTGGACTCTGGAGCCAGATTCAGTCCTGGCCCTGGCTCTGCTGTGTACATCTGAGCACATTTCATTCCTTATTGTAAATAGAGTATATCACAGAACCTCTTGTGAGACGAAAGTGGTAGTTGGAAGATTAATTGTGATAATATATATGAGGCATCACTAAGTAATCAGTATTGGTTAGTAAAAATTCTATCTATTTATTACTGTTAGATATTTTTGTATAGTTGCTGAAAGATACTTTCATCAACACCAGCTGGTATCCTTACTTATTACTTTGAAGAAGACACAACTGCCAACACCCTGTCCTATGGCCTTTATTGCTGAAGGTACCTGCAGATTTTTGATGTGAACACTCTCCTAGCTTTGTAGTCGGGAGCCCCAAGGATGGCATGGACATGAGAATCAACTCTATTTCAAGTGAAAAGCCATAGGTATTTTTTTTTTCACTTTGGAGGAAAAATGTAACCTGTCTTCCTATGGCCTAGGAGAGAGCACCTAAAACCAAGTCATATCTCTGCAAAAGATGTCTGTCTGGAAAAAGCCATGGCTGCTCTTATATCCACTATGAGTCATGCAGTCCACTGTCCAGTATACATTCTAGTCAGAAAGTCCTTCTGTGTGTCTAACTTAAGTATCTCATGATAAAAGAGTTCATTTCTGCATTCCTGATAATTGAAGTCCGTTTTGAAACCGACATACAGTCAGGTTAGGGCGTCCCATGTGCCCCAAACTCTTCACTGGCTTTTTTCTTCTTAATCTGAGAAATCCCATTTAAATCTATCAAGGATAGATTGGTACTTTTCTCCAGTTTCCTCAGTGTCAAACTGAGGCTTTAAGTAATGTGACCGCCAAGAAATTGGTTGGAAAAAAGTAATACTCTCTAGACTTGGATAACCTGTAACTATCATTCTAAAAGTATTTTCAGAAGTGCTTTTCTGCTGTGTAGAATTTCATTGTGTAAATGTACTACAATTTTTTGATTCTCTCATTAATAATGAGCACTTAGGCTATTTCCAGCACTTGGCTATTATAAATAACACTGTTATGAACATAGGGGTGCATAGGTTCTTTTGAATTGGTATTTCAGGACATGGCAGAAAGAAGAAACTCCTCCATTTTATGACAACATGCATGCAACTGGAGAATATTATGCTAAGTGAAATAAGCTAGTCAGTGAAAGACAAATACCAAATGATCTCATTTATAAGAGGAATCTAATGAACAAAATGAACTAATGAGCAAAATAGAGGCACAGAAACAAGGAACAGACAGTGACCAGATCGGAAGGGGTAAGAGGGGAAGGAAGGGGAAAGGCCTAGTCAGTGAACATGTATGAATGACCCATGGACATGAACAACAGGGTGGGAATTGACTGTGGGAGCAGGGAGTGGGCTGGGTGGAAGAGGGCAAAGGGGGGAAAATTGGGACAACTGTAATAGCATAAACAATAAAAAAAAAGTTTTTAAAGAAGTGCTTCTCGAACTAGGATGAAATGAATGGTGTGATGAGAAATACCCTCAGACCAGACCCTACCTTTCCTTTGAGCTGGCTCTGGACTTGCTGGCGGGCCTATGGAATCACCACAGCCCCTTCCTGCGTGGCTGGAAAGTCTGCCCTCCTCCATGGTCACATCTTCCCCTGACTTGGATCAGGGAATAAGAAGGTTAAGAATTACCCACATGGCCTCTCACATGGCCTTCCCCACTCTATCACCCTCAGAGGCACACCCAGTTGTCTGGAACTTCGTCCTCCTGTTATTCTTTTATTTATTCATTTATGCATTCTTTCAACGAGTATCATGTGCCTTCTGTGTGGCTAAGTGCTGGCTGCAGAGGCTTCAGGTGGCAGCAGCCCAGAGCCCGGGGAACCCATCACTGCTGAGAAGCACCACTTTGTGACAAGGGCTACTAAGCGGCTGTTCATGTGTGTAGTTTGGTAGCTGATCAAGTTCTAGTGAGTAATATGAGAGAGAGAGAGGGTCTCCTGTTATCACTGCAGGGAACAAGGCTGGGATTTTCTGTGCCCCTGTGGGTGAGCTCATTCACAGTGCATGTTGAGACCAGGCACTAGCTGGGGCTTAAGAATGTCTAGATCAAAGAGGAACCCCAAAAGAGATCTGTGAGCAAAAGAAAGTCACCAGACAAAGCCTTCGATCCCAGTTTTTGTTTTTATTTTTTCCCTACATTTGCAGCACTTTTTATAAAAGAAATGTTTCCAAAACTACAAAGCTTTGCAATATTAAAGAAATGAACCAGAAACTTGGAAAGTTGGTTTGCTCGCAGGAAAATTGTGAATTTTTTTTAAAAAATTGGAATTACTAATAATAAAGGCAGTTCCCCAACTATAATGAAAAGATTACGTGTTTGTTTTTAGAAATAGGCATTTTTTTAAATGAGCATAAGAAATGGGGACCTCACTCTTTGATGCTTAGTGGGAGATTTGTGATTTTTTTTTTAATAACTTGGGTCTAAGAAAAATGCAATACTACAATACATCACTGATACAATAGTCTGATAGATTATAAAATGTTTAGTGAATGTATTCTGCATAGAGCAGCAGGAACACCTGCTTCTATTATTCCATCACTGATAAAATGGTAAATAGCTTCTGTCAGTCAGACAGCTTGCATAAAGCCACTGGCATTTACTTGTGGGGCTGGTCATTTGTATGGCATTATATGAGGTTTGTGTTAAATCTCTTCATTAAATGACTCAGTAAAATTATAGGGTCATAAATGCACAGTGACACCATTTTAATCTCTGTTCATTTTATCTTTTCTATCCACTGCCTACTTCTCTTGATTGCATGTCCTCCAGTATAAACTAGAAGAGGAACCTTCAGGGATTAACTCTTATTGTAGTCCATGGGTAATAGTGGGCATCCAGATGATATGGCTGATGTCATTCCTTTTTTTTTTGTTCTTTCTTTTTGTAACCAGAGCGGTTTGATTTCTCTTCTGATCAATGAGAACTATAACTTAAATAAATCTGACAGTCTATATCCTCCTCCTAACTGATTTAATTAAGTGGTAGCCACCGATATATAAGAAGAGAAAGTGCAACCATATTCAAATGTCATAAAGATAATGCTATAAAATCGCCGTAATCACAATGCCTGGTGTCCCTTCACTGAACTGGCAGGTAGAGGCAGTGACCACAGGAAATGGGAAGATATTCTTTTAGTTTTTTCTAACTGAAAACACCATCCTGTCCTGGCTGAAAAGACTGAGGATTTCTGCCTCCAGGTTAAAGTCTTACCTGGTATTTCCTGCTCTCCTGGGTCTAGAGGACTGAAACCGAGTCCTTTGTGGAAGTGTGGTGCCCTTGTGGGTACACCAGGAGGACAGGCATTATGTGTTTCTTAGGAGACTAAGAGGAAAACCAGTTTGGTGTTAAGGCATTATTCTTTTACCTCCTTAGCCTATAGGAAGGGCTTCCGGTAGCCACGGTGGAACACCAGGGTACTGAATAAACCAGGATTGTGCTAAGGTACTGTGTAACACATCCAGGCAGAAATCACCTCCGTGAAGACAGACTGCTGTAGTGGATATGCTTTTTCTCTCACTTCTCTTTCTCGTTCGGTCTTATAGCTAGTATCACGTTTCATTTTAGACCATAATCTCAAATATTGTTTACACATTCTCAACTCATAATAAATCAGTTTATAATAAATAATTTCACACTGAGAAGTATGCCTTTCTAAATCAATGACTGAACTTTTACACCTTTGGCTACCAGGTTCCTGAATATTAATTAGAGGCCACCCAGTCTAGGTATATACATTTAATAATGCCTGAAAAGATGATATAAAAGGGCCTTTATGAAAATGACATAGGAGTGTATAGAGAACCCTCTGGAATGAAAATTATATATAGTTTGCTGTTTGTTTTCACTCAACAAAATCAGACATGGAATATGGTCAGCAGGTTCTGATACCCAGTCCTCCTCCCTGGAAGATGGGTAATGTGAATAAGAGGATTTTCCTGTTCAGTCCAATCTTTGTCTGTCTGTCTGTCTGTCTGTCTGTTTCATGTTGCTTTCGTTCTCCCCTGCCTGTACTGTATGTCTGCATCTATTCTTGGGGCCTGTTTAGTAACCCAAAGAATCCGTAGTCTTTGCTTTTGCATCTGCACAAGTCTTGGGTCTTGCTCAGCTGATGTTACAGAAGGCTTGGCTTCAGGTATGCGCTGCACTGTGTCGCTGCCTGCGTGCCTCCTGGCTGGGAACGGCTGAGAACCGCTGCATGCTGCCGCGGCTGTCTAAAGTGCCCGGGGTCTGGGCCTGAGACCTTCGTCAACTGCACCTTTTCTGCACTGTCCACATCCAGTGCCATGGTGGCACTGGGGCGGGGAAAGGGTGTTGGGAAGCCCTTTAGGCAGGAAGAGGCCATTTCTGAACAAAATAAGAGTTGAGGTTGGATCTTCCATGGGGCAGAACCACGATGCTACTTATGAAGGACATTTTCCTCCTTCCTCTCTCCTCAGAAGCAATTTGTAAGTGGGTACTTTGGAAGTGTTTAATGCTCCTCTGCATTGACTGATAAACAATAAGCATAAATTAAACGAATATGAATTAAACCGTGAAAATGACCACTTCTTTGTACACCAGTGGGGTTTGATCAGATCAGGTCTTCACTGCAGAAGGTTTCCATGAGCTGACTCCTAATGTCCTTTTCTCCTAGATAAGCCTAAATAGTTCACATTATTTTGTGGGTGCTTTGCTTTGTCTTAGGGCTTTTAAAGAGCCCCTAACAAATTCCATCTTTAAAAATCTTACAGCATCTATCAAAGCATGTTTCAGATTCATCATAGATTTCTTATCCCTTCATAATAGGTGATCTGGATTAAAATATTGAAAAACCACTTGACCCCACCTTCCCAGAACTCTGTTTAGCTATCTTCGTTTGGATGACATTTAACTCAGTCTGTGGCTGAGGGTGTTTTGCACTAGTGTTACTTTTTCAGAGAGCTGTGTATGTATGAAAAGGTCCTTCAGTGAAGGGTTACTCATTGATCCACAAATAAGAAGAGTAAAAAAAAGTCAATGTGTTCATGTGAATCTGACTAAGTACCACCTTCATTTTGTTGTATTAATCTTGACAAAAAAAAAAAAAATCAAATATAAGAGATCTGGTAGTCTATATTGCAATAAACTTTCTTTTACCCAGGTAACATGGGAGATGAAGAAGAATATCTTTTAAAGTGAACAATCTTAAGTGAAAATATATGAAACAATATCTTTAATGTCTTGATAAAAATATATATTCAGAATTAAGTCTCTCTGCTTAGTATATAATTCTCATAGCAGAATCTATTGCTTGTATGTGTATGGTCAACCTGACACTTGTAGTCTTAGAATCTTGAGCCATGCCCTGGTCAACTCTTCCCTAAGAAAAATGGTCAACATATATGAATGAGTTTGTGTGTGGGAAGAGAATGGAATGTAAAGGGAGGAAGAGAAAAGAAAGTAAACTAAGAATTGGAAAGAAGATAGATTATCAAGAGCAATAGGAAACTTCTTCTGCTTTACTACTTATCCTTGAAAACATCAGGAATCTATGGTCCATGGGGTACTCTGGGTAAAAAAATCTGGTAGAAGCTGGTGTGCATATTTTACACATCTCATGAGCACCTGGCACAAGAACACCCAGAGGAGAAGTGGGTAATCCTGGGCTAGCTGGTTTTCCTCAGCCCTTCCTCTGCCTTATTTTTTTTTTCAAAGAGCCGAAGCCAAAGTGTGTCACTTCATTTAGTCGGAGATATTAGGTAGCAAAATAGTCTTACTCAAAATTGTGTTTAAAGGCTGGGAAGTGGGCAAGGGGGACAACAGGGAGCATCTGTTTTAATGTAAAAACAAACAAACAAAAGCACCACAGCATAAAGCTCACAGAATGCTTTTCTGATACTTTTTCCTCTAATCTCACATCTGTGGTAGGGAGAACAGAGAGGCCTGGTACTGTGGTTTTAACCAACTATCCCATTTCTCTAACCCAGGATCACAATTTATGAATACCTTCAGAGTGTGCTTGGAGGGGCAGGCACTTCTAATGACTTGTTAGCTTGAAAAAAAATAAGCCATTGGAGCTACTAATTTGCCCATAAACACATAATCCCACTGCAGTCACCCTGCACAGACCAGTTCAAAGGGCCTAATAATTGCCCTGTTCTTTTGTATGGAACTGTTTCAACCCCTGTGGAGACCCAGAAGATGAAGAATGTAAAGAGAAGTAAAACTTCATTCATTTCCTGTGAACTTGGCTGAAAACCTGCAAATGATCCGTGGTCTCTAATTGAACTATTCTCCACCTCCCCCTCCCCCCCCCCCCCTACACACACACACACTAAAGCTTTTTAGGGGGGTGATGTGTTTACGTGGTTTTCTCTCCTTCCCTACCCTGGATGATCTGTGTTTCAGTGGAGAGGCACTGTCATCCCTTGTAAATTCCCACCGAATTTAGGAGACCACTGCACAGGCTCAGTGAATAATCTTAGCTATAGGACATCTAGGAAAACCATCTTTTCCATTTCTGCTGGACCTAGGTGGTTTCAGGTCCCCAGGGTCGTTCGTTGGTAATGCTTACCAAGCTCCTCAGAAGAAAGTGCAAGGTCAGTTCTAATCTGGTATGCCATTTTCTTCCGAAACAAATCCTTTGATCTTTAGGTTTAAATTAAAGTAACTCTTCTTCAGTACCTTTGGGTAAACTTCTTTCAATTTTTAGTATTATGTTGAATTGTATGATTTAGCATTTTTTAAATCAAAAATGTTCCAGTGTCAGCAATGGCATATGGTTTAATGTAATAGAAATGGAGACTGGAAATCATCCCAGTCTGTGTTATTCTTTTGTATAAGTACAACTAATAAATTACTACATAGTCCCATTTAAAAATTTTTGGTGGCTATATTTTCCTCTGCTTTTCTTCATCTCTACTTTTCTCTACTCCTCTCTTCCAACTTCTATTTGGAATGGATATGGGTACCCAACAGATATCTCTAGGGCTCTGGTCTTTCCCTGCACATCTATGGTAAGGGATAAGTTAATTTAACTCCAGATAAACATTTTACTGCCTTTTTTTTCTCTTTTTTTTTGGTCAGGATACACTCAAGAAGCATGAATTATGTCTGTAGGATGCTTCTCAGCCTGCAACAACTTCCTCAGTTAAGTGGCTAAAATCAAAAAGGAAAACAAAATAAAACCTGGACATCAAAAAAAGTTGACTTAGAAAAGTAAATGAATTTTAAAATATTGCTTTCTTACTTAAGGTTGAATTTGTAATAAGCACACAGAAAATAAGAATTTTGTTGAATTAATCCCTATCAAAGCACAATTCTTAATACAGTTTTAAAATGCTAATTGAAAAATTTTGTAAATACACAAGACTCCTTTCAATCAAGGAACTGTAGATATGAGTATTCCTTCCCAGATTTTACCCCCATGTATCAGTATAGTTATTGTTCTCATTTGTACAGTCTAATTATTGAAACTTGACTGGTTACCAGTTCTGTCTTCAAGTCTTCATAGCTAATCATTTACCTTTCCCTCCAAGAATTGGGCTCTTTACAGTCAGTTCTCCCTTGGTTAAGATATGTGGAAAACCATGCCAGGTTGGGCATTTCATCACTGGCCAAATGATTACAGATCGTCCTTAATTCAACCTTGTTATCACCCATATTTGCTCTCATGCTATATACATGGAAAAGGGAGAAAATAATGCTGTCCTTTTTTTCACCTGTTCTTTCTGGGAAACAGCCAAACATCCTTTCATAATCAAATGCCTGTATATTCAGAGGCCTTTGGCCTCCATCCAAACATTTATTGGTCATTGAACACCTTGCATGAGGTAATTTTCAATTATCATATTAAACCGGAACAGAGATCTGGTCATGTTTCCTTTGATTATAAATGCACCTTGTGTTCTTATTACTGTTAATAGCAGTTCTCATAGGGTGCCAGCAGTTTTCTGGGCACCGTCCCATAGGAAATGTTGTCCTGTGTCCTTCATGAAGGAAGGCACCAGGAACAAAGAAGCAGGGGGTGGGGCCACTCAATCTTGGTTTATTTCAGAAGAGGGAGCCTGGGATGGGGAATTGCATGTGACCAGATATGGTGGTAGTGTTTTATGGCATGACAAACTTTTTAAGTTTTCTATGCAGAGTCCATGGGAGGAAGGTGGAGAATATGGAGTGTCTTGAGGGAAATTACTTAATTATTTTGTTCTACAGCTTTATTTTTGGACACAAATGCTTATGCAGTGGCAAAACAATCAGACGAAGAGACATTGAGAGTATAAAACTTCTCTCTTAAAGGTGTCTAAGTTCTCTGCACTGGTACAGTCATTTAAATATTTCCTGCTTTTGAAATAAATACTCCAGTTACTTTGTGGAGTAATTTGAAGAACAGGGGTCAATACTATAAGCTACTGTTGATTGTTTAAAAGTTTTAAAATATTTGTAGGTACTAATAAGTTTGTGGTGAGGGGAGTTGAGGGGTCCCATTTAGTGATTCTGAGATGGTACAGAAGGAGGTGAGCTGATAGGAGAAGCAACTCGTAAATAGAAAACCTTAGTGCCAATAACAAAATTTATCACTGAAGCATAATTGCTTCCCCACTCTAGTGGCCTTTATACTACATACAATCAAACAATAACTACAAAAAAACATCTGATTCTATTATGTATGTTAAATACATGCTTCAGGTTAAAAGATATGGGGCTTATCTTACCTTAATTTATAATTTTAGTTGTCATTGTATTTTCAACATTTTAAAAGATGATAAATCACTTTTCTCCCTCTGATCTCATTTTTTAGTAAAGCACTAGCTTAATAGAAAAATAAAAGGTACATAATATAATTAATATTTCCCTGACCTATGTCTTTTGTAAAGTGGGCCAGCAGGGTTTATGCAGATCACCAGCTTAATTTGAAAGTCAAAAGTGCAGAAAGTTCAGTGAGATTATAAACTATGATTTCAGCAGATGCCGTCCCTGGGCCTTTATGCTTTGCCTCAACTGATATTACAGAAAGGAGTAAGAATATGGACTTTCAGAGCCAATAGAAGGGAATTGCGCCATTCTTTAATCTAAGTGAGTTTGACAACAAAGCCAGGCCCAACAAGCAACTAGAGGAGATCACTCTAAAACATTGGACACATTAAATATTTGGCAGGGATTTGATGTACTAAATGGAAAACTGCATCAAGTTCCAAGTGACTGGGGTACCTCACTGCCTGCCCTCTCTGTAGCTCTAACGGTAACTATCCCAAGTTGTGTTGCTATTTTTTTTTTTCAAAATTGCTGCATGAATAAAATCCATTTATAAATATTTATAAACTTATTTCATTAATCCTTTTCTGGTCAAGTGTCATGAAGCTGCCTAAGTCCCTGGAATTAAAAATAATAAATAAAAGAAACTCTTCAAGGAGCCTTCTAGTGGTACTAAAATTCACTAAATGTGGCTTTTCTGCTCAGAGTTAAATTGCAGTGACAGTTCCTGGAGGCTTAGATTGGGTACAGTGCATGTAGCTTATTTAAACTTCTTGACGATTCTCTTCAGTTTTGACATATGTGTTCATCTGCCCTTTCCATATCTGTAACAGTATTTTAGGCCCTTTTTCTTGGCACCCAAATGATTGCTATCCATTCCTAAATTGTTTCCTGCCTACCTGCCTTCAGGGGACAGTTGATTTAATCCATCCTACACTTGATCCTTGCACGAATAACTAGAATATGCTCATTATTTTTTATCAAGCTCCTCATTTAGACAGTAGAAAATTCATGATTACTCATTGCGGTTCAGACTTCTTTTACAGACATTCAAGGCTTCTTCTGGAAGGTGATCATAAAGACAAGTCCAAACCTACTTTCTGGCCCAGGGATAAAAAGTACCAACTCTGCTCAGCATCCCTGGGACTCTTGTGGTGCATCTTCTGAGCCTAGATCAACAATCAGTTCTTAGTGTGGCGGGTTACTTTTCCCCATGCGTTGGAGCTCGCATTTGGGTTGAAACCAAGTTTCAGTCTAGGTTCTAGCCCAGCATTTCTCAGCCAGAGGCGATATCCTCCAGGAGGTGTTTTATCCTCTAGGAGACACTTGGCAATGTCTGGAGGCATTTTTGTTGGTCACAACTAGGGAGTTGCTACTGGCATCGATTGCAATTCATAGGGCAACTCAAAAAGAATTTTCCAGCTTAAAATGTCAAAGGTGCCAAGGTGGAAAAAACTACCTATCCTGGCAATTTGTCTAAACCTCGTATCAGCTAACTCCCTCTCGTTTCCCCCCCTCACCTGTTGTTATCTTTCAACTATCTTCTTAGCCACCTACAAATGGTTATTTAGTTCTAACCCCCCAAAATTCTGCCCACTCTTTCCAGCTCAGACAGATGTCATCTAATATCTGTTTTAAATAATGAAATGAAAAGCATTCCCTGATCATTTCATTTAACAGCGATGTCCTCTCTTCTGAATTCTTCAAGTATTTTGTCTTGTCTTTTAGTCTGATACTTTGGTAGGGAGCTGCCTTGCAGGGTGGTCACATGTGCATCTTATTTCCTGTTTTAGATATTTCTAGATGTTTAGATACTGTACAGGTCAGTGTATGTATAAAACCAAGCAATAGGGCACCCTGAGACAGGTTTTCTTTCTGTGGAGTTTTGCATATTTTTAATCATAACAGAATCAAAATTTAGATTTTTTCCATCTAACATTATTACATCCTTTTTTCATATTGCTAGTCTCCAAAGTTAGTAACTATATAGCACTATTCAATCAAGTTGATATGCTCCAATTTAACTAGTCTCCTCTTATTTAAAGTTAAAAAAAGTTAATTGGATTTTATCCTTTGACAGAGCAAGTAATACCAAATTGAATATCTTTGGTCTGTAGCTTTTTTCAGCTTTTATCTGCAATATTCCCTTTAAACCAATTTGAAGTAATGGTCCAAATGATGTGGCAGATGTTTATTGCTGATGAATTATTGCTAAAATTGTACTGAAGTGGTTTATTTGTTTAAATTTTCAGTTATAATATTTAAGGAAACCATTTATAGTTGCAAGAGTCAAAAGACTTAAATTCAAATGACATTCTGATCCTTGCTAATTTTATGATTGGTCTTAGGCAGACAACTTAATCTGTTTGACCATATACACTTACCTGTGGAAATGGGATAATAAACCTATGTTTAGACCCATGAACATTAAAACAAATAACATCTTTGGAAATAAATTGTAAATCATAAAATTACTAATATTCATTCAATAAATATTTATTTAAAAACTTCTAGATGCCAGATTCTGTACCAGAGATGCAGAGGTAACATTCTTGGCTTTAAGGAGTCCCCAATCAAGGGCTGTGTAATTATCCAAGTATCATTTTAGGTACAAAATTGAGTTGAGCAGTTACTTTTTACAAAATACAAGGGATTGAAAACAAATGCAGTCCATCTCATAGGAAATATAAGCACGAAAATCCTGATTTAATAAGGTCACTCTGAGATTTCTTTCCATATCACTTGGTTAGTTTATCTCTCTAGTCTTAATTAGAACTGCACTTCCTTGCAGTTTTAGTTTTTGGAGTTTTTTTTTTTCCTTGTATGTTATAACAGCACTTTCCTTACTGCTGTACTCTGATGAGAATCTTTGTTCCTCATCGTTTTGCCCTGGGAAAATTCAAAGTGTATCTTTAAAAGTTCCCTTTGCTACTGATGTCATTTCTTCATCCCTTTCTGAGCCTCAGGGCTCTAGAAGCTGTATGAGGGCACGGCCCCACTTGTGACTGTTTTGTGACTCTCCCACCAAAGCTGCTCTGCTTCAGAGTCTCTGGGAGTATTTAGGAACTCCAGCAGCCTTAGATCTATCTTTTGGAAATAGATATTGATTTTGCTGCCTTTGAATGTAAAGGCCTAGAGTGCGCCCTTGAGCTCCTCATCTCTGAGCTTGCTGGGCATCAGAAGCTGAGGGTATGGAAGTAACTGCAGTAAAATGCCTCAGAACTGGCGGTGCCAGCAGACAGGGCAACCTGAGTCCTGGGCTAAAGACAAGAATTCACAGAAATAGATGGTTCATGGGCCTGAGCAGCTAATATGGACGGCAACAGGAAAAAAAATGTTACGCCTTTGTATGTGTAACATTTCAGATCATCAGGATGCAAAGTGTCCTTTTGGCCTGATCTAAATTCTGCCCTTAGCTATACTTGAGTGACCTAATTGGACGTGGGACTTTAAAGAGTTTAGAGGAAAATTTCCTTCCTTTTGGATGGAGCTCTGAATTAAAGCCCATCACCTTCCAGTCTCTTCCCGACTCTTGCTGTTAAAATGTGCCTGTGATTCTGGACTTTTTCGTTTCATATCACATCATAAATAAAAATCAGTCTTCCTCTTTGGGTGGAATTTTCTCTTCATCTTTACTTTTCTCAGAATCAAGTGAAACAGATTATGTACTTAGAAGCCCATGCCATGTGGATATGCAATTTCCAGGCATTTTACTTATG
The DNA here is from genome assembly GCA_004026585.1 of Noctilio leporinus. NCBI lineage: Eukaryota > Metazoa > Chordata > Mammalia > Chiroptera > Noctilionidae > Noctilio > Noctilio leporinus. Next base: position 179,469 of record PVIW01000414.1, on the reverse strand, counting down.
TGTGCAAATGGAAAGAGACAGAGCAAAATTACAGATTGCAGACAGATAAGAGTAGAGACATTAGGTTAAAGGACCTTCCACAGTTCATTTCAGCAACAAACGTATTTATTTTTCCCTATTGCAAGTCAGCAAAAAATAAAAGTGAACAATAGTTAAGTTGGTGGAGAGAAGTAGAAATCTTGTTCATTTCTTGTCCTTTTTAAATTTTTTATTTTAATTTTTAAGATATGAAATTCAATCAGAAGGCATCCCTATGAGATATAAGGCAGGGTACCAGTCTTATTTTATAAACCTGAAGCATCAATTAATAGGTTCCGTCAATTATATCCTGAGTAGTTCAGTGAAAGAAGAGGTAAAATTCAATCTCTAATTGAGAATCTTCAATTCCTACATCAAGCATTTCTGCTCTAGCACTCCTGTCTACTGCCCATTACTGGAAGTTTTTTCTTAAAATCTTAAAAACAACTGAGGTTTTCATCTATAATCCTTTCCCAACCCGTAATCTATTATGGAACCGTTCCTTTTTGAGAATTTGATTAGCGATTTCTTTTTGAGAATTTGATTAGTGATTTCTGACAAGTGTTGGCCCTGAAATAAATGCTGTGGTCGAAATGTTTGCTACCTTCTCAGAGAAGAATACCTCGAGTCAACGGAGGACAATTGGGGGACATTGGGGTTAGATCTCCTATTGGTAGCAGGCAGGGTGATTTGATTCTGACCCTGTCTCCTCCTTCAGAATTACTGGCCTGCAGAAACCAATGCACTTTCACACATTGAATTTAGGGCAGGATTGCTTTTAGGAAATAAAAGGGTTCCGTTTCTATGATAAAAATAGAGAAGACATTTGAATGGCAGAATTCTTCTCTCCCACCCTCCAACCCCTAAAATCTGCGAAAGGAGAATCCTCTATTACTTTTGCAGTATCCGCTGTCCTTGTTTTTCCTGAGGTGATAAGCACCCACATTTCATCAGCAAATGTATTTGCTGATGGTCCATGAGACTGTACTAATGCCTGTACAAATGTTGCATATGTTTTAGATGCCTTTTGCAGAGCCTTAGTGTTGTTTTTAAAGGATTACAATTTCCCACCATTTAATCTCTGAGAGAGAATTTATCTGCAATTTTCATCTATACATTTATATAAAACTTTCTCATTCTTAGTCTGCTAACCTTGTTGAGGAGATTCCATCCTTATCAGGCAGATTCTTTACATTATTATTACACAGACAAAAAAATTTGGGGAGTCTCAGATTATCTTCACTGAAAGACCCATGAACTCTACAGAGCAACATAAAACCACAAAGGGGAGCAGCTTAGACAAGAACCTAGTATAAAGGAACCATGGACATGGACAACAGGTGGGATTGACTTTGGGGGGAATGGGTGGGTGGGGAGAGGGACAGAGGGGAGCAAAAGGGGATGGATGTAATACAACAACAATAAAATTAAAAAAATAAAAATAAAAAAACTACACAGGCAAAGGATGCTGAGAAGAATAGGAAAGAAAACGCTCCTAAGAAGCAATTTTTACTTAGTACTTAATAGGAACAAAACCTTTTTTTCCCCTTGTTATTCCCAGACTAGACATTTCTAGCCTTTCGTTTTATTGAACCATGTCTTTGCCTCTCTCAGCAGTCTTTTTATTTATATGTGTCTTCTGAAATCTTTCTGTACAAATTATAGTTTCTTCAAAGTTCATCTAAAAACCCATTTTGCCTTAGAGGAGACATTTCTGATATTGTTAATCCTATATTATATCAAACACTTGCTTTAATCTTCTCTCAACAGCATTCTGTATGTAAATCACCCTATATGCAAATCACATGCACATCGATAGATACCATACTACATGTATTTGAGACGTAGGCTAGGTCTCTTACAGCATCCCATAGGGTAATCTGTGTATAAAAGACTTCATGTCCTCACTGTGGTCCACAGCTTAGCTCTCTCATATTTTCCATCCAAGATAATTCTAGTCCTACATGAAAAATTTCTCAATCTGTCACTTCTTTGTTTTTAACTGGGCCTGTTTCCTCCTTGGGCCCTTCGTGTCTCACCTTCCTGACACTATATATCCTTTATATCCTACAAGATCACACTCCAAACTTACCTTTACTGGAAAGGTTTCCTTCTCTTTTAAAAATATTTTATTTTAGTTTCCTTCAGCACTTATTGTTGCTACTAATACAGAGCTTGCATGGGTGGAAGTGTTCCACTTAGTTCTAAGCTCTTAGAATTGCACCCTCTCCATGTTCTTTCAGCTCTCAAATTCTGTAAAGCTCCCAAGATGTCTTTGTTGCCAGCTATATGGGAGCGCCTCTGTAGCAAACCTTTCTATTCTTTTTTGTTTTTGTGTAATCAGTCTCTGTACCTACCTATCAAGCATACAATAACTGCTTATGAATCAGCTCCATCTTCACAGGTAGGAAGCTACAGAAGGTGGCGTTAGCTTCAACATGCACAATTTAGGTCGAACATAAGGGATAAATTCTGTGATAATAAAATTGATTGAAGGTGAGAACAAGGTATTGAAGAACAACAAGGACTCTATTCCCTGAAGCTATCTAAAGGGAAAAAAATTAATTTATCTTGGTGGAGTCAGGGCACTAGACTAGAAGATGTACTGAGATTTTATCTGGCTCCAGGATTTTATTAAAATCCTCATTGATAACACTACTTTCATAACATGTTTCTGGTAAAGGGTTTCTGGTTTTATTTTTGTCTGTGTATTTTAAAAACTACTAAGTAAAAATAACTCAGGAAAGCCTAAATTATTTTTAAAATTAAAATCATTATAAAGTAATTGAAACATAGGGGCACCACATGTTTCTAACATACATTTGTCCAGTACTATTAAATACATTTTGTTTCGGTGGCTTGTCTTCTTCAAAAATCTGAGGGAAAACCATTATTAAAATGTTCTTTCTTTCTGCCTAGCAAATAACAATGTCTTTTTATGCGAGATAAATACTTACCATTCTGACTCCATCACAGGAATTAAGTTTCTTATTTTCTAGAAATGAGAGACTGAAAAGTTAGTCCGATAGTTTCTTTCTAATTCATTTCTTTCTGGTCATTTTCATATGGTCTCTAATTATAGCAATGAAATTTCTGGGGAGAGAGAATATTTTAACTGCCAATGAGATAAGACTGGCTTTGATTTCCTGAATAACTTTTATTTCTATATAATTTTTATTAGGAAAATGGTGCTAAAAGTTGGTACTTCATACTTTCAAGGAAGTGTATGCAAGATGATGTAATTAAGAACCCTATTTAGGTTAATTGATATAGACTTTATAAATAAAAAATGTGAATCAGTTTTAGCTTATCTCAGACAATAGAACATTGCCACTGATAGCTAGAAATATTAAAATGCATATTCCTGGAAAGTCCTTAAAAATCACTTATTTATGAAATAATCATTTTGAATCGATAGCCATTAAAACCCCTATTGTGATAGGAATTGTCACCTTGCTGGTAATGACATAGCCTAGGCTGAATCATGTCCTCTAAAATATAACTGCAATGTAATAACAGCCCAACTCTACACACTCACCTATTCCTTTAGTTGATATTGCATAGCATAATGTGTACTTACAGTGAATTTACCAGTCCAACTCTGTAGGATTGATTACTAAATGTGGAAAGGGGTTAGCAAGTCCATAGTAAAATATCCTACTGAAACATTTAAAAGAAGATGTGTTTGGATATGTATTCAATCTTCCCAATCATTCAGAGGAAAAGTGTACCAAGTCTTTGGTTTGGATCAGTGTGGCCATGTTTGATGTTCTTTCTACCCTTTGAAGCCCCAGCAGGTCACTAATGCTGCTGCCCTCGAAAATACCATCTGCATTTTTGAAGACAACCTTTACAAATTCTAAAACAAGCTAATTAGTATGCATGCCTTTTTGGAAAAAATAAAAAGATTTAACTGAAGTACAGAGGAGCAGATCCAGAAAGAAACAGTAATTAACTTATTATATGTGGTAACATAAGTTATTTGTGCTAAAAGTAAGAGCTATTTTTAACTTTTATTGACAGGGGATTACTATGTATGTGTCCTCCACGGTGAAGTTCCTTCTTATTGATGGTTTCAGTTCCCCTGGAATTACACACAGACACACACACCTGCACACATGCATGCATGCTTTGAAAATGCTCAAAGTTTATAAGTACATAGATTATGAATTATCAAAAGATTAATCAACCAAAGCAATCTAGGATGTGTTTTCAGAAATCCATTGCTAATTACACACAAAAATTCATTCAAGAGGAACCAGATTTTGATATTTACCAAAATCTTTACAGCTTATGTTCACCCTGAGCATTTCCCCACCTAATGTCTCACCTAATCTTGTTGCTAGAGCCCTGTATAACCTATGAGTAAATGATGTGTATTCCGCTTTGCCCCAATCTCCCAGGGAGAGGGCTGATAAGCGGTGAGTAGTTTATAAGCAAACAGGAGGAAGAAAGACCAAAGGCTCAACAGATTTTCATAGTTTAGGAAAGAATCCAGAGAATGATAATAGATGACACAGTGGGCAGCGTGTTAACAACTAATCCGGAGAATTTCCGCAGAGGTATTTTCTGAGGCACTGAAAATAAGCTGTTTATTTTTATGGGAGTGAAATATTTTTACAAACATTTCCAAGGCGTCTTTGCGTCCCTTTCTCTGTATATCTTTCTATAGAAATATTTGTACTTCTCTCGATGTCTTTTAAGAGGATATGTTAATATAGTTGCAAGATATAGTTTTTAATTTATTTAGGATGTCCTCTGGTTTTTATTTTCATGTCTTTTGGGGCAGTGCAGATGGGAGAGAAATGCTTAGGGAAAATCCTTTTGGAATTGCAACACTTTCATTTGAATATTTCCGTGATCATTGATCTTCCACGCAGGGCTCCATTTATCACTTTAGACAGCCCTGCTCCTGCTTCTTTTTCTTAATATGTTACCAGAGGCTTGGCCTACTGTATGCATATCAGTTACTTTTGCATAAACTCTCCTTTGTTCATGTTATCATTTATTTTACCACTACCTACTGTGAGCTAGGGATTATAAAGAATAAGATAAAAGCTTTCCACCTACAAGGTACTTATAGTCTAATTGGAAGGACAAATCACATGCATATGAAACTATTAGCAATATAGTTTTATATTAAGTACCTGCTTAAGTTGATATTGTGAGGCACTGTATTGTGCATTTAGGAAAGTGTGATGAAATGCTAATACTTGATCATGACAATTGAGATATAAAGGCTTCAAAAGAAAGAAATCAATGTGACTGGTTTTTCAAGGAAAAGCATCTAGGTTGGACCTAAAGGTACACTAAGAGTAATAGGATTAAGGAAAATAAGCAGTTAGGGATAGCATTAGGAAGGACCAAGGTAAGAATAATAATTTAAAAATAAAAAAGTTGTCACACTGTGTTAGTGTAAGATCGACCTATTTTTTTCATTGTATACCTGAAAATTATGTCTATTTAAATAAAGGCATGTTTGCGTATTTCAAAACCATAGAAGCTGTGACTTTTATGGGTGATGGGTAAAGAAAGCCATAGAAGGCAGACTTCTTGAAGGAAACTTTATGAGGTGCTGATGAAAAAGGTAAATCTTTACTTACTTGTAGTTGTAGTGGTTTCTTTAAAAGCATTTTTTAAAGCTTTTGGTGAAAAATTTTTGTTTAATAACCACAAATGAGACTAGAGGAGAAAGACGATGATCTTTTCGGATAGGAAAATGGGAAGATAAATTTATTTTTAGAGAACAATCCTCTACTTTCTTCATAATTAAAGTGTTTCTATCTGATAAGGAGCTGAGTCTGACCATTTCTGGGTCTTATGATAATCTGGTTTGTCTTATTTTAATGATGAAAAGAAAGAAAGAAGAAGAAGATGTTGAACTGGCTCCTGAAATTGCGAGAAGCTAAGTGAGAGAGAAAGTTCAAACAGGTAGGTACAGAGCCTCTAGGGCAATTGCTACCCAAGTGGTACCTTTTAGAGTGGCAGATTATACTCGTGTTTGAAAGTGATTTGCATGGAAGATATACTTTTAAGTTACTTTTTTTTTTTTTTTTAAACACTAAAAGCTTAACTTTAAAATGCAAGGTATTTGTCAACATTATCTGAAACACCGGCCTGGAGGCAAATGTTCCAACATATTTGTTTTCTTACAATTAAAGCTAAGCTGACATGTTGAAAAGATGGTTTTCAAAGATATTCCGAGGCTGCTAACTTTTTGTCAAAAATTAGCCTTCACTTTGCGTTTTAGACAAGGAAGTCATATATTTTTCTCTCCACATTTGCCAAGTCAGGACGTTCACTTTGACGTTTCCTTGTCCGGGTGTTTGCATTTAAGCATTTCAAACAGACTCTTCACCCTCAGCCGCAATGTGTAGTATTGCATTTATGCATTCAACTTCTTACTCAAGTGATGCTATTTTTTTCTGCCTCAGCCTGACAGCCACTAATAATAACACATGAGGACAGTCAGACAAAATGAAGACAAATGCTGCTTGTCGCAGCAGAATCATAATGTCTCCAGACTCAGTAAAGACAGTCTAACTGTATGTGGATGTTCTTTATAGCTTATTTAGACCTGTGGTTTTTCCCTGTGGTTTTTTACTTTTTTTTTTTTTTTTTTTTTTTTAAGCACAAACATTGTGCAGAAATACATTAAGGCAACATATGGGCCTGTTAGTTAGCCAAAACAATGTGGAACCATGGAGAATAGAGATTGCAAAGCACAGATGGATACTGTAAAAAATTCATGAGTGGCATAACAGATCTAAAAGGTAAATTTTAGTCAAAATTCAAGTGGCAAGCATAGGAAATACTTAAGAATTTGGCTTTATGAGGTTTTGCGAATCACACAAGATGAAACATTGTGAATATTCTGCAGATTTGTTTATGCCATAATGTGAAAATCAGAGCTCATCATTCAACAATAATTATGTCTATATAGATTTGTGCCATCAGAAATAGATTGCTGATAAACAATAGTGCTTTGCTTCTATTTGATGTAAATGCTGCAGTATTAAATATCCATATCATTTCCAGCTCAATATTAGAAAGTGTCAGTCATTGTGACAAGTCAGACAAGAGGAGCTCATTTAACCATCCTCTGTGTAGCCAAGTGCTGTTAAATAACTGGGTTTTCATGCTATTATTACTTTGTTGTTAAACTTGAATTCTAAGCAGCAAATTGGCAAATCATTTGTTCCTCTTTTACATTTGCTACTTTTAACCAAAACTGAAATCTTAAGGAGGCTCTGGATTCTTATGTGCACATTATTAAGGCGTGCCTTAAATTTTGCAAAACTTTGTCTTTTAGAGTCCTCATCACTATAGCTCATCATTGTTGTTGCTTTTTAAGTTTTTTAGGGGAAATGAAGAGTTTGCCAAATCTGTGAGACTAGCCTAATTAAGGTGTGCCTTTGATCCTCCCTATAGGCAATCTCATTCATAAATTTTACTTATAAGCAATTCCTGAGCATAGGTAGTCTGCTTAGTTAAATAATTAATTTGATTTGTAAATTTCCTGTGGGGGCGGGGCCTGAAGCAGAAAGGCAAGAGGCTGTTCTATATACGCCACCATTGAGGTACTTTCCATTGCAAACTTTCTGGTGTCTAGTGGAGAAAGACGCCCTGTAGAATCCAGGTATGTTTCCTCATTTTGTTGCTAGAAAGGCAAAGCATAGTAAATTGTTGTCTGTATGAAAGTATAGGTGATATTCAGAGTGACCTGCAAGATACTTTAAAATCTTAAACACTGGGTAGACAAAGTTTCCATAGACTTACTTTTTTATAGTTAATGAGATTGTTGATGAGATTTACCAAGGGTCCCATTATACCTGGAAAAAATACTGCTATGTGCAAACAGCCAGGAGATTATTTGAAACTAAGAAGAAAAATGATTAAATTATGGACAGGAAGTAAATGAGGCCGCTTACTGAACTAGGCTGTTTTTTTTGTTTTTTTGTTTTTTTTTTTCCTTCCCTGTAGGTAGCATATAACAGAGCAGGTTTTGTAGCAGGCTCTTCATTCTTGGCACTAATGCACTGTCGGGACCTTGAGAGCGCAAATTGAACTTTCTGATAGTTGCCCTAATAGTCCTTGCAGGCAGTTTTTGGTATCCTTAGTGAATTAAAGTTTGCATTAGCGAACCCACTGAGCAGCGGCCAAGACTAATTCTCAGCTCTGTATGACATTTCACACATTGTCAGTTCCTAGTAAGTGTTATATGATAACATTTTGAGATCCTCATCTGAGAGTTGGTGGGGAAATATCAAATAGTATATATGAGGTTTGCCAGCTAAGTTGAGCCCTGTTCAAATATATGTTATAACAGATAGTAGGGGTGGCAGTGTTATGTCTCCTTTAAGTAAAAGGTAGATTTATTTCTAAGATTTCATGATTTAATCTGAGAAAAAAGACTAAAGAGACATAAAAAGATGAAAAGGTAATGAGATAAAGTTGCAGGTGTAAGACAGAAAGTAAATCTCTCTTTCTTACCAATTATACCCCATGCCCCTATGGATATTTTAAATAGCATATGGAAAATGTCAGATGTATTAGAAATACACACACACACACGTGTGCAATCTTCTATTAAAAATGCAAGCTTTGTGAGGGCAAGTTCACTTTCATTCATTGCTATATATTCCTAGCACCTGTTAGAGAGTACTGAATTTATTGAATGAATATATTTTTTCACTTTTTAAAGATTTTATTTTTAGAGAGATAGAAAGAGAAAGTGAGAAACATCAGTGTGTGGCTGCCTCTTATGTGCTCCCAACTGGGGACCTGGCCCACAACCCAGGCATGTGCCCTGACTGGGAATTGAACTAGTAGCCCTTTGGTTCTCAGGCTGACATTCCAACCAATGAGCCACACCAGCCAGGTTTGGATGTATTTCTTAAAAGGCAATTTTCATATATTCCCTGTTATCTAAGGAATTATAGGTTTGTTAATATTCGTTTGATTAATACTTAGCAACTAAGATCACTGCAAAGTAACACATTTTAGCTCAAAGAGGTACGATCCGGAGTGGGTGAAGATAAATGGAATAAGGGACTTTTTAAATTCAGTTGAATGAATTTGTCTTCTTTTCTCTAATGGAGAACCCATAGTGGTCAGATCATTTGGTTTGTTCAGTATTTAATACACAATGGGGTGGTCAACCATCCAGCAAGGAAGATTTGAAGACACACACTTAATGTTCTAAGATAACAGAGGGTGGTCCATGACCTTCCCATCACTGAAGTATATAAAGAACAGAATTCATTGTCATTGTGAAGGCTGGTGAGAATTCTGCTCTTAGCAGTTGGCAACACCAGTTGGGTTGCCCGCAGTAGATGGGTATTATCATTTCAGACCGAGGTAACCAGAGATTGAGAAGGGCATAGAGTTTATTGATAGTGAAGACATTTTGAATTGATTCTCCCTGCTGACCATAGTCTTTTTTTTTTTTTTTTTTTTTTTGCCTTTTTATGGGATTCAAATTATTTAATTTAATTTTGCTTAATTTATGTGCTATCACTAGATTCACTCCAGGGAGATGTGGGAAGTAATTGGTTGCATTTTGACATTGTCTTCTAACACAACAGGTTTTTTTTGGTGGGGGGCGGTGAGGAAGCCTTGCTGAAAGTCACCAAAAGCAGAATCTATAACAGGAAATGCACATTTTTATTCTGATCCTGCCTTGACCAATGTCAGAGTAGCACTCTTGAGATGTTACTATACATATTAATACCCACTTTATTCATTATATCTTGCATAATATATATTATATGTGGACCTTTAAAGGAATTGTTGAAAGTAGGAAAAATGTGCTTTAATTCAACAAACATTTAGAGTACCTGTTATATGCCAGGCACTGAGAGATTTGGTGGGAACAAGATCTTTGTGTACCTTTTACTCAAGGAATAAAAACATACTTTATACAAATAATTACAGATATGATGGACATTAAGAGAAGGTTGCTACAGAAATTCATAGCAAAGGAATTTTACTTAAGTCAAAAGCAAGTCAAAATAGCTTGACAGTATCCAAGATGTTATAGTTTAGTGGGAGGAAGTGACATGAAAAGAAACCAACTTGTATTTTCCTTCCTCCCTCCCTCCTTTCCTTTCCCCTTCCTTCCTTCCTTTCTTCCTTCCTTCTATTAGGGTCATATTGAACATAAAGTGTCTGAGTCATTGGATGGAAAAATAAAGTGCTTGTATTTCAAGGCCTGGAGCTCACAGGGAGGATTGGTTAACAGATAAGGACAGGTATCGTCTGCTTAAATATAATTGAAGCAACTCAGAGGGTGAGATTGAGGGACTATAAATTAAAAGAAAAATTATGTGACCTCTGAATAATGCTCAAGGATGTAGAGTAAGGAAAAGTAATAGAGATATAGGAAGAAAACCAGGAAAAAATATCAGTGTCACAGAAGTCAAGATAAAAATACTATCTTAAAAGAGGATAAAAAAAAAAGGTGTTTCGAATACTGTGCACAATAAAGTAGGGTTAGGCCCAAAAAACATCTCTTACAATCAGAGGTTGTGATAAGATCCTGGTGAGAACATTTTTGGTGGAGTGCAAACTATATGTGATATATTGGACTGGGCTCAAGGGCCAATAGGAGGTAAGAAAATAAAGGGCCTTGTCACTTAAAACATGTGTATTTAATTAGAAGAGTAAGATAGGGTTCTACCTAGAGGAGGATATGGAGTGAAAAAGGGATATGTCTAGATGTCCAGGAGGTGAATTAGTTGGTTGCATTTGACTGAAATGAACAGAATACTTAACTAATAGTGGCTTTGTTATTTATCTCACATAATAAAGAGATTAGAGATTGATGGATCCTGGGTTGTTGCATTGGCTAAAAATGTATACTCAAGCTAAATTCTGTGTTTCCATTTGACCTTTCTCTTGGATTTTTGTCCTTGTACTAGATGCTTAATGGGCACTATCAAGCTTCTTTAATTCCATTTTACCTTATTCAAGACAAAAACAAAAAAGCACAGTTTTTGTTCTCTTTCTGTAAGGAACGTAATTCTTTCCAATCTTCTTTACCCCATTCCCTGACTTAATATCTTTTTGACTAGAACAGAATGATTTGCCCATTCCAAATCAGTTGTTACTAAAGGAACAGTTGGTTATAAAGCATGATTTAGACCATTTTCAAAGGATGGTCTCTGCACCCAGTAGCATCACCATCTCATAGAAACTTACTGGACAAATGCAAGTTCTTGGACTTCATCTCAGTCATAGCAAATGAGGAAACTCTGAGGTGAGGCTTAGAAACCCATTTTAAACAATCCTTCTAAGCAAATCTGAAGTACTTTCAAGTTTGAGAGCCATTTTTTAAATTAAACTAATCAGGTCATCTTCTGATGCCAAGGAGAGAACTCATGTTCCCTGACCTTATTGCCTTCTTAGGAATAACAGAGCATGGCTGCTGGTAGATAAAGAAAAGTATCTGACATTCTTGACTTTCCACATTAAAATGAATGAAGCAGTAAAGAGATAGGATGAAGGCAAGGGGATAATTGACCAAGAAAATAAAAGTAGAGGAACTTCATCAACTCAGGTAGAAGGAATGGCCTTCCCTGAGGGGATTCCACCTTCGTATTAAAAAGACAACTTGGGGGAAAGTGTGGATGCAGAAGAAGATGGGTTGGTGGTAGGAAGGTTAGAGATTCCTTCATCTTGGTCTCTGGAAATGGAAGTAAAGTCATCTGCTGAGAGGGGGTAGGGTGAGATTGAGGTAAGGTATGAGAGAGCAGAGAAGGTTTAAAAATACTTAGGAGAAGGGAGAGCTATTAACTGGAATCTGTTGGGCTATGCACAGGGCTTTAAATCTGCAGGAGGTTGGTAACCCTGAGTTCAGAGCGGAATAATCTGCCTATTTGTGGAATACACAATCAAGCTCAAAGATAGTTTGATTCCTCTGGAGTTGTGGTTTTGCCAGAAGGATGTGACAGGAGGTCAAGGACAAGGATATTTAGGATATTGTTAAGGGAGAGGTTGAAGTAATGAAGCAGTTTCATGCTAAAGTGAAGGGTAAGTAAAGCTGGGTTCCAGGGGATGGTTGGACCCAAAGTCAAGCTGCTGTGTTCCTCCTTACACGTTTGGTCAGAACCACTCTAAAGAATGCATCAATCACATTCTTAATTAATGAAAATAAAGTCATGTTTGTATTATGTCCTCCTGCCTCTTCATTATGGAAAATTTGAGTATTGTCTGAAGGCATCACATTTGCAGAGAGTTATAGCAGATTTTTCTTATCCCTCAGATGTAGAATATTATGCAGGAAAAAAACCCAGAGGCTTCAATTTGGCATACCTTGACTGCTTTTTGGCCTGTTCTATTTTTCTTTATTGATGGATAATATCTTTTACAAGCATGATTTTATAGGACTTGCACAAGCCTTAGTAGGTATATGTATATTATAAGGTGAAAGACTGCTTTTTGCCCAGCTGGATTTGTCATTTCCTTAGCCTAGCAACAAGGTAGTTGTAATTTTCTAATGCTCTTGATAACTAGAAAGATATTTAACACTGTATTTTTTATGAAAACGTTCTCCTAAGAGGTAAGGAAAAGTCATTGTTTGGGAAGATGGCATTTTTTTCTTATCTGTACATAGCCATGGTACCTCCCAGCAATGGCCACATTGAACCTTGAACCTGTTTCTGTCTGCTACCTGACATGTTCTTCCCTGGGTTGTCCCAAAAGAGTACAAATCAACTGTGGTAATCTGAATTGAAAAGAATTAGGCACACACGTTTCTTGCTACAAACGTCATGAAATAAATTCCACAACTAGGAAGGTATCGTTTCTGTGCTGTGCCATGTTTAGAACATCGTCACCATGTTTTCTTCTTTTTTTTGCACTTCCCACAACATCCAGTGCAGGAGCATTGCTCTTCTAATGAATTCTGGTAGGGGACAGGCAGCTGCCAGCATCTGGACATTCACCATGTAAAGGGAGCATAATGAGACTGTGCCTGCACAACTTGCCAAGTACTTTACAAGCCAACAAAATTGTTGAAATGTTAAGTTCCGCAAGGACAAAGACTTTGCTGATTTGTTTGCTGCTGTCTTTGCAGTGTTCAGAATAGCACCTGGCATATATAGGTACTCAAATATTTGTTGAATAAGAGGCTCTTTGGAGATCAATATTCTACTGTAAATTCTAGTGTTTGTTAACAAAATGGGTCTTATTCATTGGTAGTGATGTTGTTGGTGAAGATCAGAGGGAATGGAAAAAGTGTATGATATAGTCATTCACTTACTACATTTATAATTGTAATAATTCATAGTTTGTTATTAGTTGAACTCATTTTTTACCATGATTTGTGCCTATCTGTATACTACAGTGAATGATTGTATATCCATAGGTATTAGAACCCCTTGAAAGAGCAGTGTGTGTATTTATTTTAGCAGTAGTTTACATGTCACAGTGATGAGATGGAGAATCTGTGGGCTCAACTCCAGTACATGATAACTTAGAATCCAACTCAAGCATTCTAGAGAGACCATTTACTCCATGAAAAAATGACCCTTGCTACAGGACACTGGAGAGGAAGCACCATGAGTCAATTGAGTGTGTAAATATTTAAGTTAAGAGACACTTGGGTCTCTTGTACTTTACCACTTGGTAGTTGCATGACCATTACACATTCTTAAACTCTTCTAAATGGTAGTGTCTACTGGAAAACAAGAGTAATAATAATAATAAAACAATAAGAAGAAGAAGAAGAAGAAGAAATGTCATTATTGGAATTGAATATGCTATTACATGCAAAGTACTTAGCACAGTGCCTGGCATAGTAACTACTTAATACACATTAGCTGTTATTATCAGCTATAATTAGTTCTTAACATTAACCTACATATGAATTTGTTTATAGATATATAAAAATATTTAGATAAATGTATATAATATTTTTGCTGGAGCTAAATTTATATAATAGTGTAAATTAGAAGGATACTAATTTGAACATTAGTGTTTATTATAGATTAAAACATGAAAATATCATTTTCTCCAGAACTTGTTTAGTTTGGTTAGGAAATGATCTTTTATGAAAATGAAACATTTACATTTTAGGTGGGCATTTACAAGAGTCCCATTGAACGGGGTAGGTCAGTCCTTAGACTAATGGAGGATTTTCAACCATTTGTAAACATAAAAGCATGTTCTCAATATGAAGAAATGGCTTTTCTTTAAATTCCCTGAGCATTGTGATCATTACTGACTGATATAAGATGACCAGTCTTCTTTTCTAGGCTATCTCATGGTCTTCACTGTTTTTATTTATTTAAGGTCACTCACACTCTTCACACAAGAAAGCCTAACTCTAAAATATAGTACAGTCAGCTTCATAGGTTGATTTTTCTATATTTGTGTAGGGATAGTAGCAAAACTAGAGACTATTTGGAGGAGAAAACCAAGATAGAGAAGAGCTTGGAAATCATGGTTTTTTCCTGAATGCTGGGAAAACTATGGATGTTTGAACTAGAGAGTGGGAAAAAAAGGACTTACTGGGCGTATGAAAGTTGTTCCCAAATATTCTTAAGAATATCATTTATTCTGAGCTTAGATAGTAATGTGTGTATGTGATATGACTCAGATAATAAATAAGTTTTGATACTATTCAGAGGAGAAGTGAATTTCTGTTTCATTATTTACATTTTTAAAATGCTTTGCAAAGGACTTCTGATAATTAATACTTATTCACTGTAGGGTATTAGTCCAATATTGTTTGCATGTGAATGTCTATGGATGACAGTTACTATAGCACTTTGGCAGTGCACTGAACATTTTCCCCTGTGAAATGTTTCCATGCTGTTTGTAGAGATATACACACATATATTTTTACAATGGTTGTATTCATTTACTGAAAAGCAAAAATTAGTCATACTTTTGGAAATCAAAGTAATGCTCAGAATTTCATTGTGTTCATTCAATGGGTTTCTCTCTTTGCTTTGGAAATATTTATATTCATAAAGCACATTTCAAAAATATTGTCAATCATTGAAGCCTCTTAAAATAGAAAGAAAAGAATATTTAAAAGTGAGCAAAAAAGGCATTTGTATTTATAGAAGAAAGATGAAAATAAATAGGTAAATTTAAAGGTTGTCATGTTTGGTAATCACTAGTCCCATGAACATAATGATGTTTGCAGACACCAGTCAGTTAACCCTTGGTCCCAAGGTATAATAGCTGGTTAGGGGTAGGGTCAAAACCCACCTTTTCTGACCTCAAATTCAGGTGGTTGTTTTTGTTTAGCCATATGCTCTCTCTTTGATCTTCATGAAGTTTAGTCCAGCTGGTTAGGGACTTGTTCTGTTTGTTGGTACCAAGTCCATGGATCCAGTTTTCTGTGGGCAAATTAGTTTTATCCCATTCAGCAACCTTGCCCCCTGTCCTTTGCCATCTAACTTCCAGTTAACGCCTTTGATTCAAGCAGGGAACAGAGCATGTGTGGAACTCTCACCATTAATTAAAAAGCCATTTAAAGAATATTTCCTTTTGATGGTGGCTCAGTGATGTCAACTTTGTCTGAGAAGGGTACTAATTTGAGGGTAAGTTGTGAAAATTTCCCAGCAGCACCTTATTTATGATGCCCTCTGATCTCTGCATATAAGCATACATAAGCAATGAGGAATTCAAAAGAATGAACTTAGATAAATGGTACTAAAAAGATGCAGTTTTGAAAGTTAGTGATGATGACAATTTGGACCATCCAGCTATCCCCTACTTCAGGGAATTTGTTCTTGTAAATTACTTCTTTATCCATGTTTCCATGCAGAAAACTGCAAAGCTAAAATTCCTTCCTTATTGCACATACCCTTCGGGGTTGAACCAAGAGTCTGGGGACAGATGAAGCTGAGGATTCTCTGCAGAGTAATGACCAGGTGTGAATCCTTTGTCATTTAGATACAGGGGGATGTCACATTTGTCATTTCTGGAGATACTGTTTTAGAAAATGGCAGGATAATCTTGAGTGGATATCCTGAAAACCCCGTACATAAATGTTTCAAGGAAATAAGGCTTAATCAAGATTATAAAATAAGGGTGCTGGGCATTGCTCTTCCATGTCGGCAGAACCACTCAGAGTCAAAAATCCAATGGTGTAGGATGAAAACCAGAACCAGTTCTGCCTCTTTTTCTCTCCCACCCTATCTCCTTTCTTTTTTCTTTTTTTGAAAAAAAAAGAAAATATTTTTTAGGAGTAAAGAGTAAACTGGTTGTTTATACTTGCCTATGATTGGCTGGCAATCACACAGAACACTTCTTGAGCCTGTGAGCCGAGTGGCCTCTGGGGTGTGTTCGGGTCCCCTTAGGGCACTGGAGGCCCTAGCAGGCAGATTATGGCCTGGTTCCAACAGTAGTCTTCCGTCTCCAAACCACTCTCCCACTCTTCTTCTTCTTCTTCTTCTTCCTCTTCCTCTTCCTCCTTCCTCTTCCCTCCCCCCTCCTCCCTCCTATCCTCACTCTAGGACTTTTTTTTCATTGCTTATAGAGAAAGAGGAAGAGACAGAAAGTTTACAGAAAAAGGAAGAGAGGAAAATAGAGTGAAAGAAAAACATCAGTGTGAGAGAAAAACATTGATTGGCTGCCTTTTGTATTAAGTTCCTGTTAGGGACCAATCCTGCAACCCAGATATGTGCCCTGACCAGGAATCAAATCCCAAAGCTTTCAGTTTGTGGGAAGAAGCCCAACCAACTGAGCTGCAAGGGCCAAGGCTTCTCTTGAGGGGTCTGCACTGTGACAAGACAGCCCCTTCGAGCCCAGCAGATTGAAAGCATGGATTCGCTGACACCTTGATGTTATTCCAGAACATGAGTCAGGCAGCAGAACTGGCATCAGATTTCCTCAGATACTAAGGTGAGTGCTCAGGGAAGGTTGTAAACTTACATTTGATTTCCACATCCATCTTCTCCCTGCAAATTAAATTATTAATTTTCCCACATGCCTTCTTATTTAATGAGAAGTGTGGTGGCCTTTATCTGTGCATGTGTGCAAACAAAACACCACAGCAGGGGCTCCTGAACTGCCCAGGCAAGCTGAGGGGTTAAGGAGTCAGATGTAACTGTCTTGGTATGGTTTAGTTTGTGTCATTGAGAAAGTCTGGCTGGCTGCTGGCGTTGGACACGTTGAAGGACACAGGCTCCAAATTACCTTCCTGAACGCATACCCCAAGATGAAAGCTCCCTTTACAAATATAAAGGAAAGATCAAACAGGGGGAAAATAATAGCATTAAAAATGCTTATGTGAAATGCAAAATTAGAATATGATTGTGTTTCCTAGGTTCCATTAGAGTGATTCTATTTTTTGAGATGATATCATGTTGCTTGATTACTTTCCCATGTTTGAGATAACAAACACATCAACTTGGCTATAGGTATTCTACCACGTCTGGCTTTTCCAGCCTTTCACAGTAACATATCACTGGTTAAATATGGGTGCTAACTTTTTCTGGTCTCTGGTGCCCCTGTACACCACTAGTGCCTAGCTCTAATCTGACAAAAAAGAAACAAAATATCCGCATATATCCACATAGGTAGTTCCTTATAATAAATATTAAAAGTTTACACTGGTTTTTGTTTAGGACCGTTAAATTTTTTTTTTTTTTTATTTCATGAACTTGGATATTGGAATTGCTACTAACTGGAATCCAGTGTGGTGCCTGAATGTGCCTACATCCTGAGTCTGTAGCTGTGTGACACAGAACAAATTCCCTGGCAGTGATTAGAAAGGATTTTAGATTGTTATTTTAAACATTTATCGCTTGCCTTTGTTTTATAAATGTCAGTAGCTTCTTTGGAAATCTAAAGTTCACCTTTTTTCAATAAGTGTCAATGATATAGCCATTTATTAAAATTAAATGCACACTTTAAGGTTGAGCTGAATGGAGAGTCAATTTTGGTGAATCTACAATACTTTAGAAGCTGTCTGTAATTCCTAGATTGGAAACATGATAATCTCTTTGAGCCTGTACTCCTGACCTAATAATTATTCCAGAGGAAAAAAATATATAATTTTTGGAGGTGCTGCTAGCCTTTTCTCTTTTAAAAATAATGTCACTATGTAGTCCATATGAAAAATATTGATCAGTCTGATTAGCAAAGCATTTATCATAGCACTTACTCATGTATAATGTGAGTAAAGTAAACCCATCCCATTTGAGCATATAAAGATATTATATATAATGTATGATATTTCATTTTTAAAATATACATTTATTTCTTTTAAAATATTAATAAATAAGAATCACTATATAGCCCTGGCTATATCACTGGCTAATGGCACAGTGGATAAGGCCCAAAGTCGCTGGTTCAATTCCCCAGCCAGGGCACATAACCAGGTTGCAAGCCAGGTCTCCAGCCAGGTCCATGGCTGGAGGCAGGTGAAAGGCAACCATACATTGATGTCTTTCTCCCTTCCCCTCTCTGGAAATAATAAATAAAATCTTTTAAAAAAAACAAAAGAATCACTATGTAAAGAGAAACTTCTTAATAATTTTTTAAGGAAAAAATTATTTTTTAAGGAAAAAAATGAGAACTTCCATCCCCTCTCCCTCCCTCTTCTCCCAATTGTGGGAAAAGGAGCAATCTCTCTAGAACAACTCTAGTTTCTAATAAAAGGGTAAGTTTATACAGTCTTTTTAAAACAAATTTCTTTTGAGAGACAAATTTGATGCACCTTAAAAATATTTCTGTACATTTTCTATATAGAAGTGTAATTAAATGTACAATTATTTATATAGCTTGTGAACACTTACTAGTTGGTTTTGATTGCGTTTCATTAAGAAATATATGATCTTAATCACCTTATATTTTCATAGTACAGGTATCACAAAACTATCACACCCACTCACTTATAAATACATGAAATTAGGGAAATAGATGGTAAACTATTGGCTGGTTTGACATAAACTTCTACTGAGCCTTAATATACTTTATTAAAAGTACTGTGTTGATTTGAATCCAGCCTGAACAGCAGACTCATTTTTCACGTTCTGTTTCAAAGGAGCCCTCTGCTGGACAGCTCTGCATGATATCACAAGTACGTACATATTTATATATGATTTATAGGCTACAGCTAATATAACCTAAAAGCCATTTGTGATTGAAATTCTGTCGTTGCAAATTGAATGCATCACTGCAGCCTGTTTTGTCATCATTTTTTCATATTTAATGAAAGCGCAATTGTCTAAAAATAAAATGTTCATCCTTAAAGTTTACTGTAAATCACTGTACATCAGCATATTCCCATACATGAGATAATCGTATGAAATTAACATTCATTACCAATAATTTCAGTAATGAATTATTCAGCTGATGTGCAATTATCATATACATTTTTAAAGCAATTACTTTATTACATAGGTACTCCATGTCTTTGATTTTACTTGTCTGTATTGCATATGTAAATGTAAGGAATATTTGTGTTTACCATGCCTTTGGATTCAAAGGATTTTTAAATGTATTTTTGTTGTTGTTGTTGTTCAATGCCGTCAAGTTGTGGGGGTATATAGTTAGTAATTAACTACATTTTTAAAAACTTTCAGTATCAGAAAATTGCTATAATAAAATGAGACCAAACAGCAACAACAACAACAAAACAGACCATGAAGTTATGGGAATGAGATGCTTTCTGAGCACGAGATCAGTATATTCATTTAATTAGTAATTGTATCCTGAAAGCACTTATTATTCAAGAAAATCATCAAAAATAATTAAATGTATAGTTTCATTGCATTAGTCTTAGATTCAAGACTGTATGTAGAGACCATATAACATCACCAAACAAAAACAATCTTTGAGGGTAGGGAGAGGGAGTTCAAATCCTGCCCTTGTGACCCTGAGTTATTTAACCTTGTCTTCAGAAGACAGGAAACTGTAAATGTCAAAATGCTGTGGGAAGAATTAATGACATCATATATGTAGAGTGCTTAGCACTGTGTCCAGGTAACTGTGGGACATGCTGCTGTGGAAGATTCTCTGTACATATGGAGGCAACTTTGTTACTTTTGTTAGCAAGTTGCAGCTGACATAGAGCCATATCGCCTTGAACTTCCTTTATGTGTAACATGTTAACTTTTCTGAAACAGAAATAATGGATAGTATGGTTGTAGTCAGTAGTTGTAGTCAGTATCTTAACTTGCAGGCAATAGAGGTGTGCCAATCTCTCTATCAAAACCCTGACATCAGCCCTTTCTCTGAAGCAGCCTAACCCGGAGGAACCATGTAGGTTTTATTCTGTGTAGGCATATGTTGTGAAAGGTAATGTTCAAAACAAAAATAAATGGTTGTTTTGGGGCAGTTTAGTACAACACAGCAATCAAATTCCCATAATTAAAAGTGAAATAGAAAGAAGGGATTACATAATCTGAGTATTGTTAGGTCATCTCCACCCACACATATATACTTAATCTGTCACTGTGAGATTATTCAGCCATTAAAATTCACATTTCACTAAGGTGATTCTTTGTTTTGTTTTATTTTTTTTAACCCAGTTTAAAAATATAGCTTTGCATTAGTTTACATGGATGAGGGTATTTTTCTCACTGAAATGTGAAAAAGTACCCAGAATATGGTATAAATTTAATGGATTTTGTTTGAATGAATAAAATAATGAACAAATGGATCATTCATTTAGTCATTCATTCTCCTAGCAGCTGACTTCAAAATATTCATTGGTGGATCATGAGCCAAACATGACTCTTGCTAGGAGAAATACTATGTCAATATGGAACCATTGACTCAAATCATTTGGTCACTTTTTTTTTTTTAACCTATACACATAGCAACAGCCAAAATGTTTTCAAGGACTCCCCCCAAAAAAAAACTGTTGAGGGAAATAAACTCATCTACAGACTGAAATGTTTAATTCAGTGATTGAATGCCTTAGACTTCTGAAAAAGTTGAGTCAAAAATGAACAGAAGCAAATTTTTAATTTATTCCAAAACATTTATTGAATAGCCAATAATGTAGCCAGTGCTCTTTGGGGTTCTCTGAGGAATATAGTGAAGAATATTGTTGTTGGCTTTTGAGGAACTTATGGTCCATTTGGGGGAACTTATAGTTCCCATAAATTACCATGATTAACAAGCTCCAGGCGGTATGGGCCAGGGCATTGCCGGCTAGTGTCAGCCTGGGAGGTTTCATAGAAGTATTAGGGACTTTAGGTGGGTATTTTATGTTTACAAATAGTTACACTTATGGGATCTATAAAATACTTGTCCCCTGTGGAATCCAACAGTCATAGCACATTAGTTGTTATCTATAGACCAGTTGGCAAACTTTGGACTATAGATTGAAGGATAAAATCTGGCCAAACAAGATCTGATAAAAAAAAAGAAAAGAAAAGAAAAAACAAATGTAGATTTGGTGAGCTTGGCTGGCATTTAATTATTTGGGGCATATACATAAACTTTTAAAATTTTAATAAAATATCCTGTAAAAATAAAATAATGTTATCATTTTAGTTTTCTTTTTTCAACATGTTCTGGGGTCATCCTGTCCATAAAAAACCTGAGTTAAGAATTTAGAATTTAGCCCTGGCTGGTAGCACAGTGGATAAGGTGCCAGCTTGTGAACCCAAAGGTCTCAGGTTTGATTCCCCAGCCAGGGTACATAGCAAGGTTGCAAACCAGGTCTCCAGTCAGGTCTGTGGCTGGAGGCAGGTGAAAAGCAATCACACATTGATGTCTCTTTCCCTCTTTGCCTCTCTCTCGTCCCCTCTTTCTAAAAATAATGAAATAAAATCTTTAAAAAATTTTTGAAAAAAAAAAGAATTTAGAATTTTATGAAGCCCTATCTTTGTTATATCTCTTTAAGGAGATGCAGTCGCTCTGGCTGGTGGCTCCTTGGATAAGGCACCAGCCTGTGAACCCAAAGGGCGCTGGTTGGATTCCCAGCCAGGGCACATAAGCAGGTTGCAAGTCAGGTCTCCAGCCAGGTCCCCAGCTGGAGGCAGGTGAAAGGCCAACCATACATTGATGTTTCTCTCCCTCTCTGCCTCTCTCCCTTCCCCTCTATCTAAAAATAATAAATTAAAAAATTTTTTAAAGATGCATTAATTTTTGCACATATTTTAATAATCTCCTGACTAAACATATTAAATATTATCATTGAGTGCTGGATCCATATCACACAGGATGATTGTGTTATTTCAGCACCCTTGGTGTTACATGTTATTGGATATTGGCTAATATAGTGTCAATATGCTTCCAACTTCTAGACAATGCATTAGGTCCTGGGAGAACATAGGTTGGATTCCTTTACCCAAGGGTGGAGGTAGGTAAGTGAACATGATTTTAAAATAGTGAGAGTAGTTTTATTAACCAATATGCTAAAACTTACCTGCCTCAGTGTGTCCTGTCCCTTTCAGTGGATATAATTCTACAGCCTCCAATGTGTGCAGTTTTGTAGTTACTGGTGCCAGGACCAGCTTCAGCATTATGATATATTTCCTTTAACATGTATAGAACAAACCCTAATCCACTTCTTCTGGCCACACAGAATAGTGTTCCTGGTCTCACAGCTATTGCACGATGGCCTCAAAAGGGGCCACTGTTTCTGAGAGAAGCTGTTGGTGCCCCACTGCAGTGATTCCCCAATAGCTCCAACCATTCCCAGAAGAGGAGGCACGTGTCAGAACCAAATATCCCTTGATCATTTATTTGTAGTTACACAAATGTCAGGGCTCCTGGAGTTGAGTCTTTTAAGCCAGGGAAAAGAAGAGGCAGAAAGCATGAAGAACAGGTGATTTTGAGAGATGATCCTGAACATGATGCTAACAAGTCCTGCACAGACTAGTAGATGCGTGTCACTATTACCTCTGTAAACAGGTCAAACTCAACTTACAGATACGCTTCAATAAGAGCTTCAATAGATATATGGATTTAAGAAAAAAATCATAATAGCTAGTTAAAGGGATCAAGGCGTAAATGTGGTATGTTTCAATACACCTTTATACCTTGTGAAGTTAATACCGAACACCTTCAACATATGACCTGCTTATTTGAGTGATTATCATGACTTGTACGTCAGTATTTTAGATGACACAAAGGTCCACTAAAACCACAAAAAGTTCCTCCTTGAAAAATCTACCCTAATCTATTGACTTCATCTTTTCTTGTGTTTAAGGTCCTGGAGAAGAAACTGCTGTTTTTATAAACCGGCATTGCAAGTGCTGCCTCCCATTCCTTAACCATGTTCCTAAAAGGTCATTGCATGTATTTAAATTTCTTCTGAACACCGAAGCATTGCTGCATACTTTCAATCAATTTACAGCCTATTTCATCGGTGTAAACAATTAGTTTTCCTGAATAAATATGTATATTTGGTTCAGATACCCTTGAGGCTCTCAGGGCACAATTCAGATGCATACATGGAAACTGTTCAACTAACTTGCAACTAGTTAGAAATCTGAGAAACCAAGAACATTGACTCTTTTAATTAGGAAAAACAACAACTCTTCCTAATTGAAATTCTAGTGGCTATGCCCTCATTTTCTGTTCTGATGTTTTCATTTTGAGGCTGCCTGTGGCCCATGGTGCCTCTACAGTATTTGCTTCCTAGTAGGTTTCTAAAAGACCCATTTAAAGTTTCACAATGAAAAGAAAAGCATTCACCTGGTCACAACCTCTAGTGGTGATCACAGCTTCTGAGCCTCCAGGCTGAAGTCTTTCAGGATCACAATGGAGGCCTAGAAGTCAGAACATTGATTGTTGTTGATTTTGTTTATTTCTATAATTCAAAGCTATAACAGAAGATATCAGTTTTCTGTTTTGCTTTGTGTTTCTTCTAATTAGTTGATCTTGTCAGTAATCTTATCAGGGAATTGGTTTGAAAAATTCATAGGCACAGGGAATTTCTCATGTAGATCTTTCTAAATTTGAGTAGAACATTTTTTTCCAAGTTCCCCTGCTTAGGGAAGAGGAAACAGGGTCAAGAAGTTGCCTGACAAAGAAGGGGAGCAGCTTAGACAAGAACCTAGTATAAAGGAACCATGGACATGGACAACAGGTGGGATTGACTTTGGGGGGAAAGGGTGGGTGGGGAGGGGGACAGAGGGGAGCAAAAAAGGGATGGATGTAATACAACAACAATAAAATTAAAAGAAAAAAAAAAAGAAGTTGCCTGATATGTCTGTAGCCATAGGAGTCAGGAAATAGAAGAATGGAACTTAAAATTGAAGCCCTTGCAACAGAGAGGAGCAAAAAGGGGATGGATGTAATACAACAATAAAATCTAAAAAAAAATTAGACTAGTACAAAAACATGAAAAAAAATTGAAGCCCTTGGTCGCTACGCTTTAATTCACTTAATAATTTTGTACCATCTGGATTCTATAGTGGAGCATTCAAGGAATCCGCCTGTCCCAAATACAGTGCCCTTCAATCTTCCTACAACTTTGATAAAGAGAAGGAGAACCCCTTCCTGAGTGGAATCCATAGTTCTTTCTTTTGAAAGGACAAGTATTTGAGGATTAAACTAGGTTAAAGAATGGGAAAGAAAGTTCTGCCTCTTGACTTTGATCCTAACTATTCAGTGACCCAAATATTTTATATACTTAACAGCTATATAGATCAAGTCAAATGGGGCATTATACACCAATACATTCACATAGACTTGCTGAAATAAGGGCCATTTTTGGAGGTTTCTATGTCACAAGTACAGAAATGGCAGGAAGAACATATGTTCATGGACCAGAATTTGCCAGACCCTGGCAAAATCTACACACATTTCAATGTAACTAACGTCTTTTCCCTTATTTTCCAATGTATCTCCAGCACTGTCATTTTATAGTTGTTGTTAAAGTGTGCCAGGAATTTTATAATGAAGATGTAAAGGGGGAAAATTAAGCTAGAAGGCACTGAAGTGCTGAAAATATACTAGAGCACCTTTGGGAATTAATATATGTATGTCAGTCACATGAAAGTAGAACTTGTCTTGATATTTAAAAAAAACATAACTGATAATGTGATTTCATGTGAAATTTCCTGATGGTTACTGAGCATAAAAAACATAAATGATAATGTGATTTCACATGAAATTCCTGGTGGTTACTGAGCATAAGAGAGGTGACATGCATTACAGTGAGATAGATTGTGCTCTCACCATGTTTTTATTGTTTAGTAAAATAAAGCTGTGCATGTAAGCAGTTTTCATCCATTTAAGAGAAGGAAGATGCTAAAAGTGGCAGGGAAATGTAACTGGAAGAGGAGCTACTGCCAAGACATGCCTTTTCTGGTAGAGTAGGGGAAGCAGAGGAGAAAAAATGCATCATAGCAAGATTTTCCAGTATTTAAACAGTGATATGTTGCAGTGGAGGCTGAATAGAAAGACTATGCCATGAATAAGAGGAGTATTAGAGGCTCATAACAGAATTGCTTAGGAAGGAAAGGACTTCCGTGTAATGATTGGATGTTTGCCAATCAGGATCTGAGTGTTATTAATGACTCAGCTGGGGTATTGTATTAGCAATGCCTTTACTCACCTGAGGACAGGCATCTAGAGCCCACGCTCAGAATCATGAAGCTATCTTGTCTCCAACTCATAATAGCAAATGCATGATATATTCTTTCACTGTCAAGGGGTGAAACATTAAGGCCACATACAAAAATGTTAATTCCTGTGATATGTAAAAAGTTTCCACGTTGGCTAATAGATGGCAAAGACAGAATGAATGGTCTGGTCACACCTAAGGTAAATGCTTCTGTTTTTACTTGTGGCAACACCTGCTACAAGCAGTCTATCTTAGCTTGTTGTGGACTGTCAGGAACATCCATACCTGATGAAAATTCTTGATGAGTTTCTTCGGTACTATGTACATCTGTGGCGCTAAGTTTGGAAAAGTGTGATAGATGCAGTAATGCAAATTTTGAGTTGCTCAATTTCCAAATTTACCTGAATTAAGAAAGCAATAGATAATTATCATCTTAGGAAAGTAGTACCTCAATTTCCAAATTTACCTGAATTAAGAAAGCAATAGATAATTATCACCTTAGGAAAGTAGTACCTTTTCTTCAAAGAAATAAATCAAAGCATTTAACAAAATCAGATTTTTCGACTATGAATTTACTATGGACTTTGTGATGTGACTAGGGCATTCGTGTGTGGTATGGATTCTGTGTGGTAGCTGGGAAAGTTGCTATAGAGACAGAGGCTATGCCTGCATACACTTCAGAAAGAAAGGGAGCATTCACTTCTGTGTATTGGGATGTTACATATCCCTCCCAGGGGGTAACTGTGCAGTTTGTTGAGATAAAATGAACCAGTTCCAAGACTGGTTAATATCTTTAAATTATTTTGCAAATAAATACACAATAAAAGGCATGAACCCTACTCTCTTGCACTGAGATATGTGGTACATAAAGGTGATGTAGGGTTCTCAAAGTTCATTTTCCATTCAGATTTGTGGCCACTCATGCCCAATCAGTGAATCTTAAAGAGGAAAAGTAATGAAAAATTAGAATTCTAATAAAAATCATTTTTAACAGTCCTTCAAACAGTAAAATTCAACCATTTACAAAAATTAAAACTCTGTCCTATTCCCAAGAGGTCCTCAATAAAAGGCAAGAGCTAAGCAGTTTAATGGAAGTTCAATTTGCTAGTTGTTTAAAAGAGGTCAGAAACTAACCCAAGTGAAAAATGTCCTCAATTTGGTCAATAGTTGAGAAAGAAGATAATTTAGTGTTGTAATTAAGAATTCCTGTGCTGCAAGATCTTTTCACAGTTGAACTCCTTCGTTGGGCTATGCTGCCGGCCATTGTTGGAGGGGCCAAAAGCATCAGAAAGTTAGGTCTGCTCAGCTTGGTCATGCCAAGCTGTGATCTAAAGACAGTTAAGACCATAATGAGAAGGAGCGTCAGTAATTGTTAAAGCTACACGGGGCCTTCAAAGTCACCCAGCACCTCGTGTTACACATGAGACTGCTAAGAGATCCAACTCGGATTCAGGGCCCTTGTCACTGTGCCATGATACGCAGAGGATGCTGAGATGGAGAGGCTGGTCCCCAAGCCATGGTGGGAACGAATGCAGTGAATTCTAGTGTGCAATTCATGACACCCCTTCCAGAAAGCACTAATTGCTTTCAACAGGGTTTCTCACCACAGAAGACCAAACATTGACCAAACAAGTAATGCCAAACAAGTTCCTTTATGTCACAACCTAATAATTAGCTTTCTGTATTAGTTACAATGTCAACTTTTTATCATAATGACTTGAAAAACATGCCCCATCACCACCAGGGATAAGAATACAGAAATTCTATCCAAAGGACACAAGTAGTTGTCTAATTTACAAGAACTTTTTATAACATTAAGGGTATTTTACAAATGGTATATGACCCCCACAGTGCTTAGGTTTCTCATCAGTCAAGTTTTGCCATTGGACCAGAGCAGATGCATCTCCGCTCTGTGAGTCTGTAACTGTCCTGCGCACGCAAAGATTATAGAATAATGTTGAATAGTTGTTCTTTTGTTTAATTTCTGTGTCTTGCTCCTGGCATTGCTAATTTCTTTAGAGAGAATTAAATACATATGGTTTTGCAGATATTTTCTGTAAACTTCCTAATGTTCAAATAAAATTAGCCTTGTTAAATATATTGCCTTTCCTAACATGAAATTCATGGGTAGTTTTCCATAACGTTTGTTATTAAACCTAAACTTTTTGTCCAGTATTTAAAATATAGTCTAGTATTAAAGCAATAGCATAAAAAGGAAGGATCTTATAGTAGCAGGGAACTTCTCAGATTGCCTAACCCTACCTTCCAATGCTCCTGACAAAAGTCACCTGCCCAGTGTCTAGATATTTCCAAGGATCTCAAAGGTTCTTCCTTCTAAGGCAGACCATTTGACTATAACATTCTTATTTTTAGAATTAGTTTGTATTTTTCACTTTTAATCCCAGTTTTTTTTAACTTTTTAAATGTTCTTTTATTTTATTTTTTTTAATATTTATTTTCAGAGAGAATGGCAGGGAGGAAGGGAGAAAGGGAGAGAAGCATCAATGTAGGGTTGCCTTTCCCCTACCTCCAGCTATGAACCTGGCTGGAGACATGGCTTGTAACCTGGCTTGCAACCTGGTTATGTGCCCTGAATGGGGAATTAAACCAGCAACCTTTGGGTTTGCAGGCCGGCACCTATCCACTGAGCCACCCAGGACTGATCCCAGTTTTTAACCAACAGTTTTTATCCTAAGAGATCTCTTCCACAAATTCTCCTTATTAAATTCCTTTGTGATTCTTACATGGCAAAATTTGTAGATTTCTCAGTGTACAAAATGATCCATACACTAATATGGTCCCAATAGGACAGAGGCTAGGGAAAGGACTAAATCTCTTGAATTGAATATTATACTTCTACCAATGTGGCTTAGATATCCAGCAATTTAGCCACCACTTAAGTGTTGACTCTTAGCAAAGCGGTGGTCAACTAAGCTACAGATTTGTCACAAACTGCAGTTAAGCCAGGTTTCCCCACCTTACACATAAGGAAGTGAGTTGTGAGACTCAGTTTAGGGCTCATATTTTCTCTTGAGGTCAAGCTTAGTGTTTTTTGAACCTTGTTCTGATTTATTGATATGTTTGAATTCTGATGCTTTAATTCTTATATGAGTTCTCCCTATAAAATACAATTTATCTGTTTATTGGAATGTTGTTAAAGAGACATTGATAAAGAATATTAAATGATTCAGGGTAAATCCAGAACAAACCAATAGAAAAGAGACCTTTTTCAGGATGACTCTTTGTCAATTAATACTGAATTCAGTTGTGTGGTAGGTATTATTCCATTTAACTATATGTTGTCTACCTACTTCCCCTAAACTTCAATTCCATAAGATATACTGTTGATAATAATATTAGAGCAACTGTTAGTCTACAAATCTAGAAAATCTGTGAAAAAAGGAAAAAGTGTTTACTCACAAGGACTTGTAGTATATACTTACTGGTTCCCAGTGATCACTAGTTTCTTTTATAGATGTGCATTAATCATTTTTAGTAAAATTTTCTTGGCATTACCAACCATGGTACTAGATCTTGAAATTATGGTTTGCCTACACAATGGAATGTGAACATACTTAATTTGGTTTACTTGTATTCTTTGATATTCAAGTATATGAAAATTGCATATATTGAGAGATGTACAGATATATCTAATATAAATGGTATGTATGCATGTACACATACAAACACACTCACTATATCAAGCCCCTTATTCCTATTTCTTTTTACAGATACTCTTAACCCTTTTCTTTTACTTTGTTGTAACTCTCTTTTTGATTACATAATTGACATTATATAATCCTGCTAATTAGGTGTTTCTGAGCCTTCCTGATTTACTGTCTTATACCAGATATTGGTGGATGGATATGTGTGTACATATATATGTGTAGGCATACTTATTTTGCTATCTCTTCAAGTTGTTACAAGTCTAAGATTATTCCAGACTCCAGCCTTTCGGACACTTTTGTTTCAGTTCCATGCCATTTTTAAACTCATCCCACTTACTGTATCTCCTTCTTCATTTTACATATCCTTTCAATCTTTGCATTAATAAACTTCCTTCCAAATCAGCTATTATTATTTTGCTGTTCTTCTCTTCTGTCCTTCTCCATGTTCAGGGAATATGACTAAACATACTTATCCTTCCCTTCACAATATGGGCCACAATGTAATGTTACAGCTTTTTCTTTAAGTTCTTGCCTACATCTCATCAATATTCCTCCCTTGTTTTGTCTGGAAGAAAACAAGCCTTGGTGAAAATAGACAAAACAAATCATATGAACAGTGACTAAACAAACTGGGACTTAAGACTGGGAAAAAGAAAGCTGAGGGAGCATGAAACTGTTTTCAAGTATTTGAAGAACCAACTTGAGGGAGAAAGAGTTCCTTCTAACATGTGTACTCAGAGGAATTAGAATTAAGACCAGTAACTGAACTGATTGTAATTTCACTGTAAAACCAACTTGGTCTAAATTGGGCAAATTGATAAGACCAGTCTCATGATCGTTGTCACCAGAAGTGTTCATTGATGACCTGTCCATCACCTGGCAGGGTTGACATACATGGGGTTCATGTGTTGGCCTGGATGACATGTGCAACCCTTCAACTCTGGGATTACATGATTTTTATGTTCTGAATTATTCACCTTGTTCAAAAGAGATTTAGGGATATCTAAGAAAATCAGAATGTATATTTATATACATTTCTTCCTTTTTCCTCTGAAAGTTGAAATTGCCTGTAAGGCAGGAGTTTATCAGATGTTCTGCTTTTAGCTGAGCAATACTCCCAATAGATATACCATTACTTGAGTTTTTCTCATAATCATATTAGCATTCTGCTTCCCTGTTTCATAATCTGCTTTTGGAAGTCATCCTTCTTATCTCCCATCAGGCGTCTGTAATCTTCTCCCACAGCAACTTCAGTTATTTTTTTCTTACTCAAATACTTTCCATTGCGTTCACACCTTCTACAATTATTTTTTCCTCTAGAATTATATTTACATTTGTGTTTGCTTGTCCTAAACAGATTGCTATACTACTGCTGCCCAATTTGTTGGTCGTACTTCTTTGGATCAGAGTGTCCCTCTGTCACCATCCCCATATGTGTGCCACATCCCACTGCATCTTGGTATAACTCTGATGTACTGCTCACTTCTCTGCATTAAAATTGATGTTCTGCTTCTTTGCATTAATATTTCAGGTTTATTTTACTTCATTACCTATTCTTTAACTATTAGTATACTTACTCCTAAAACCATAAGTATTGGGCACAAAACTTATGTTACCATTTTATCTTTATTAAGCAAACTATGTGTTGCTCCCTAGCTGGATGGCTCAGTTGGTTAGAGCATTGTCCCCCACACCAAAAAGCTGTGGGTTTGATTTTCGATCAGGGCACATACCTAGGTTGCAGATTGGATCCCTGGTTAGGGTGTGTATGGGAGGTGTGAATCAGCATGTCTCACTTTAATATCTCTCTCTCAAATCAATAAACATATCCTTGGGTGAAGATTTAAAAAAAAAGGAAAAATATACTGTCTTCTGCAGTACTCATAGCATTTGTCTGGGCCTTACCCCAGCTCTGCCATGTGCCTCCAGTTTTTCCTTTCAACCCTCTTGCTCTGCTAAGCACACACTTCCTATTCTTTGTAATACCTCCTCCAGCTTGAGCTAGAAAAGTGAATTATAACTGTTATGCAATTTTAAAAATATACTTTTAATTGAAAAAATGTCTGTTATCACTTTTTCTAGACATCTTTCTCATACCAAGTCATTACCTCAAAGATAAAATATATTCCACTGACATCTTCAATTTCAGGACTAAAACTTTAAAACTCTTAGAGGCAAATGTGAGCACTTCTATAATTATCCTTTCTTTTAACATTGATCAATAGTGGGTAGGGGTTTGCAGATCTAATGATATATATATCCTTTTGAAAAACAATGAACTTCTTGATTGACCATGTAGAACCACCAACCCATTAGCAAGTGAGGAGGCCTCCACAGACCTACTAACTCTCTTTCTCCACAGGCTACACTGATGGCTGTGCTTCTGCTTTGGGCCTGGGGTGCTGTACTCTTTTTCTAAGATCTGAACTTCCCTGCACTGAGCAATGCCATTTATAGATTTTATGGCTCAGTGGAATCTGATTTTCTCTT
This sequence comes from Noctilio leporinus, assembly GCA_004026585.1. Lineage (NCBI taxonomy): Eukaryota > Metazoa > Chordata > Mammalia > Chiroptera > Noctilionidae > Noctilio > Noctilio leporinus. The sequence continues at coordinate 147,795 of PVIW01000414.1, read as the reverse complement.
TTTCTCTTCCTTGATGATAACTTCAGTTCTCTAATCTTCTGATCCTCCATTTGATTCAATATCAACTTCACTGAAATCTTTTTCTTCCAGGTTTTATCTTGGATTATTTTCCCCATCTTCTCTAGAAATGCTTCATCCTTTCTAATAAGCTGGAGGACACATAGATATTCCTCAAACTCTTTCACTTTCTTTAGTAAACAGTTTTTATTTTATTCCTCCCTTAGGAAAATTGGGGGAAATTTTACCACCAATCTCAGCAGAAAGAACTCTTGATTCAACTTAACAGTTTTCATTTAATCACCCCCTTCCCTTTTATTTAATTATTTCTAGTCTATGGCCTAATTTTTTGTAGATTTTATTTTCTAAAATCTTTTTGGTTTTCTGTAAGTTCCAGTCATGTTTTCTATGATTTCAATTATTGAGGATAAAACTTTAGGTTTATTTAGCCATGATCTGACCAGTACTGAAAAATGAAAGAGAAACTGACATTTTTCATGGTACCTAATGTTTGCTAATACTATATTTACTTGAAGTAAAATGCAGTGTTTTGGATTCATGCTAAGCTCATTAACTAATACAAGTACAATTACATGTAGCTGTTAACTGACTAATGTATCTTACAAATATTTACCAAATAGCAATATGCACCAGATGCTATTCTGAATGGTGGGATACACTTATGAACAGGGCAAGTGTCCTCATCAAAAGGAGCTCACAATATGCAGAGAGAGGAGTAGACTTATGATATAAACTCAATATGCCAAGTGCTATCATGTGAGCACATATATAGAATAATGGGTGCCCAAAGGACCATCTTATCTTGGTGGCAGATGTTTGGAGGATCCTCGTAGAGAAGAGTACTAGTTTTGATGGATGAATGAGATATCCCATAAGCAAAGAATTCTAAATAGAACAAATTTTTATGTTTGGAAAAAGGCACAGAAACACAAAAGAATGTGGCATATAGGAGCTATTAAGTCGCACAGCATGATTAGAATGGGGGGATAGAGAGCATGAGAATGTGTGTGTTTATCTGTAATAGGTAGGGAGGAAAGTATTGACATTGCATGAGGTGATATTGAACCTCCTGTAGCATGCTAAGAAATTTCAATGTTTAATTCTAGGTCATGACTTTTCCAATTTAGAAATGTGGCTATAATAAGAAGGGTGACTTATAGGTAGAAGTAGGAGGAAAGAGAAAATGGTGAGGCCCTAAAACTAAGGTAAAGGCAATGAGAATGCAGGAAAGAGAAATTGAAATAACATTTAGGAAGTAGAAGAGACTGAATTTGAAGACTGAGTAGATGTACATGTGAAGAGACTCTGGAGCATCTGGTTAGAATATTTGGGTAGATAATGGTAAAAATTAACTCAATTAAATCATGTAGGAGATGACACAGTTTGAAAGGGTGGGGGATGTGATTAATTCAATTGGAAAGATAGAGAGTTTGAAGTGCTCATAAGACAGACAGGTGGAAATATGCCTGATTAGGGTCTGAAACTATAGATTTTGAGATCATCTGGATATCTGTAGCTTATAATAAAAGTCAGGGATTTGGGCAAAAACATTTAAGAAATAGAAAGTTTGAAGAAAAAGGAATCAAGGACCCAGGATTCTAGTGAGTTTCATAATCTAAGAGGGAACCAATTTTTTTTCTCTAGGAGGCAGTGAAAAGACAGAATAGAAATCTTGGAAAGGGCAGTGGAGATTTGGAATGCCAGCTGGAAAAGAAGTTTATGTATTCCATGTGAAAGGGTTGCTGCAGGCAGGACTTGCCCTGAGAGCCTTCTGAGAAGTTATGCTAGCAAACATTTGCCTCATTTCATGCAACAGGTCATTCTTTTTGGTATGCAAAGCTGCAGTTGTCCTTACCAACTTACTTATGTTTCTCACTACCATGGTACCTAGTTGGCAAGATCATTTTAAATTGAGATTATTTTGCAAGGAGAAATTCTGTTTATACTTAAATTTCGGTGATCTGCAGTCATAATGAGGATCATCTCTCTGCCATCATCTGGATCCTTGATGAAAATGTCAAAGAACCCCTGAGACGAGGATCAAACACTGCTGAAATCTGCTCTCCCTCCTCCAAACCTCTACACAGATGTGGCTGCAAAATAGCAGCATGTTAGCATCTGGCCTGGCTTGGTCAGCCAGCCTCAGAGTGAGCAGGCCAAAATCTGTCAGCACCAGATGCTGCCAAGTCCAGCAGACAGCTGAAATGATCTGATTAGAAAGAGGAAACCCTGACATATTTGTGGCCAAAATGATCAGCAGTGGAATTGAAAAGGCACTTGAAGGGAGAGGAGGGAAAGGAGGAGAAGGGAAGAAGAGAAAGGAAACAACTTTTTAAAAGAAAGTGCGCCTGGGTGCCCATGGCGAGTTAACTACCCTGATGCTATTCAGGCCCAAAGTAGGGAGTAGAGGTGACACTATCAGCAGTATGTCCAGAAGAAAAAGATCATAGATCTGGACAGGGTTCAGATTAAATTAACCCCAAGGATAAGGTTGCATTTTAGGATGACTATGTTTTAGTCCCATCTGTCCTCTTCAATTTCATCCCTTTCATTCTTACCTCTGTTCATTTTGGGAGTTTTCTGGGTAGATGGAATATCCTGTATCTTAGTGCAGGTTTCAATAAACTACCACATCACTGAGGCCAAATCCAGCCCTCTGCCTGTTTTTTGTATAAAGTTTTATTGAAACACAACCATGCTTATTCATTTATATATTGTCTGTGGCTGCTTATACATAAGTGAGGTTGAGTAGTAGCAATAGAAAATGTGTGGTCTAAAGGCCTTGAAATATTTATGCTCTGGCCCTTTACAGAAAAAGTTTGCTGACCTCTGTCAGAATATGAAAAACACTTTAGCTTAAAAAACAGCTGTGCCTAAATTCATCTTATATGGTCAAAATGCTCTATAGCATATACACCCACCCACATACACAGGAAACTGAGAATAAAACGGCTAAAAAATGCATTTTGACTCTGAATTGTATATTTTTTAAATATTGCATAGACTTTATTTGGATTCTCCTCCTTTTCTTCTCCCCAGGCTTCATTTGAATCTTCCCAAGTGAAATCTGTCCTTTGCTTCATGTTGTCTTGTAACCATATTTCAATAGCACTTAATCAGTGATAAAACTGCTTTGATTTATTCCCAGCTGTGGATATTATTGTTGAAGTCTGTGTAAGTGTTCCGACGTGTTATGATTGGAGCAATAGCATTTAAGAGTCCAGAGGCAAGTCAGAAAATTAACTGTTCTGATGCCTAAATTAACTGAACACACAGCACTGAGTACAATGAGAAAGTTCTGTAGAAACTTACTCGGCAGTATGTAAAGTGTTGAAATGACTCACCCATTAGAAGTATTATATCCCAAGGACAAGTTCTCATTGGATATACTTCCCAAAGGAACTACCAGAATTTCATATAAAGAACAGCTGGCTGCTCTTCTTTTCCTGCAACATATAGATTGTTGATGCTGTAGCATCAAATGTGATATCACTTCACTCTGCAGGAAGACTGAGCCCCCAGTATGTGCCTTGTACTGAGCTCTGCTGATGCATCTGAAGTTATCTTAAAAGAACAACAAAAAAGTCTGTTAAAAGCAGAAAACTTAGACTACAGAAAACACACAATTTTAGCACCTGGTAGTATCAGCCTTTTAGAGAAGTCTTCCAAAATATTTTTTTAAGATTTTATTTATCATTTTTAGAGAGAGGGAAAGGGAGAGAGGCAGAGCAGGAGAGAAACATCAATGTGTGGTTGCCTTTCACCTGCCTCCAGGTATGGATCTGGCTAAAGACCAGGCGTGCAACCTGGTTATGTGCCCTGACTGGGAATTGAACCAGCCACTTTTGGGTTCTCAGGCCATCACCTTATCCACTGTATCACTAGCCGGGCCAAAATACTTTTTAATTCTTGCATTAGTAATAAAATGAAATAGAAAAACTATCTGGCTGTAGATGATTTTTAGCATAATTATGTCCTCAACTTCCTCATTCAGTTTCTGGCACCATATTCCTTGGGTAGTGTTTTTATTTCACTGGCAGATTGCTCATAGTTTGAGTTGTACTGTACTTTAGAATTGGCCATGATGTGTCATTGTTGGCTCTTCTCAATCTTAATTTATGCAAATTGGAGAGGGGAGTTTTTAACTACATATTTTAGTTGTCATTGATCAGTTTTATTCGTCTCCGTTCACTGTTTCCAAATATTCTCACATATCATTAGATGTTGTTAAATAGCATTATTGATCATCATCCATGGTTGCATGGTCCTTACCAGACCAGAGATATTTACTAGACTATCCTATATAAAAATTCAAGATATTCTTTTTTATTCATGAGACTATTATCTTTTGGTGGCCTTAGAAGCTTTGTAGCTATCATAAGCCTTCTTTATTTGAAACAGTGATATTTGGACACTTCTTAACAAGAGCTGAAAATTGTTACACCATTAAGTTGTTTAGTATTTCTCCATTGCTGGTCAAAGCAGGTATTTCCCCAACTATTCTGTGAGCCCCTTGAAAGCCAAGATTCTATATTTTATCTCTTGATTTCTGACATATTTCCCGGTGTCCAGTATCTGGCATACGAAGAATGCATGTTTGATAAATGCCCAAGATCACCTATTCACATAGTCTGAGAACCCATGTGTCCTTAGTTGCCCTCTGTGTCTTTTTATTTCCCTTTTTGGTAATTGATGCAGTATAATTGTTAAGAAGGTAGGTTCATAGGCCCAAAATCTCTAGACACAGTAAAAAAATCTTCACTCTTCCACTTAGCTACATGACCTCAGTCCCATCATTTGTACAATGGTGACACAATAGAACCTACTACATAAGGTTTTTGAGGATGGAATGAGATTATGCCCTTAAGTGCCCTCTCGGTCCTACATGCTCAACAAATGTTGGCTCTTATTTCCTCCTCTTTTGGTCATTTTTGTACATTGGAGTAAACTATTTTTATAATAGGTACTTTATAAATTTTTAAAATGTTTTAAATGGATAATAAATAATATGTGTAGCTGCTACAAAAGTGTGAATTGGTATTATGATATTGTAGGATCATTTCACTTCTTAATTGTAGTAGATATACAGGCACTTGAGTGGAATACTAGTAGTTTATATTGGCCTCTTTTGTGCATTATCTTGTACCCACTTTATAGAGAAAGAAATTAAGGAATAAGGAAAGAATTTAAGTCTTCTTAAGGCTACTCAGAATTATAAACCAGAAGAGACAGAAGTTCTGTAACAGGTTACTCTTGTGTAAAATGTTCATTTTCAATTAAAACACTATGCTAAAGTATCCATACAAATATCATTTACATCTACAGGCAGGTATAAACTTCTGTGTTAGATGGTATATTTTGCTGAAGTCTGCTAACAGGCTCTGCATTAAATTCATAATGAGATTAAAATCTACTGTTAGAAAAAGAAGAGTTGAGAATGTGTAGCAAAAGCCCTTTTGTCTCATCATATTAATGTTGATGCCCTCTTATCCCAGAACTTGGCTAAAGCTGGAGCCAAAATCTATACTGGTTTAATTTTAAGTGGCCTTGTGAGTATCTAAGTATCTAAAAGATACTTAGAGCCCTTGCATTCTTGGATGTGGACTCTCAGATGGAGCAGGGCATCTTCACAGCAGTTGAACCCACATGCTTAATGTTTCTATGCTGGAGGAACCAAATTTCTAGGCCTTTACCACTTGCTTTTATTGCAGTCACTAAGGCAAACTGGGTTCATTAATGAGCATAATAGGATTAGACAGAGGAAAATATCCCAAATTTATTCATCTAATTTGAAAGGTCTTCAAAAAGTAGGCAAATACTTTTCTTCTGTACTATGCTTGCAGAAAGACGATGTAGACACTGTTTGATAGGTAAAATATTAAGTTATACAATCTAAAGATCTGCTAGGCTAACAGAAGCAATTACCTTTTCTTTTCCTCAGTGGTACATATATTTCTATGCAAGTTTAAACTCCCTCTCTGATTTCTTATTATGTTTGGATAAGCATGGTTCTTTGTTGTTGGGGGGGAAAAAAAGGAAGACAATATTAGGTATCACAGAGTGAATTTCTCCCCTGTTGTAGGACACCAGCAATCAAATGATCATGGGTGACAGTGGCTGCTGATTCTCACAGAGTTGTTTGTGGACCTGGTTCATGTTGAGTGAGCCGGACAAGCTCCAAGCTGGAGCACAATGTCAGCGGGGAGTGGTGAGGGAGGAGTGCTTGATCTCTCCCGGGCTGGTCTCAGCCAGGGGGCTTTTGTTAAGACCTGCCTGAGAGCTGGCAAAATGACATTCCCCGGTGTGACTGAGTTTTAATGTAAGATTACAACCATAGATCAAAGTGAGGAGGACATTTGGGCAGGGACCCTTACAAATTCTAGAGTTAAAGCTTAAAGAAGATAATTATACTGTGTGATTTAGGGTTGATCTGCACATGTCACTCACTAGCAAGGCTTGTCCTCTAGTTTAGAAAGGATTTTGGTCACCCCAACCTCAGTATTTCTTATTATTTAGTATCTAGATGACCTTTTAAGGGCTATGACTAAGGAATTGTTCTACAAATGGCTTTTCTTGATAACAAAGATCTGTATTTTATACAGAAAGCCCATTTTGGATTTGTTAGCCATGATTTCTGGAACAAAATAAGAGAACAAAAATGGGGCCAGCCAATCTGGTAGCATCAAATTCCTTTTGTTCTCACTTCACCAATTCAGATTTTATGATAATTCAGCCCCAGCTGGGCTTAAGAATGCTCTCACATTGTTGACCTATTTTTTTAAAAAAGTGTTAGAATAACAGAATCATGACCCTTACCTAAAGACCTGTATGGAAATTCCTCTTCAATTTTAGAGTTTCTGAAAAGTTCAGCCCTCTTGATGATCTGTGATGCTTCCTTTTATTAACTAAAGGCAGCTATGCAGCTCCAGAGGTTTCTTTTTTGTCATGGCTACCAGGACCAAATTCCATGCTCAGTTATAATTGCTCCCTTTAGTCTGTGTCTCTGAAAAAATTGTACTCTATTTGTAATTGGCTGGATTCTTACCCATATGAAAACCAGTTCATAGTTCTATGTTTTCTATCTTTACTGTACCAATTGAATGTATGCTACATAAAATCCTCTTCATAAAATTTGTTTTTGAACTTTAAACCTTTTTTATCATACAAGGCATAGATGATTCTTTTCAGTATTAGGAAAAGCAAAAGGAAAAATAGAAACTCTTAATTCCACCAAATCAGGGAATAATTTGTTTTTAACATAGTGGTGACTTAATCATCTGTGGCTCATCCATAAAATGAGGATGATAAAGAGATTCTACCCATAATTCAGCTTCTATGGGCTTCTGTGAGTATAAAACATGTTGATCCATGAGCCATGCTTAGAATATTCCAGGGGTGAAATAAGTGTCTGTCAGTAGGGTTTAGTGGTTGTTGTTGGTATTGTTGAGTATTTTATTCTGGACTTTTTTTTTTTTTTTGTCTAGGCATATGTCAAATCATTGTAAGTATGGGCATAAATTCAGTGGAATCATGGTTTTTGAGAGCTGCAAGGGGTCTGAGTTATCTAATCTAGTTTCTCCGCAGGGGATGTAGGAAATCAGCTGGGGATTCTTTTCAAATGCCCTATTCCAATTCTACCCCAGGACTCCTACTGAGTCAGAAACTCTTAAGAATATATATGTGCATTGGGCAGGGGGCGGAGTGGGGGTGGAGTAGATGATTCTGATGGGTGCGTTGTGATGAAAACCACTGAACTAGAGCCAAATCTCCTTTACCAGGTGCAGAAGGGATCACCGTGGAGGCTGAGACAGAAGCCTCCAAATCACACAGTGTTCAGGGAGAGCCTGGGCTGAGTCCATGTCTCTGAACCACTCCAGGGACTGCTCCCACCATGCAGACGGCCACCTGGAATGTTTAGAGATAAGCATTTTGTATGAATTTAGCAGTGCAGTAATCTATTACATCCCGATCATTGCTGCAAATAGTATTCCATCTTAAGACATACCATAATGTTTGCAAGCAGTCTATTCAGGTTACCAAATATGCAATTGTTGAAAGTCAAAACAGAACAAAGAAAAAAGCACCTCTTTACATTCACTTATTTATGCACAACGAAGCATAAAAGCATTCATTTTCACTAACTCAGTCGTCTGGCCTTCACTCACCAGCCTTAGTGAAATATTAATGCATTTCAGCTCCTAAGTTTAGATAATTCGGTGAGTGGGTAGAAGAGGAAGTTAGTTATGAATTTAAAACTTTTCAGTGGGTCTCCCTGGAAGAAACTGGGGTTCTGTTGCAGACCGTTCACATCTGAGAGCGGACAGGCAGAACGTGGCATTTCCTATCATTCCAGGAAGTTCAGTTTCCTTGTGAAAATATACAAGTACTTATGTGCATAGGGTGACCAGTGTTTGAGAAACTCCTGGAAGAAAAGCTAAGTGCTTGAGGGCAGCCTGGGCTAAGGTTGTGATGGGGTGATACAGAATGTGTTCAGATATCACAGGTACTTGTATGGCACGGCCCTCGCCACTGCACATGACTGATTCTGTAAGGATGTACATGTAGGTGTCCCAATGCCTCACTGCGCCTGCCTGACATAAACTAACGATGTAGACTGCTAAACACGGTGACATGATTATACAAGATGTTAATTAGTGGGTTCTCCAGGAGTCTCAATCCTTCCTTTTAACAGCCTCTGTTATGCAAGTACGAAAGTCAAAGAGACAGAAATGGCTGTTTCCTGGACAGCGTTTGCTAATGGGGATTCAAGAGAAAAAAAAAACAGCATTTAAACTACCCAGCAAGACATATCAGGCCCATCATCTTGTCCAGGGGTTGTCCAAAACCATGTCTTTATGGGAAGGAATATGGCAATTTTCCTGCAAGCAGAAATCATTTGTACTATTACTTGGTTGTCATGTATTGATGATCCCATTTCAATCAGACGTATCTCATTCAGAGAGTTTTTGATGGGAGGAATTTTTGGAAGGGTTTAGGAAGGTTAAATCTGTGAGACATGGCTTCCATCTGGAATGCATTAGCTACAAAGATTTATTAGTCAGAGTGCCTCTGCATAATGTTCCATGGAAAGCAGGCCCTGCATCTCATTTCCAGCGTGATGTCTATATGAGGAGTGATCTTTGAAATATCATAGGTGACAATCAAGTTTGTTATAAAAATAGTAAATGCCCAGGATTTTCATGGTGGCTCTTTTAAATCCCTCATGAGGGCTGCTAAGCAGGTAGTTGATTTGTTGACAAATGATAAAACTTGAGGTACCGCAACATGCATGAAATTTTAAAATGGGATGGCCCTTTTAAGCAGGAAAAGGCTATCAGACCAATGATGAACATTTAGTGTTTTCATTTAACTTATCTATGGACAAGATAGTCTTAGAAAATAAGGAGACCAGCACTCGACCATGTGAACAAGTATGCCCCACTTCTGATTAAAATCGTTTTTAAGAGCTAGTGTTGTTGATCAATAAGTGAAGCAGGGAAAGCTTTATAACATCCCATACATTAGATAGCCTGAGACTACACAGTTCTGAGCTGTAATGTAACTGGTATAAATGAGAGATTACGGAGATGCTAGAATTTTCTACTCTACTGATCACTGCATGGAAGGAAGGCAGAGCCGGTATGTAGCTCAGGCTTACATGCAATGCTGTACTTTTAAAAGACGAGAAACATAAAAGCAAAAATGAAGGTAAAGTTTGAGTTTCAGTTACAGATATTGAAGTTACATGGAGGCCAGCAGCCTCCTCAGCTCCTTACTGAATAGGCAGCTCAAGCTGTGGGAAGGATCATCTCCTTACCTGCCTCGTTCTCAGTTGCAATGTTAAGGCAATTTAAAGAGAGCAGATCCAGTCCCACAGAAGCTATATATGTCATCAGGAGCCAGTAATGACTTAGGGTACCTGCCTTGGCTGTATTGTGTCCTCCTGAAAATGAGGGACAAAGGATTAATGTCAGGTGAAGGGTGAGTCACCATCCAAACATTTATCTGTAAATTTAGGTCACACCGCAAAGCCCAGTTGTGACAGTCCCTCTCAACAGAGGGAAGTGTTTTGTCTCCTGGATACAAGTTCAGTACTAAATTTTTCTCCAAGGACTGTAGGAAAATGCTGGAGCCCAGACTTTTCTTTTACCCTCGTCTTGGGCTTCTGTGCCTTTGGACAGTTTTGTGCCCAATGATGGAACTGAGTGAAGTAGCACTAGCCACAAAATGCATGTTAGAGAATGAAAAGAGGTTTTACTGCAATTGCAAGACCTCAAGGAGCAGTGCTTGGCTTTTTCATCTTCTAGGTGAAAATTTGCAGGGTCCTCAGCTTGGAAAGTTTATTTCTCTTCCACAAACTGGGCATACCAGGATGGCCACAGTCTCCCACAACCAAGGAACACACAATTGTGGAAACCCACTTACAGGTACAACCTTTGCTAAGTAGGATGCATTTGAGGACATCGTTTCATTTGTTTGTTTGTTTCCTACTAGGTCTTAGTAGGGAATACTACTTTCCTTTCAGGGTAAGGGGTATGGAGTCTCCACACATACATGTCTTGGACATACTACCCCCCACTCCAAATGCCAGGTTCTCTGATACCTCTCAGGGCAAACTTGCTTTCTGGACCTGCCTTAGTAATAAGGTTGGTAGAACTGTGCCAGATCTTGTCATTTTACTGAGGCTGAACAACACACAGGCCAATCTTCCATACACCCCTTCATTGTGTTAATCAAGATCTTGCTGTATCCTGGTGTCTGTGTATGATTTAATGTCAACTAAATAAAACCATAGTGGAAACCATGATAGGTTCTCAAAGACACATCAGTTGAGCTCTGTCTCATCTCTACTTTTGGCATATGATTGGAAGTCCTTTCAACAATTTAGCCATTGCAGAGTAACTAATCCAAGAACTTTAAAAGTTGTAGTAAAACCATCCTGGTGTTAACAGTTGTCCAAGGCACTTCACTGATCTTTAATAAGATTTGTGCAAATTTCACTCTCCAACATCCACTTCCCCTCAAAGTCATACTTTGTTTTCATTCATTATTCATTTACTTTTAGGCAAATAAAGACCTGGACAATTTCCATATTTGCTAAAGAAAAACTCCTCCTTTGGATTCAAGTTATATTTCATTTTTTTAAAACTCCAGTGGCTTAGAATTAAATTAATTGCTTCATTTAGACTTGAATGCATGGAAATATCCTGAAGGAAATTCCAAAAACATTTTAAGAAGAAATAATCAGTCCTTCTTTCATGTCACAATCTAAACTGTTTTTGATATTTTGAATCATTTTACATTTTCTCTATTTTGATAGTAATTAGTAAAGTTGGCACAGATTTATTTTTCCCATATATGTCTGAGATTCAGAACTTTTTTAAGTCACACAAAGGGAAAAATATAAAGTTCTATGAGTAAATGTCTATGAATAAAAGTTAATTTCACTACATCTAGCAAAAATTTCTTTCATTACAGTTAAATTCCTGAAAATGGAAATATAATATTGCTAGTTGTCATATCTGAAACATAAATTTAAGTTTTGGAATGAGATTTGATTTAAAAAAATTAGTCATCCTCTCAACCCTTTCCCAATATAAAATTTTAACTGAATGCTCTAGGATTTATGAAGAATATCAATTCAATAATAATTAGTAATTAATTGGCAGAAAAAGTTAAACTTGGCTTTTGATGAAACTTACTAGTTATATAACTAATTACTTGTATAGGCATGGGATAAGTAAACTATAAAATATTTTGCAGGTGTACTGTGTTACTGATTCACATAACCTCTGAGAAAGTCTGCAAACTGAGTTAATTAGCATAATCCTGCAGACTTGAGTGGAGACCTACTATATAGGCACTTGAAATCCCTGTCTTCCCAAATCCAAGACCTAGTTAAATCAAAGGCTCATCTAGTTGAACAATCAGAAGTGAAACAGTTAATCTCTGATTCACCTGTAGGATGGGAATAATTTTATCTCACAGTGTTACTAGGAAGATCAAAGGAGTATTTCTAAAGGCAGTATACAGAAGTTAATTACTTCTGTTTTGTCAACTTGATCCACCCCTCTCATGGCAGCATATCTTGAAGGGAAACATCTAAGAGTCCTCATTTATATACCACTTATTTCACGACACACACATGCACACCTGCCCCTGGAAACTGGGTCAGGCTGCTTCCTTTTCTGTAAATGCCAGAGAACCCTCCTTTCTCCATATATATCAATAATTCTTCATTATAATTATTTGTTTACTCTCTGTCACACTTGCTAAACAACAGCCTCTTTAAGATTAGATATTATTTCTGCCTAGTACCCCACATAGTGCCTGATACACAGTAGTCTCAATAATTAAATGCTGAATGAGTGACTGAATACATGAAAAACTATAGGTGACTGCTATGTCCTCCTCCTTGTAACCCCAAAGATGTGGCCTTCCACACAATGACTAGAAGGCCTATGACAGGTTTACTTGTATACATGCAACTCAGTTTTGAGAATACTATTTTGTACTTTCTTATCAATGACATTGGCAGTGGAAATAAAGGTGGTTTTATAATTACCCTCAGGACTCCAAGTCTAAATGGTCCCTTCGTAGTGTTATGCTGGAGTACAACTTGGGGATCTCCAGGTTTTAATCCTCACTCTGTTTGGGCAGGATGAGCTATGTACAAAACTCTACAAGGCAGTCCTTATTTCACAGGTCAGGGGGAGCTGGCTCTCAATTACAACAGGAAAAATAAAAGTTGATGACAGATGAAAATAAAATTATCACGTGTAGTGACACTAAAACAAGTAATATAATTCTAAGCTTCTCTCTCCGTGTTTAATTTTGCACTGTTTTCTAAATATGGTAGCTAGGCAACTGCGTATTATAAAAGTAAATGTTTGGCTTCTGCACCTTCGGTATGCCATTATTCTCCCCCAAAGCTACCGCTCTTCCTCAAAATGTATTTACCTAAACTTTCTTGGAATGCTAAGCTTTCCTACAACATTCTAAACTTTTATAAGATGTCGATCCACTTGTCTTCTGGTTTTTCAGTGTGGAGCTGGCCAAAAGAGAGAAAGGTTTGTCTGATTTTGAATGCTCTTCAGGGTCTGGGAAAATCAACAGAGAGGCTTATTTTCATGTTGTACAAATGAGTTCTATCAAAGTCATTTATATAGCTCTTCCACCTATTTCTATAAAATACTTTGACATTTTTTAAAGCTTTATCATTTGTAGCATTCAATAGAATTGTTGTCAGATAATTACTAACACCTGTAAAGTCAATATGGGCCAAACCTGTTAAAATCTGTTGATGAAAAGGGTTGGGAGCTCTAAGGGACAACACCACCCTGTTGGGCATTGGCGAAGATTTCATGGGGGAAGAGATGACGTTTGCTTAGGTTGTATATTCCCTGCTCAATTCTCTTAAGCAGGATTATTGCCAAGTTGACTAACTGGCAAGCAGACTCCAATTTGAAATCTGAGCTTACACTTCATATCCAGTGATGAGGTTGTAAATGTAGGAAACAACTTCTGCAGGGGCTTGGGCTCAGGCCCCTCATTTACAGTCTGCTCTGTCATTTACTCTTGGGGCAAATGGATTTGCCTCTAACCTTCAGTTTCATTATCTGTAAAATGGGGACATAATAGTTTCAAGTTTGAGGAGTGGTTGAAACAGTAGTGATTTCAGGGGAACCCATCCTTGTCAGTGGGTCCCATCACTTTCTGTGAGAGAGTCTACTTATAAGGAAACACTGATGACCCTTGGTTTATTTTCAGGTTTGCTTTTTTCATGCACTAGGTAAACTGGAAACACTCATGACAGGAATTAGTTCACATGAGGATGTGTTGGAAAAGTTCAGTGTGCTGGAGAAACCTGAACTATTGTCCCTTCTCTGTCTCCATTTAGCTTAGCAGGGAAATATTCAGAAAGTCACACAGCTTTTTTAGCAGCTCACTTTACCTGTGCCCTAAAGTTGGACTAGATAATCCCTGCAGTACTGATTAGTCACCTAGTTGTCCTTTTCTTTCAGGGGAAAAGAGAATTGAACATCCTGCTCCTTTGTGGCCGGGTAGGACCACAAAACTGGTTCTAGCCAATGAGCTGTGAGCAGAAGTGACCTATTTCACTCAGCTTGACACACTGAATCTCAAGTTTTTTTTTTCCCTCTTCCATCACAGAGTGGTGGCTACTCTGTAGTCCTTGTCTGGAGGAAGGATAGCATGAAGCCAAGTTCCACATGAGCGTGAGTGGGAAATAAGTTACCACTTTTTAAACTACTCCTAAAATGAGGTTATCACTGCAGCCCACCTCATCTATCCTGCGTTGTTGTAGGGACTTTAAAGCATGGGACATGAGGGAAGACTTTATCCAGAGCTAATGTTTGATTGAACTGACATGGTCCTGAGTGCATGCTGTGGATTTAAATCCTAGGTCCCCACACTACCAGCAGTGAGATCTTAGGCTAATTGCTTAGTCTCTCTAAATTTCCATTTTCCTTTTACATAAAATGGGGATAATACTATTGGCTATCTTACTGAGCTGAATTAAATGAGATGTTATATTATAGAGAATGCCTGGAAGAGAGTAGCATAATTCTTACTGTTCTAGTTTTAACGTTATGTGAGTTGATAATTTCATCATCTTTCTGTATTTCCTATTGTGTCCATTGAGGCTGACTGAGGAAGATTATAAGAAATTCAGCAATGCACAGTAGCTTAGAAAGAAAGGGGACTGTGTCTTCACCCTTAAGACTAGATGCTTCTAATGGGAATTGGAGATGTCTCTGTTGACATGAGGTCATTATATCCTAGCCAGCCCCTCTCCAAAAATAGGAGTCAAAGTCCTAACCAAATCTGAAGCAATCCTTTCTCAGTGGCCATCATCCAACTAGTTAATTTTTTCTTTAAACAACTTCTTTGGGAGAAGAAATTATGTATTTGTCTTACCTTGGATCTTGCCAATTTATACTACACATTGAATCTTTAAAGCATTCCAACAAACATTAAATTGATTATACGATAAAGGCAGTAGCTCATTTGGAATATTTAAACTCCCACAGAATAAGCATAATGAGAAAAATAGTGGAGCAGTAATTATAATTCTCAAGGCTAATAATTTTAATAATAATTTATACTTAAACAACTCTATACATAAGGAGATCTCAAAGATTTATAAATATGAGGTATGCTGTGTATGTTCTGCAGTTCCTAAAACAGTGCATGAACCTAATATTCCTGAAACATTCAGGCACCATTAGTATTATTCATCTGAATTTACAAATGGATAAACTGAGGCAAAAAATATGCCTGAAGTCATGTAATCCTTAACAATAGATTCTTGCCTCAATTACCTATACCCCAAAGCAACCGATTAGAACTTCGTAGTGGAATAATTTATGTTTCAGTCTCTGAAGGAGTTCAGTTGTGTTGCAGTAACTGCCGTAACTAGTTTATGTGTTATGACCAGTGGGTTTTATTTAGAGTCATGATATCTATGAAAACGGTTACAATTGAGATGATAGGTTTCGGTAGCATATGGCCTGTCTTTGGTTGAAGTACAAGGGAAGTTTCACATTGGATTCTTGCCATGACATATCCAACATCAGTGAGCTAGCCAGAGGTCACTACCAGACATGCCCTCCTCCTTGTCAAGGTGAACCAGAGCCCATAAAAAGCTGTAACCCCTGCTCAGAGTTTGTATAAGCTTACTTTTTTTCTGTTCTATTGTGCTCATTCACACATGATATCCCAAAACAGTTAAGTAAAATGAGGGATATTATATCTGTCACACATGAGAAAACGGCAGTTATGGATTCGCTTAATGCATTCATTGCTTTTTGGACTCTGGAGTCCCTTGGGCAGTGCCACAAATCTCCTTGGTGGCCCTAGTTCCATATTCTGTGTTGAACTCTCTAGTGAGGCCAACATGTGTATAAAAGGTTCATTATTGTTGTTGTTAATTTTTTTATTTTTATAGCGCAAATGAATTGGCCTTAACTCATGCTCACAGTAAGGGCTGCACTGGCCAAGTACATTACAGTAATCTATTGCTGAAATAGCTTGCTCCCAGAGATACAGTGTGGCGCAGGCCCTGCCTTCTGAATTACAGCCAACACACAGCAGAGAGCCCGAAGCCACTGCTTCTCTATGAAGTTTTTTGAGAGATCACCCTCCTCAGTTTGAGAGATCCTTCTGATTTCTGTGGGCTTGCAGCTTGCACAATGATGAGGATGAAGCTGGTAGTCATTTATTTGTTGCCTTAAATATTTACTGTTCGTGGATGCAGCTATGACACTAGTGTACAGAGGTTGCTGTCCTTCCTCACTGGCCAAGCACAGGGTTGTTTATTCTTTGATCTACGGTCACAAAGCTCCATTGGGAGAGGACCTCAAACTGTTCGAACCTTCCTGTGTGACATTAAGCACAAGCACAAAGTTTTTGTTCAGAGAGCTGTTTAGTCCTAGATAGCCATGGCAGGGCTGGTCTGGCAGCTTAAGGTGTTGTCGGGACCCCCACACCTATGACCCATAGGGCCTGACACATAGTAAGTGCTCAACTACTGTTAACTGTTACTTGTTATCTTCATGCTGCTGTTATTATTATTTTTCCTTTCACTGTAGAAACAGTAAGCAGGACCCTGCTCTGATACACTTAATGTGTATGAGCTACCTTTAATCATACACCATTAAATTCTCCCAAGATTCTTTTCACTCAAATGATCAGTAAACAATCTATGTATTTATCATATCCATGTGTTCTTACATTTTTGAATCAGTAGTGTCAGGGACTGTCTGCTTTGATTTTCTGAAGCAAGAGTTTTCTGCTCTGCACATAGTTGATGCTCAATAAGTATTGTTGAATAAGTAAGTAAATGAAACCTTTAATTTTATCAACACAATAAATTAAACTATTTCATTAACCATGTTTAAGAATATATTAAGGCCCTGGCTGGTAGCACAGTGGTTAAGGTGCCGGCCTGCGAACCCAAAGGTCGCAGGTTCGATTCCCCAGCCAGGGCACATAACAAGGTTGCAAACCAGGTCTCCTGCCAGGTCTGTGGCTGGAGGCAGGTGAAACACAACCATACATTGATGTCTCTCTCCCTCTCTGCCTTTCTCCCTTCCCCTCTTTCTAAAAAGAATGAAATAAAATATTAAAAAAATATATATATATATATATATATATATTAAGTGTCCACTATGTTTACTAGAGTGAAAAAGCTTTAAAAATGAACCCCGTCTTTAAGAAGTGTATAGTAGGTAAGGAGATCAGTCATATGCATAGAGTTTTACTAAAAACCAATAGTATATATTTCTTTAGCTATTATGTCTATTACTGTCATTATTAGCCTTTATAATATATTACATATAATTAATATATTAGTAACCAGGTACTTTTTAAAAAGGTCTACATTTATTATCTTACTAAATTCTCACCCCCAAAAAACCTATTATTATCACTCCCATTTTAGAAATGAAGGAACTGAAGCTTAGGAAAGTTATTTAAGTTGTCTGAAGTTGTATAGCCCATGAGTAGTAGAGCTGTGAGATTAATATGCTTAACTTGTATTTACTAAATGTACAATAGACAGGCAACATGCTCTTTTATTTATCCAACATCTTTGATATTCTATTTATTTGTACTTTTTCTTGTTTCAATTCCATTTAGTATATCATATATAGTCTATAATTATTTTGTTGTATGTTTTCTTAGATTATCCTCAAATCATTTATGGAATCACACAGGATCAATTAGATACATTACAGGTAATAAAATGTTCAATTGTGTGTTGTTGACAATAAGTAATATAACAGTTTTGAAAAGAGTGTTTGAGAAGCTGACACATGAATTCTTCAGAAGGATGGATCCAGTCAAAATGCAGAGCAGGTGCGGAGTGAAGTTCAGCATGAAGAAAAAACATAGAAGAGGATGAGCATACTCTGGGGGCTTCTAGGGGAGAAGCAGAAACTGCTTAGATGTGCAGGAGAGAAGATGGAACTCTTTGGAGAAGAGTTGGTCCATGAACCTCCCCCCTTAAGGATTTGAAACATGGGGGAGGCAGAATTAGCAACCAGGTCCCTTTGGGCACCAACACCAGAATTATTCCTAAAGGCCCCATCTTCCCTAACAACAGCTTCAAATTCTAGATTTTTAGAACAGAAGAATGCAAACACTAGAAAAACCCAATGATGATCATCAGAAAGCTTTTTTAACCCCTTGACAAATATTCACATACAAGAAATAAGTCACCAATTTGATTGTCAGGTAAATGTTATTAGTGTGAAATTACTGTTCATCTAGCAACTATATGCCTTTAGGGAAGACAGAGGAAAGCTGAAGAATTTGCTTATCTTCCTTGAGGGCATTGATAAAAGTTAGGCAGAGAAGCCCTGGCTGGTGGCTCAGTAGATAGGCACCAGCCTGTGAACCCAAAGGTCGCTGGTTCTGTTCCCCAGCCAGGGCACATAACCAGGTTGCAAGCCAGGTCTCCAGCCAGGTCTGTACCTGGAGGCAGGTGAAAGGCAACCATACATTGATGTTTCTCTCCCTCTCTGCCTCCCTCCTTTCCCCTCTCTCTAAAAATAATAAATAAAATCTTCAAAAAAAAAAGTTAGGCAAAGAGTTTCAGGTCTGTATATATTTGTTAGCTGAAATTTTATTTATTGGTGCTATTTTACTAAACCTATATGTGAGTTGAAATAATCCTAGTACCTATAGGACTGCTACCCACCTCAAAATTTACCCTCAAAACCTGGACTGCTTTAGTTAGTGTCAGCTTGGACTGCCCCACGGGGGTGTGTGCACATACCCAATAGCCAAATTTCCTGCAATAGAATTTCAAGAAGAAAAGACAGGATTTTTGATAGGACTATGGACTTCCAGCCAAGACGGAGGTGTAGGTAGGCAAGCTATGTCTCCTTCCACAACTGAAAAGGAATACAACTACCTCAAAACTAGAGACAACCAGGAATCCCAGAAAATCTAGTTGCACAGAAGTCTAACAAACAAAGATATAAAGAAGAGATATTCATTCAGACAGGTAGGAAGGTCAGAGCCAGGTCAGAAAAGACACAGTTTGGCCATACACCAGCTGTATGCAGCAGGATGGTGGCTGTGGCTGGTGGGCAGAAAACACAGTCACACATTTTTAAAAAGCAGGGACACCTGTTAAGTGCTCCCAGCACCAGACCAGACCACACAGCTCAGGATTCCAGTGTCAGGGGTAAAATGAAGCCTCATTGCTTCTGACTGTGAAAGCCAGTGGGGGTTGGGGTGGAGGAAGAAACTTCCAGTCTCTCAGCAGAGTCCATATGTTTAGAGGGCTCCATAGTCCTGCAATGTCCACAGACCCACCTACTCTGGGAACCACAATCAGGGCAATAGCTATAGAGGTGCCAGTCCCATACTGGAAGGGGCGAGTGCTAAACAAACATCATTGTTTCCTTTAAGATCCCTCCTCTCACACAGTGCCACAAGGTGGTAAAATGGGTTGCCCATGTCTGATGAATACCTAAGGCTCTACCCCTTACAACATAACAGGTGTGACAGAACTATCTATGATGCAAAGGCAAACACAAGGTCCTGTCAAATTGAGGTGACAGAGAAGTATAGCCCAAAAGAGGGAACAGATCAAGGGTTCAGTGGGAGAACTAAGTGACAAGGAGTTAACCATCCTAACAGATAAGGAAATAACCAACCTAACAGATACAGAGTTCAAAACACTGGTGATAAAGATGCTCACAGACTTGACAGGTATCTTTAAGTATGGCAAATGCAGAAGGGAAGAAGTGAAGGCTATGCTAAGTGAAACAAAGGAAATTCCACATAAAACCAATAGTGAAGGGAAGGAAACTGGGGTCCAGATCAAGGATTTGGAACATAAGGAAGAAATGAACAGTCAGCCAGTATAGGATAAGGAAACAAAAATTGAGAAACAATCAAGAAGAGGCCTAGGAACCTCTAGGACAACTTTAAAGGTGCCAACATCCAAATCATAGGGGTGCTAGAAGGTGAAGAGGGAGAGCAAGAAGTTGAAAACTGCATGAAAAAATAATGAAGGAAAACTTCCCAAATTTGGCAAAGGAAATAGATGTACAAGTCCAGGAAGCACAGAATCCCAAACAAGCTAGAACCCAAGAGGACCACACCAAGATACATCATAGTTAAAATGCCAAAGGTTAAAGATAAAGAATTCTAAACGCAGCAAGAGAAAAGAAGTTACCTACAAAGGGGTTCCTATAAGACTATCAGCTGGTTTCTCAATAGAAACTTAGCAGGTAAGAATGGCAAGAAGTATTCAAAGTGATAAAAAGCAAGGACCTACAACCTAGATTACTCTATCCAGCGAAACTATCATTTAGAATGGAAAAGCAGATAAAGTGCTTCTGAGACAAAATAAAACTAAGGTGGTTCATCATAACCAAGCCTAATATTATATGAAATGTTAGAGGGACTTATGAAAAAGAGGATCAAAATTATAAACATTAAACTGACAAACTTACAACTATCAACTACAGAACTTACAAAAATAAAAACAAAGGCAAACTAAGCAAACAACCAGAATAGGATCAGAATCATTGGGAGGGTTATCGTCTGGGAGGGGGAAGGAGAAGAAATGGGGAAATGGTTCAGGGATTAGGAAGCATAATTGATGGGTACAAGACAGACAGGGGGAAGTTAGGAATAAATAGGGAAGGGTGAAATCAGGGAACTTAGATGTATGACCCATGGATATAAACTAAGGGGAGTGGGATTATGGGAAGGAAGTGGGGTTCTGAGTGGAGGGGAGCAAAGAAAAAGAAATTAGGACAAATGTAACAGCATAATCAATAAAATATACTTAAAAGAATAAAACTTTAAAAAAGAGAAGACATAGATATTTGATACTCAGGTACTTCTGCATCCGGGCTCAACATGTACACCATCTCAAATATATTTCTTCTTTTGTATATGTATATACAGAAGATGTTCTTATAAGAATGGGTAAATTGACAAAAAAGCTAATGTTCACCCTTTAGGGGAAAGTGGGTGGAAAATAATCTAGTTTTAATTAGAATTGAGATCCTGCTGGTAATCACTTAAAGGTTAAACTACCCCATACTGGAGGATAAAATCACAGGATTCATTTTAACTCCAGCTCTTGTAAAACTCATGTTAGACATGAAGTTCTAGCTGCTCAGCTTGGATCAATTTAAAAATTTTTTAAAGAAATGCATGAGAGTATCTGTGTTTTCAGTATGTAGTTGCTTTGTACTTAGGTGAGCAAAGTACACAGCAACATAACTGAAATGTCCAGCCCTGTGTCTATTCTGGCATTGTCCTGAGTCCCAAAGCCCTGTGCATGCTGTGGTACTGCCTTCATTAGTACAAGCCATGTGCAGCCTGTGCGGTATGGCTCTGAGGCCTCTGAACCAATAAGAAGCCTTTAGGTTTAAAACTAATGATATCCTGTGTTCAGCAAAAGCCAGTCTCTCAAAGTTGCCATTGTTCACTCTGATTTTTTTCCTCAGAGAATAAGAGAAAGTGTGATAAATCATCATGCTCACAACGCAAGTAGAATTGCACGTCAAAAGAGACTTGAACTAGACTAGAGATGGATAATGTGAGTCTTAAACATCTTAATTATTGCTGTCTCAAGCAAAACCCCTAATCCAGCACTGTGGTAGCAATAATTGTAATAGCAGTGGACAAACTGTCTGATTGGGCTGTTCTACCCCCGCTAGAGTGCAAGTGTCACCTGTCCATGAATGCATCTGCCATCATGTCCTCCCAGAAGCATTTTAAGCCGTTTTGGTGATATCAAATGCTTTTGAATGTATCTATAAACTGCAGTTGAATGTACATAAAATTTCCCCAGACTCTGATTTAAAGCCCTAGAGAGGGCCACCAGGCTCATATGGAAATTAGCTAAGTATAATTTATTCATGAAAGGCAGAAAACCTGAATTAATAAATACATGAGTATGTAAACTTATAACTGCATAAAGATCTGTAGAAAATGTGAAAGCTAAGCTCCATATTAAGAAACCCTTAAGGTGTGGCCACTTGGTCCTTTCTTGCAAACAGTCTGTCTCCTGGTTTGAAAGCCAAAGTGAAAATAAATAACTAAATATGTGCATTTATTTTTTGGGCCATCTCTTTTTTTTTTTTTTTTTCCTAAAAATATGAACCTACTTTGTGGATGCTACCTCATTCATATCAGCCTAAGAGAACTGTTTTTTAAAGTATTAATAAAGGTACTAATTCTGGAGATTCAGAATGGCTCAGCAGGTTTAAGTCATACTCTTTTCTGTCTAGACTCAATTTTGAGAACATTTCCACAAAGTGTTGTCTGTCATGAGCAAGATCCTGCCCTGTTACAAAGAGTGGTCATTAGTTTTTCCCTCATCTTTACCCATCCATGACACCATAACCTGTATTTAAGGTCATCAGCTCCTTAACCATCAAATCAGCATGCAATTGGTAATATAGGAGAAATTGGAGTAAAATATGTAGTCACACTTTTAACAATACTTTAAAAGGAGTCTTGCTTTCTGTTGAATGCATTTTAGTGCAACTTTTCATTTGAGTTGAATTATGAGCCTCCTGGCCACAATTCTCACCCAGTTGAACTCTGGAAGCCTAAATCTACAGAGATGTTAGCTAGGATTTGAAAATCAAACAACGAAACTATTATTTCCTGCAGATCTTGTAAGTTGGTCAAAGTATACCAAGGGAAGCATACATAGTATTCCCATCTAACTTCATTACTGAGGATTTCTTTATACTAATTAAAAGCATGTTCTGAAAATCTGTTTTGTATTTTTTCTTTTTAAATATTTTTAATTTTATTGTTCAATTACAGTTGTCCCATCTTTTCCCTCATTGTTCTCCCTGCCCCACCCTTGCTCCCATAGTCACAAGTATTAAGGACCCATGGTCATGTACAACAGGGTAGGGATTGATTGTGAAAGTCTATTTTGGAAAGCATCAATCTATTTCAAATGTTGCTTCTAGTCAAGAGATGAAAACAGAACAAATAAAGGTATAACTTTTTAAAAATTGACTAAATTGATAATTATAATGGATACAGGATAAGAGTGAATCATTAAATATTTTTCCATCTGTAGCCATGATTGATTAGAGGAAGTTTAAAAACACAAAGTATAACAGCATGTGCTAACCATAGAATATAAATATTATCTCTTTAAATTCTTGTGGCAAATCCGTGAGGTAGGTACAATTCTATCCTTTTCACAGGTGAAGAAACTATATAACTTACTTACAACCTCACTATTGAAAATACTAGATATCAGTGATCATGTCATGGATAGGCATTTAAAGCAAATACTAAGTCCACATGGCTTTCTGAACCCAATGCCATATATGTGTTAATGGGATCTTGTTTTTCTAGATTAAAGCTGTAAGTGTGTGTGTGTGTGTGTGTGTGTGTGTGTGTGTGTGTGTGTGTTTCATAATGCAGTTACCTGGCTGAGAAATTTTAAGAGAGGCTATTGAGGGCAGCATTTCCATTCCTGCTTTTACATTTTCCTGTCATTAATTTGACTTGTCTAGAAGGCAGGCTTCAGATTTCTAACCGATGAGTGGAAATGCATATGCAAAAAAAGGAAGATATATGTTCTGAGTATTGCTGCATAAAAAATAAAAACCCAAAACTTAGCAGTTGAAACAATGATACCATTTTTTTTGCTGTGAGTCTGCCATTCAGGCAGTGGATGGAGACCACTTTCTCCGCTTCACCTGGCATCAGTTGGACAGCTCATGGACCTGAGGCTGGGATAACCAGTGGGCGCATTCCCACTCAGTGCTGGTGGTAGATGCTGCCTATCAGCCAAGATCTCATCTGGAACATCCACCTGTGGTCTTTCCATGTGACTGCCTAGCTTCCTTGCAGTGTGGGGGCTATGTGTCAAGAGTCAGGGTCTCCAGTAAAAGAAAGCCAGGTGAAGTAAGCAATCTCAGAAGCTATGCAATGTCACTTCCATCATATGCCTTTAGTTGTGGCTTTCATGAAGTTCTGCCAGGTTCAAGAAGAGGGAATGTAGATCTTACCTCTTGATGGGGGAATGTCAACATCGTTTTATAGGAAGAGAATGTGGGATGGGTACATTGGTGTAGCCATCTTTGAAGAGTACAATCTTCCATAGCTTTGGTTTTGTTAAAAATTAAGGACCATCAATATGGAAAAAAATGTTTTGCTGGAAAAAATCCCATTGCTTTAAGAATAGGGACCAACTGAAACATAGGCTTAACAAATGAATAACTGTTCAAAGGATTTAGTTTTGTCAAAATAAACCCCTTGTATCGGATAAAATTACCCAAGGAAGATAGGAAAAAGCCTTTAGACGTTAATTCTAGGCTTGTGCCTAATTCAAAATAAAGATATTTAGGGGTAGGAATTCCCTAAACATACATAAGGTGGTTTATTTAGGCTGATCACATCTTTAGCAGTTGCCAAAGGAACTTATACTAGATGTTAACATTCTAGTTTCTGTCAAACTGGCTATGTTGGATATTTTTTCATCACTTAATATAAGAACAATGGAAATGAACTTTTATAAAGTTACTTCCCTACAGACTAAAGTTAGCCAGACACAAATTAAGAAAAGTGGCACTATACATTGAGGTCTCTCTCTCTCTCTCTCTGCCTCTTTCCCTTCCCCTCTCTCTAAAAATAATAAATAAAATCTTAAAAAGAAAAGAAAGGTGGCAACATTTTAGAGAAATTCTATTTACCAAATACCCAGCCTCAGTAGATGCTGGGCCCCAACCTTGAGAAACTTAAAAGCTAATACAGGATTAGTGGAGCCCATGACAAAAAGAAAAAGAATCTTGTTTCCTTTACATAAGGGGACAGTGGCAGTCTACCACATGACTTTGAGCATCTTCTCTGGTTATATGGTAAATTTGCAGTTAGCCAATTATACACTATTATTCAGTCTTTTTCACAACAAAAGCAATGTGCATATTGGATACATCAGGGTTAATCACAAATTTATGCTACTACAATGTTTTTTGAATTCCAAAATACTTTTGCATCCATTATCACTTTTGATGTTCACAGCAAATCTGAAAGCTGGATAGAACCATTACCTCCATTTTTCCTATGAAGACCTGAGAGGCAAGTCACACTAGCTGGAGCACCTGGGGCATAATGACATGACCATACTTATCCCCCTCTCTTTTTTTTGCCAACATTGTGATTTTAAGTATTATAGTAAACTCTCTGACCAATGCATAGGTGGAAAACAAGGTCTCCCTTATTTTAGGCCACAGGGAACAGAAAGCACACAGCTGTGTCCTTGATGAGGATGTATGAGCTGGATCCGTGTGGTTCAGAGAAGTAAGCATTGGAACAGTATTTAGGAATTTGACAATGCCTTCTTGTCCTTGCTCTGCTGCTCACTGGCACCCTTTGATATGTAACATAAAGGAGGAAACTGACTAGATAAGTTTCTCAGATTACTTTCAATTCTAAATGTCTACAATATGTTATATAAATGAAAGTTAGAGCAATTGATATCAACAACCTTTAAAGAAGTCAAGTAGGTAGGAATAAAGTTGTCATATGATTTTATTTTTCTAATAACATTCAAAGGGGATGTTGCCAGTAGGCAGTTTGAGTTAGGTTATAAAAGAGAAACATGGGATAAAGAAATTTAAAGAGTTATTTATTCATTCACTCAATAGATATTTATCAAGCACCTGCTATGTTCAAAGCACTGTCCTTATAGAAGGGCATAAAAATTCTCTGTCTGGGATGGATGTAATACAACAACAATAAAATTAAATTAAAAAAAAATTTTTAAATGAGAGAGATGAAAATAATTTCTCTGTCTTCATGGAGTTTATATTCTAGTGAGAGGAAAAGACAAACAAGTACAATATATGCATGTCAAATGGTTCAAAGTTCTATGGAGGAAAAGGGGGATTGCAAGTGCAGGGACTAGAAGTGCTTGCAGTCATAACTTGTTGATGATGGTAGGTCATGCTGTGGAAGTGCTATTTGAACAAAGACCTGAGGAAGGCAGGGTAGCCATTCATGTTCATATCTGGAAGAAGAGCTGCCCAAAGAAATATGGCTGGAGAGGTGTGAGCTACAGGAAGAGGAAGGGATGAAGTCAAAGAGAAAAGAGTGTTTTGCAGATATTTGGAGACTCGAGATTTGTGTAAGTTTTGTTTTAATTCTGATCAAGTTGGAGAACCATTATAAGTGGCATGATTTGACTTAAGGTTTTAAAATATACCTCTAATATAAAATATATCCCAATACAGCCATTACTTAAAAAAATACTGCTAGCTGTCGTTTTGTTAATAGAGTAGATAGAAATAGACAGGAAGCAATTGTAACCTACTCTGGAGATGGTGTTTACCTGGACCAGGTAGTATCAGTGGATGGAGGTGCTGAAAATAATTAGAATCTATATAAATGAAAGTCAAACCCATAGGATTTGCTGATTGGTGAGGGCAAGGATGACTATGAGGTATTTGTCCTGAGAAACTGGATAGATGGAGTTGCCTTTTACTCTGAGAAATTTTATGAGAAAGCAGTTTTGGCAACATGTCTATATGGGGTATGGTGTGCAGTAGATTACAGGCAAAGGATCTGTGCAAAGGCAACAAAAAGATGAGGGCATTCATTATTAATATGATAATATTCCTTTACTTTCCAAGAGGATTTGAAAAGGCTTATCATAAAACATACTGATAGACTAAAGAAGGGAACCATTTAAAAAGAATAAAAGATTAAAATTAAAATCAACGGAAGAGTGGTGGACCTAGTCCAGTGTTCTCTGCAAGGAACAAGAAGTGTGTTTGCTTGACCTTTGCAGAGTATCTGTGGTAAAAAATAACAATATGATGTAAGATGGAAGTGAGGAGCATTACAACACATTCAGAAGGATTGTGCAGAGATCTTCAAGTTTCAGACAGGCTTGCAGGTGTTTGAGGAAGGCCATTCTTTTCCCTGTGGGGGGCAAAAATACAGGAATAGGGCCACTGAATACTGGGAAGACAAATTTGATGTTTAGAAGACCCAGGTACAAGAAGGGCTGGCCTAGGCAGGCCATGCTGGTAAGGGACCTTAGAGACTGCTTGATTGAAACGAAATTGGAAAAGAAATGATGGCTGTTTATTAGTGGCATGACTGGAGCATGCATCAGAGTGACCTGGTGGGCATGAAAAACATGTTGACATGTCATCTTACCCAGACTTGCTCAATCCTAATCTCAACGAGAAGACCCAATAAAACCAGTGGATTTTATTTCATTTTTAAAATTATATTTATTGGGATAATATTCGCTAACGACATGTTTTAAAGGCCCTCCAGATTATTCTGATGCAATGCAACTCCTGATTTTAAAATGATGGAGGACGCTGACAGGTGTAGTTCAGTTGGTTGAGCATTGTTCCACAAAGTGAAAGGTCAGTGGTTTGATTCCCATTGTGGGCACATGCATTGGTTGTGTTTTGGTCCCTGGTTGGAGTGTGTACAAGAGGCAACCGATCGATGTTTCTCTCACACATCAATGTTTCTCTTCCTCTCTCCTTCTGTTCCCTTTTCTCTCTAAAAGGAATAAAAAATAAGTGCTGGGAGAAAAAAGTTGATGGACTTATTTAGCTTTTATATTGTGTGAATCACCCTATTAGAAAGTTTTCTGGAGAGAGAGAGAGGCAAAAGTTAAAAAATAATTTTGGAGACATTCATATATTTTTACTTTTAGTGAATATTTATTGAATGCTTAGTGTTATGCACATAAGTGTTAGAGACACACAGATGAAGGAAACATGGTTCTTGCCCTCAAGTAGTTATTAGTCCATTGAAAGAAGCATATACATTGATAGTTTTATAGGGCAATGTGTTTGTGCATTGAGTGTTATAAGAACATGGGTGGAAGTTAAAGTGTTAGGTAAGGTTTTCTGCAAGGGATGTGAACCGAGCCAAAAACTTGTCTCAAACAAGAAGTATCAAGGCCTGTTGCTTGTTTTTGTAAATAACGTTTTACTGGAACAGTAACCATGTTTATTCATTTTCATATTGTTTATGGCTGCTTTAGCACTACAACTGCAGAGTTAATTGGTTGTGACAGGGACCATAGGACCCACAAAGCCTCAAGTATTTACTAGCTGGCTTTCTACAAAATGTGGGCTAACTCCTGTTTTAGAACAAAGGGGAGAAGAAAAGCTATTCTAGAAAGTGGAGTCAATATAATACATGGTACCATTCAAAGAACTATAAGTAAAAGCTTAAGGCAGAGAAAGGAAGTCGTATGAAGCTAGAGATATCAGCAGGGACAAGACTGTTGAAGACGCTATACCTCATATCAGGGAACTCGAACTTTCTCCAGTGCAATGACACTAGAGTCAAACTTGAATTCCAGATAGATTTTTCTGTTTGCTTCATAGACTATAGAGTTGAAGGGGAAAAGACTGTATAGGAAAGGAAACTGTGAGTTTTGTAGTATTTTATATAAGAATTAACCAATTAAAAGTTGACCATTAACTTATAAAATGAAATATTACAAAATTATTATAATCAGGTATAGCTAAATTATACTGATAAGGAAAGAGTAATATATTCAGTAAAAAGGTAATTGAGAAAACTGCATACAAAAACATAGAACACATGTTAGTGCATGCATTAAAAAAATAATTTTTCTCCTAGAGGAATAGACAATCACTTTAAATTGTAACATGTTAGTAGTCTTTTATATATATCTATATATATCTGTATGTATGTATATAGATATAGATATAATGAAAATGCATTGCAGTAGAGAGATTAAGGAAAAAGTAAAATGGACTCATGGGCATTGACAATGGTGGGCTAATTGCAGTGGGGGAGGAGATCTGAGGGGACTAAATGGTAATAAAAATAAATGCAATAAAAATTTTTAATAAAATTGCGTTTGAGTAAGACAAAAAAGGAAAAGAGTTAGCTTTTCAAAGTGATTTATATATAGAAAGAGAATGAGGGCTCATACCATGACTCAGGGCAAGAAAAAGTGGATAGAGAGAAGGGCATAATGATTTAGCAAGTTAAACTACCAAACTTGATAATGTGAAAGGTAAAGAAGAGAAGGGAAAATAGATCATGCCCAGGTTTCTGGTTTGGGTAACTATGGTGCCCAAACTATCAATAGTTTAATAAAAACAAAATGAGAAAACCTTTATTAATTACATATGATATACAAAGCCTTATGCTAACTATACTTAACACATTTTTAGTACATTCAAACTATCAACACATGAAGAAGAAATTTTTATTGTTCCCAGTTTATAGATGAGGAATCAGACTCAGAGAGACTAAATAGTTTATCCAAGGTAACATAACCTATGATCAGAATAGCTGGAAATTAACAAGGGTCTGATTGACTCCTAAGCTGATAAGCACTCGCACCTTCAACCTTAAAGGAATTTTTTAAAGAGCAGTATAGATGGAAAGATAAAATTAGTTTAGAATGTATTGAGTCATTAATAAATGAACCAAAGTAAAGAGAAGTTCTCATTAAATTTTGGAGAATGTACAGTTAACGGATCTTAATAATCACTAAAGTTTTAAGAAAAAGGATATTGAATATATAAGAAACTTTCCCCCATACTTGTGTTTGGATAGGTGATATACTTATCAATGCAGTAAGTCGTACACATTAAAAAGAATTAGAATAAAGAAAACTTGATGTACTTTTGGCACCAAAAATCATAGGTCTGATTTTGCCAGTTTAAATCAGTATCTGTCAAGTGTTCACCATATGCAAAGCATATTCATGCTACATTTTTACCTATTTGAACTTTTTAATGTGTCTAGAATTTCAGTGGTGCTAGGAAGAACTAAAACCTCAAAGCTGCTTCATTATCTAAGCATATCTTTGAGCTGTTATTAGTTCTGGAAATATCAGGAGTCATTTAATGTTCCTCTGTATTTCAGCAGATCATTACTGCATGTTTGTTGAGGAATTCATTCTTTGAAGAGAGTATCCCCAGTTGTGGTTAGGAGTGTTTGGGGCAAAGGTAAACTGAACCACCAGAGGAAAAGCAGAGGGCCTTTGTGAGGGGAAAGACAATGACATGCCTCCCACTGAGAGGGAAGCAATTGCTCATCATGTCACTCCTCCGTGGCATTCAGCCAGAGAAGGGCTGTGGACCACAGTGAAATAAATTCTGCCAACTGTCTAGCTGCTCTCCTCTGCCTTCCAAAGAAGCACCACAGCCACACACACTTTCAGGTGGCAATAGAGCTTCATTTGAAGAGCAACTAAATGGTTTACTAGTAGCCATGGTTATACTTTCCCCAGTGAAAGCTAAGCCATACCTTAAAATTCTAAAAGGTACAGAAGAATGTACTGTTAAAATCACCCTTTAAATGCAATAATGCCCCCTGGCTGGTAGCACAGTGGATAAGGCGCTGGCCTGCGAACCCAAAGGTCGCAGATTTGATTCCCCAGCCAGGGCACATAACCAGGTTGTAAACCAGGTCTCCAGTCAGGTCTGTGCCTGGAGGCAGGTGAAATGCAACCATACATTGATGTCTCTCTCCCTCTCTGTCTCTCTCCCTTCTCCCTCTTTCTATAAAAATAAAATAAAATAATGAAATAGATGCAATAATGGTTTTCCTTAGTGCCATGTCCCATGTATATGTTACTTCCTTTCTAATGTTATTTTTTAATCCAAATATAGATATAGGCTTTCTGAAAGTGAAATCAAGTTGTCAAGATTGACCATTTAACATGAAGTTTGTACATGGCATAAAAATGTGTTTTCCACACAGTCAAATACATTTCCTTTATGCTCATTGTAATTCACGTTATAGTGACTTGCTTAATAGCATAACATATATCATTTATATTGCTATCCTTCATGCTTTTAAACTGTAATATCCTTTCCTCAATGACTACTTGTCAATTTCACTGATCTAGATTTGATTTCATAAATTAACTAGGCCAATTAAGTAGAGAGTTATCATTAGAATAAGAAGTGGAAGCAAATAAATATTAATCTTCCATCTCTGAATGTCGGTATTCAACACAACTTTGATCATACTTGAACACTACTTAATGGAAAAAATGCATCCCTTTGTTGTTAATTTAGTACTACCCAATTTAAACATTTATGAATATTTTTCACTGATTTTCTATTCCTTATCCATCTATTTTTCTTTTGGGCAGTTATATTTCTATTTTATCAATATAAAATGTGGAGAATTAACAAATAACAGAATTTCATTATGTAAAGACTTGGATCTTGCCTATTTGCTTGACTGTTCCTTCTGGTCCCTTTGACTGGAGGACATTTATTTCAAAGACATGGGAACCACATCATATTTGTAATACAGTAGATAGCCTGCTATATAGTTCTTTATATTGCTGTAGTCCCCCTCACAGACTTTTGGAAACTACTCTGTCAGACAGAGCTTGACAGAGAAGAACATTTTAAAATGTGGTCTGATTTAAAGAATGCTCCTTTGTAAAAACTTAGAGTCTGGCATTTCTTCATCACTCATTTAAATGATTCTTCTAATACTATTAGCCTGAATCTTGCTTTATCTTCTTCCTCGGAGATGAAAATATTTCATTAAAATATTCCATATACATGATGTAATTATAAAATTATCCTTTAAACTTAATTTCCTTTTGCATTTGTTAACATTAACCTCTTGCCTTTCTTACTAGACCCTGTTCACAACCTTTCTTTTTTTGTGGAGGGTGGAAGAAGTTGCTCCTCTTAGAACCTTTTCAGTCTCTGCTTCCTTATTGTGGAACCATTAGATTCCATAATAGGCACATCTTCCCAGATGGTCTCTGAACAGTCCCAAGAGGGTATATTACAGGGATCCATGGGAAAAATCAACTTGGGATTCCTATATATCAATGTTCACTCTGCCTCACTACCCATCCATAACTTTGAGCAGAGGTAAAAGAATCATGTCACACACACAGGCACACACACAGAGTCACGTATACTCACACTCATATACTCCCTGACAGTTACATAAATAGCTCAGACAACATTTTGGGACCCATAAGGGAGGGCAACACTGGATTTATGTTTAGCCACTTGTTCTGATTAGATACTTTACCTCTAAGAGCTGGCAAATCAGAGCTTTTTAGTCTCTTCAAGTTCACTTGCCCCTTGCAGCCCTTCAAGCTTCAGTAGTTTCACCATAGTAATAATTTTTCACTAAGAATTTTAAACAAGACTTTGCCATTGGACATCCTTTGAACTAGTTAGCTTTGCTTCACTATTTTTTGTAACTTGCCAAAATCACAAATAAAAGGGTCTGTGTCCTTTAATGCTTCTTTTCTGGTCATTATCTTGAAAAATATTCAGAGTCTGGTCCAAGTAGAGTGCTCCCCAAACCTTGCTGTTACTTTGAGAATCATTTTAATGAGGCTTGCAGCTGAGCCAAGCTCTCCTGTTGGGTTGTTATTTGGGCATGTGGAAGCCTTAGTGATTGATCTGTATGGGGGAACTGGCAACACTTGCATGCCCTCTGGGTAGAGGCAGAGCCTCCAGCAGGAAAAACTAGGGAGAGGGAGAAAAAGGAGAGGAAACCTTTATCACCCATCTCCTAGCATTCTATGGCAGTGTTATGGTGAACTGGGAGATGGATTTGTATATTCATGGATTTTGCACCACTTAGCACTAATAACATTAAATCACCCTTAAACTTCGTGCCAAATGTGCTCTAAAAGAGGGAATTTTTGTTGGCTTTAGTAAAGCATCAAAAGTTACACTGGAAACACATAAAATGCTACAATGCAGAGGTCACAATTATGCTAATATCATGATAATATAAAATATTAAGTCACCAAAATGACAGGCTTTACAACCAACTATCCTCAGTCCCCAAAAATCTTAGCGATAAGCTCATGGTAAACACAACAGCCTGTCCTCCCAAGGAGTCTGATTACAAATTTAAATATGTATATGATTAAACTCTGCCAATCTCCCAGCCCTAGAGACTGATGAAGTAAAATTTGATTTATATCATACCTGAAATCTATGGTGTTGAGTTTGCTATGTTTTGCACAATGGCTACCAGGTCTGATGGATTTTGTATGTTTAGCAAACAGGGACTACTATTAATGAGCATGACTAGCTCTGTAATCTCAAGAACTGAAACTTAAACAGTCCTACAGAATAGTCAAATATTTGAAAATGGCATACTGGCAAATGGAAAAGGCAATATGCCATGTTACCATCTTTTTTTCTTTTTCTTTTTTTAAATACCCTGGATTTTATTCTTAGGTCCAGGATTACAAAGTGTTTACCCTGAACCATAATCTCATGGCCTTCATTACCTCTAACTCTGTGACTCTGGTAACATTCAAGTCTCTCTTTTCAGAGTTTTTTTTTGGTACATAGTAAGCATCTGTGGTCATAGTTACCAAGTAAGGTACAGCCATCGTGGCCGTGCCAGTTTCTTAATTATTCTCATTTCTGGCCAAATAACACTGGCTTCTTTTTGACCTAATGATATTAAAGGAATAAAAGGCATAGGAAAATAAACATATAACAGTAAAAGTATACTGCTATTATAAACTGGTATTCTTTAATATCTCTTTGTGCTGAGGTCCTGATTTCAGCTAATTCTGTTATGCCCACTCCAGTCAGCAAATGCATGTGTGCTGCCTGAAGTAATGTTGTAGCTCACTATGGCAAGAGTAATGAATACGTATGTTTAATCACCATGTACATATATATTATTATCATAATATATAGGGCATATATAAATCATTTCTATTGTACTGCCATCACTCATTAGCCTTTACCAGCAAAATGTGGACTAGCCTCACCCCAAACTGTGAAGCTACCAGCTGCGGGAAAAGGCCGTGCCCACCTGGATGCTTACCTAGACCACCTCAGAGCCTCCTGTCACATCATTAATGCCAAAGTTATTGATAACAATGAAATAAAAAGCATGTTGCCTCCAAATGAATCCCTGTTACTGTGCCATTGAGAAGTGTTGTAAAGCTATGTTTTTAAAGTGCAACTTACAATCCCTGGAGGTTACAGCAAAGTTCTTATAGGAGTTGACAGTGTCAAAAGAACACTGAAACTCTACAGGCTCTTTCCCTCGGTCAATCCCTCCATCTTAGCGAGAGCCAATCAATATTTCTTGATCTCCAATTTTGTGCAAAATTCTGCTTGTTCTTAACCCTTCCGGCAATCCCCTTCTTTGCCAGTTCCCTCTTTCTGGGACAAAAGGAATGTGTTCTTTCTCTTAATAGGATAAAACTTTTGAACACATTTATTTTCTTTGATTCATGAAGCACTGGTTGGGACTGGAGAGCTTCTATTATATATGTGTGTATATAGCATGGAAAAGACATTTCCAGCATTATCAAAATTATATTTGTTTCTAAATAAATGGATTTGTTTTGCCCCTTTTCTCAGGAGACTTGAGTTGGTTCTCTTCCCAAACATAGCCTTTTGGATAATAAATTCCTTTCGAAAAGAAGCATGAAATTCTTTTGATGTTATAAATAGTATATGTAGTAAGAGAGAAAGGATCATGTAACTGCAACACAAAGCCTGAGAGAGGTCTGTGGAATAAAGTAGATGTTATCCTTTATTCAACAGTTAATAGCACATCATGAGTTTATAATAGAAGCTATATTTTTACTAAATATTTTAATAAGTATTGTCAGTTTTTATCCAATCTACTTTCCTCTAATGCAGCCCTAGGTGATTCGGTGATATACAGATATGCACCTGCAAGTGCAGCTCAACAAGAAATTCAGTGAGGATTCAGTGAGCTACTGCTATCAAGGGTCTTCAAGCCGTATTTTATGAGGCAAATTGTAGTCTGGGATTAGTTCTGAAAAGGCATAAGGTTTTGCCGCTCCATGAAATTTCTCAAGAACCACCATTGCAGTGAATTCATTCTTATTCTCATCCTTTCTCTCTGTCTCTGTCTCTGTCTCTCTCTGTCTCTCTCTGTCTCTGTCTGTCTCTCTCTCTCTCTCTCTCTCTCTCTCTCTGTGTCTCTCCCTGTCCCTCTCTCTCCCACTGTGTCCCTGTCTCTCCCTTACTCACTCTCACCTTCCCTCCTTTCCTCCCTCCATTTTTCTCCTTCTTCCTCTCAACTGTCCCTACGTATATCCAAACACACACCTGAAAACATCCACTTCTCAGGATAACCTGTTATCTTCCCCATTATGACCCCCTTTCTCCCAAGTTCTGTGCTCTGTTTTTGGCAGGCATTTTAAAACTCTGAAAACATAAACCTCACCATGTCAATGTGGCAGTTTGGCTCAACACATCAGTAAATGTCACAGAGGTGTCAGCCCTTTACATCATAACTGCAGCTCATTTCTCTGCATTGACAGTGACACTTATACTGGGCAAGGATTAGAATGGGCATATTTCCAGATCTTAATTACATCAGGCATAAGGATGAGCAACAACATTTTTCTCTCGGGGAGAGGAGAGGAGGAGGGAGAAAGGGAGGGGAGAGTGATGCTGAACTTGGCCATCTAGAGCCTCATGTGTCCCCGTTTATCAAGAGATAATAGGATTAAGCTAAGCTATGGGACTTCTCTGGCTAATGCTGCCTTCAGCAGGGGTCTAATAAGGATAGATATAATTGGGTAAATGGCAAATAAGAATGAAGAAATACAGAGTATAAGCACAATTCTTAGGAATAAATAATGACAAATTGGATTTTGTCCAATCTCTGCAGACTTGGTTGGAATCTAACATCCCACACTGAATTATAAGGGATAACATCTATCTTTCTTCTTGCCTAACTTATCTCCATTTGTTGCAAATATTAGAACATATCCGCTCAAGTTTAACTGGGGTCTATCCATACTACTCATTTGAAATCAAATGGGAATTCTTAAGGAACATTCAAACAGGGTTAAAGAAACAGAGTAAATTAAGTGCCTAAAAACAAATGTGACACAAATTAGAGTTTGCTCTTTGACCCTTATCCACTTACAGAATTTACCCCATTAACAGCTGGAAATTTATTTTCACTTTCTTCACCTCTCTAAGAGGAAAGCAAACATATAACTTAGCCCCAAAGGAGTAATTAATTAGATCATTTACTGACATGGATTGGGATAGTTTATTTAAATATAATTCTGTTATTTATTTATTTTACAACATTATGCAGAAGGTTGAAACTCCTGTTCTAATTTGCACTTAGCAATGCTCCCTCTGAAAAAAAATTTCACAGTGAAGAAAATAAACAAAGAATCAGTGATCAAAGGACCCTGTTCAGAAATGCATCAAAAAATTTTACCAGGATGAGTGTTTCAGTGATTAAACAAAAATAAGGATTGGTTGAGTTGGGGTGGGGGAAGATAAGAAGACTGTTTTGTATTCCCATAGGCATATTTTAACAAATATAATGAATTCATTGATAGGCTCCTAATAAAGAAGGTAGGGGAAATTTTTAAAATGAAGGATGCCAATCTAGGTTAAAAAGTATCAAGATTATGCAGATTACCACAAAATGAATACTTTTTTTGAAAATAGTGAAAAAGTTATGAACTCAGAAGCATGTTTAAAAAAGAACTGAGCAACCTCACAACAGTTTTTCTCAGAGTAAAATGAAAGGTTATTCAAGTATATTTTTATAGACTGGAAGTGAAAGTGAAAAAATAATTTGCCAAAGAGGACTATTGTCTAATAAAAGGAAGTTGGTAGTTTCTAAAAATATGTGAAATGTCAATGTGCATATTCAATATTTTTAAATAGGTAAATAACATTATAACTGCTTATATAAATAATTTAAGTGTTTTCATTCAGTGGGCTTTTAGGAATATCCCTGACAATATTGCCATATCCAACATTTATTCCTCCAGCCTGTGGAATAATAATGCTCTGGTCACTGAGTGTAGAACTCAGAAAAATGTCTCTTTACTGCTGTTATCCCATAAAGATTTTAAAGATTAGAACGTTGAAGAGCTATGAAGATATTCATAGCATTTCAAAAAGGGAGTGGATAATAGGTATTATCTAAAATTCACAATTCTAAGAGATCTGAGGAGCAGAAAATAGTCCACCTGCCCCTCAGCTCAAAGCCCTTTTGCCTCTCCTCTCTGTCCTACCTTGTTTTCCCTTCTTTAGACATGTCTCTTTCCTGGCCCCTTATCCCTGTTCCTTCATACAACTGTTTGTGATTCACTGTTTCCCTCTATCAGATTGGAATGTCAAGGGAACTGCTTCTACCTTTCACCTTTCCTCTCTCTACTTTTTCTCTACCATTTTGCTTCTCTCCTTTTTCTGTTGCTCTCTCTTGCACTCAGTTGGAGCTAAGGAATTATTCTAGTATTAGTTAACATTTACAAAAACATGACAGTTATATAACTGAATTAAAACATTTTCATGAATATACAAATCAATTTTTAAGAGGTGGCTAGACATCCCTTATTTTTTAAGAAAAAAATACAATGCTAGATGAAAATACTTGCTTTGTGATCTATTCAGGAAAAGCAAAGGAAGCTCTGAGACAGAGAAATTTGTCCTCAGGATGTTTTTTGAATATGTATTTTCAATTTTACAGTCACGTATTGCCTAAAGATGGGATTTGTCCTGAGAAATCTGTTAGGTGATTTCGTCATTGTGTGAATTTCATAACATGCACAAACCTAGATGGTATAGCCTGCCAGACACCTAGGCTACATGGTATAGCTTAGAGCTCCTGGGCTGAGAAACTGTACAGTATGTTACTGTCCTGAATGCTGTAGGCAATTTAATGTTGCACTATAATATTATAATGACTATGGCGTTGGTGGGTGATAGGAATTTTTCAGCTCCATTATATATCTGTGGGACCACCATCACATAAGTGTATCATTGTTGATCAAAATGTCATTATGCAGTGCATGACTATATGATTTAACAAAAAGTGTGAGCAAATGACCAATTTAGGCTAAAATAGGATATGAAACTATGCAGATTATATGAGCCTTCAGTGAAATTTAGAAAAGTGAACAAAAAATGACACCATCACTGAGTGGTTCAGCTAAGTGTTCCAGTTGCTTCTCCTGCAGGGTAGTTTGGCTTGCTTGGAACCTAAATCCCTATTGCTGTGCTTGTCCTCACCTGTGGGTTTCGTTTTATTTTGATTGGAGAATAACAAATGATATTTTACTAGGACTCCACAGTTACAGAGAGTTGTCACCTTTAATATCTTGAGCAAAGGAACCACCAAGTGCAACTGACCTCTCCTACAACATACAGAGAACCTAGTACATGAACTGGGACCTGAGTTATCATTATGTTCTAAAGGTCATATCAGTGTGATTCATGCACAATACCCAAAATGCTCTCACCACAGAATACTTCATCCGATGAAAGATTATGGCATCAGGTCAACAGTCGTTCCTAGGGGCTGAAGTAGCTTCACCAGTAGATAGGTGACTGGGGACTTCCAGTCATGATGGAGGTGTAGATAGACATGCTTCAGCTCATTGCACAAGCATAAGAAAGGTTACAATGACCTCAAAACAGAAAACACTCAGAACTGCCAAAAAACTAAACTGTATAGAAGTCCAACAACCAAGTATTTAAAGAAGCCATATTCATCCAAATGGGTAGGAGAGGCAGAGATAGGGAGCTGGAGTGGAGAGGAAGTGGTGTAGTGGTGGCAAGGCAATGGCAGCTGCAGCCAGCAGAACAAATGGTACCACATTTATATGTCCTAGATAAAAAGTGTTGGGGAGAGGGCCTGGGAACAAGTGATTCCTGCCCCAGGCCAGACTGTGCAGCCCAGGGTTCCAGTGCTGGGAAAATCAAGCCTCATAACTTCTGGCTGTAAAAACCAGTTGAGGTTGGAGCAGCAGAATAAATGGCCAGTCTCTCAGGAAATTCCATTTAAAGGACCTTCAGGGCCCTAGAACATACACAAACCCATCTTCTCTAGGGACCACCACCAGGACAAGAACTACAAGGAACCAGTTGATATCAGAAGTGAGTGAAGTGACTAGAAATGGGGTAAGTGCCAAGCAAGACTCCAGTGACCAGGCAGCAGCATTGACCCCTTTCTCACCCCTCCCCCACATATAGAGCCACAAGCGGTCCAGTGAGTTGCCCTGCCCTGACAAATACCTAAGGCTCTACCCCATACATCTTACCACGTGAGCTAAGATAGGGAGTCAAAGGAAATCTACCTAATAAAAAGAAACAAACAGAGGGAGACTGCTGAATTGAGGAGGTAAAGAAATATGGTCCAAATGATACAAAAGAACGAAACTCCAGAAAATACTAAGCAAAATGGAGATAGGCAACCTATCAGATGCAGAGTTCAAAACACTGGTAATATGGATGATCAGAGAAGTCATTGAGTACAGCAACAACACAAGAAAGAAATGAAGGCTACATTAAGCGAAATAAAGAAAAATCCATAGTGAATCAATGGTAAAGAGAAGGAAGCCAGGGTTCAAATGAATGATTTGGAATATAAGGAAGAAATAAATAGTCAACCAGAACAGAATGAAGAAACAAGAATTCAGAAAAGCAAGAAGAGAATAAGAAGACTCTAGGATATCTCCCAAAATGCCAACATCCTAATCATAGGGATGCCAGAAGGAGAAAAGGAAAAGTATGAAACTGAAAATTTATTTAGAAAAATAATTAAAGGAAACTTTTCTACTTTGGTGAAAGAAATAAACATGAAATCCAGGAAGCACAGAGAGTCCCGAACAAGTTGGACCTAAAGAAGACCACACCAAGGCACATCATTATTAAGATGCCAAAAGTTAAAGAGAGAATCTTAAAAGCAGCAAGGGAAAAGAAGAGAGTTACCTACAAAAAGGTGCCTATAAGACTATCAGCTGACTTCTCAAAAGAAACTTTGCAGGCAAGAAGGGACTGGCAAGAAGTATTCAAAGTGATGAAAAGCAAGGACCTAAAAACAAAAATTAAAAAAAAAAAGAAAAGAAAAGAAAAGCAAGGACCTACAACCTAAATTACTCTATCCAGTAAAGCTATCGTTTAGAATGTAATGGCAGATAAAGTGCTTCCCAGACAAGGTAAAGCTAAAGGAGTTCATCATCACTAAACCATTATTATATGAAATATTAAAGGTACTTATTTAAGAAAAAGAATAAAATAAAAACTATAAACAAACTTCATAACTTTCAAAAACTGAATATAAAAAACAAAAATAAACTAAGGAAACAACCAGAAAAATAACAGAATCATAAGTATGGAGATCATTTGAAGGGTTATCAGCTGGGAAGGGGAGAATGGCAGAAAGTGTTCATGGACTAAGAAGTATAATTGGCAGGTACAAAATAGGGAGATATTAAGAATAGTATAGAAAATGGAGAAGCCAAAGAACTTACATGCACAACATGAACTAAGGGACAATAATAGAGGAAATGGGGTACTGGGTAGAGGGGGGCAAAAAGGGAAGATTTGGGACAACTGTAATAGCATAATTAATATATACTTAAAAAGAAAAGCAACAGGGTTATGAAACTACCTATGAGAACTGGTTGTCACCTCACATATTTCCCTGTCACCAGACCCCTGCATGAACCAGGTACCTCTCTTGAACAGCTTACTCTTCCTCAATATATGCCCCTCTTCTCCATCAGAAGTCAGCTATGTCTGAATTCCTTCTTGATGGTGACAGCTGTCTAGATTATTCCCACCAGGGATGCCCTCCTACCAATAGTTACCCCTTCCAAAAAAGTGTCATGTTTCTGGAACTTGGTACATTTTCCAAATTGCACTAGGTAGTTCCATGCTACATTTTCATTCAAAAAATATTTATTAAACACCTACTGTATGCCAGACATTGTTTCTGGGCACTAGCTATACAGTAGCAGACACAACATACAGAAGTTCTGCCTTCATGGAAGTTACATCTCAACAAGGGATGTTAGACATTAAATAAAACAAATAAGAGGATCATATGGAATACTGAAAGGCAATAAGTTCTACAGAAAAAAGTAAAGCAAGGAACATATAAGGGTTGTCATGGATGGCATGCTTATAACCATGAATAGTGTGATTTGGAGGGGGACTGAGGAAGTGATTAATAAACACTGTGGTCAGGGAGGCTCATGGATCTACTCCCAGAGACTAGACTAATGTCTAGCTCATAGTTACCAGTCACTAAATTTTGGTTCAGCCAAAAAGTTTGTTTGTTTTTTTTTCCATGAGATGGTTCTAGTAGCACTTACTTGTCTTGAACTTAATTCCAAATAGTTTTGTTAGATTGTATTGTGACAGCTGTCATATCAACTTGCATTTTTTTAAAAATGGTGTGTAGTCATTTTAATGTTGAAGATGGAAGAAAATACACAACATTTTTGGCATATTATGCTTTATTATTTCAAGAGAGGTAAAAACCCAACTGAAGTGGTAGAAAGGATTTGAGCAATGTATGGAGAAGGTGTTGTGACTGATTGAATGTGCCAGAAATGGTTTGCTGGAGTTTTATGCTGGATGGTGCCCCACAGTTGGGTAGACCAGTTGAAGTTGATAGCAATCACATCGAGACATTAATTGAGAACAATCAACATTCTACCATTTGGGAGATAGTTGACATACTCAAAATATCCAAATCGATAGTTATTGGTGAAAATTAAAAGTGTATCTTTTATTTTAAGGAAAACACTAAATGTACTTTTTGGCCAACCCAATATTTAATAAACAAATGGTTATTTGTATTTATCTAGTCCTTTCGCTTCCTTTGGAACATTACCTCATGAAAGGGAGGTTGTACTGATTCTGTTCTTACTTCCCATGGTAAGTTTCATGGAACTTGGTTGTCAGGAAGCCCTGGGTAATGGTCAAATGCCTGACTTATGGATAAAAATAACCAGCAGGGACTGGTAGAGTCCAGGCACAATGGCTGCTCGCCTGGATGCATTTATAAAAATCAATCTCACACATTAATAAATGTGTGAGAGAGATGGATAATACTTAGAGGGCTTTGGATTTCAAGTAGTCACCCAGATCACTTTCAAGTTTTCTCTGAGTTTAAATATCTGATCAGTAAACCGTTGTTAATGGAAGGGTACCTTGTTAGTAAAATAATTTAGAGTGGGAAAAGCTCCTTAATCCAGAGATCTTTAGAACTGACTGCCTGGCATCTGCCTATAATTAAGAAAAATAAAGGTAGTCCAGGGCCTGGTAAATTGAGGAGCAGAACACAGGCCAAGGCAAGAGGGATTGTGACTGCACTGGACCTGTCACAGATGTCATTTCACTGCAGCCCTGATGCAGCACAGAGGCAGGACACCCAAGTCATTGGGAGCTTGAATCATCTTCAGTAAGCAAAACCATTTAATAAAAGGACAGAACTCCTGCTTTTGGTAAATAGAACAAAGTCATGTACAAGGTTAGTAAACAGTAGCATTGGAGGGGTCTATAGGTATAAATGTACAACTAGAAAATAAAATCCAGAGACACTCTTCAGCTCTCTCAGATGTAGACAGCTTTGCCTCACAAGGTTAATGATAAGAATCTTTTAGGGATTCCTCAGGTGCTTAGCTTCATCTTTGTTTAACATTGTGCAGCATTCCAAATTATCACCAAGAATCCATCTTCCTGAAGATGAGACACCAGGAGCCATGGAAATGGGATAAACAGGGGATCTTTTGAATGAAATACATAGTTTAATCACATTCTACTCTCAGAAAACTACTTCATTTAAGTCAGTACTTGCCTGGGGTAATAATTTATGCTCCACACTTGAGTAATCACCAGGAAGATTGCTCAGGCCCATCCCATCACAAACATGGCCACCAATATTCATGGCCTGAAGGAAACTTCTGAAAACTTTGGATCTGCATAATCTCAGCAGCAGTCAGACCTCTGGATTTGTTTGACATGCACACATACTCTTTAAATAGAAGTTTATTTTTCATGCTTTGTGTTAATGTTTGGGAGTGAAGCTTGTCTCCTTCTAGTCAAAAGGTAGTACTGTTGAACATTAAGAATGCTTGGTTTTTGAAGTATATTTTGTCTCATGAAAATTGAACCTTATGAAAGGTCAACAGAGATCATTTATTTCAAAATTTGAATTTTTTCACGCCTCCTTGATCTTGGCTCTCTCCAAATCCATGTAGAAGTCATCCAAATCCATAAAAAGGACCCTTGAATCTGTCTTTATTCTCAAATCTGTTCTTTCCACCCCAAGAAGCATTGTCCACATGTGGGTGTTCAGGTTACATACTGAACAGGGGTGCGCCCTGTGTTCCAGTTGCATAGATGAGCAGAAAAGGGTAAGAATAGTTATGCTGGCGCATAGGCAACAGAAGACAACACAACAGATTTCTTGAGTTCTAGGATGCAACTGAAAAACCCTGAGTGGAATAACATGGCCTTACTATGTGGTTGTGGAAGTCATGTGACACTTGTAGAATAATGTCAATATTGTTCACTTGAGGAAGGAACAGAGTCTTCTAATTCTTACAATGTCACTGCTCCAGTATAGGTGCTTGTCATGGGGGGAGATGGAACATTTAATGACAGCCCATTATGAATAGCATGTTCCCATTGTTCACTAATTTCTGCTTTAAAAATGCTCTCTTTCTCCCAGCATCCTAGCTTTTTCTTGACTTTTCCTTAGCAAATCTCAACCCCCAACGTACCTTCCTTTCTCAGCTACTACTACTAAGACTTGCAGAATGGACAGTGTTACTAAATTACCACAGCAGCTGATAGTGTTCACTTATACGATTAGTCAAATCAGTATTTAAGCAGTGGGGTTCTGGACTAACAGAAAGGGCACTGAATTGGGTGAGGATGCTAGACTGCTGATACAGTAAACCTCACGGGGCTGCAATGCCCATTCTGTCATCTTAAGGGAAAATAATTGTTTCCCAAATTTTCAGTCCTTAAACTCTGAAGTAGTCTTGCTTGACTAGATATTTCCTCAGCTCGGTCAGAGTACAATCTAGCCTCGCAAATGCCTGCACCCCCAGCATGCTCCGCAGCCCAGCAGATGTTTGACAGGCATGGCCCCTCCT
The DNA here is from genome assembly GCA_004026585.1 of Noctilio leporinus. NCBI lineage: Eukaryota > Metazoa > Chordata > Mammalia > Chiroptera > Noctilionidae > Noctilio > Noctilio leporinus. The sequence goes on along the minus strand of PVIW01000414.1, from coordinate 103,841 downwards.
CAGACAAGCCTCTAGATTCCCACTTTTACAGTATAATTTTTCCTCACCTTTAAACTTTCAGGTTATTAGTTACTTCATCAATCCAGGCCAAACTCAGGAGACATTTCACTAAAAAGAATAGAGACAAAGGCTATCACTTTCCTGATACTGTTCAGCAGTTTTCAAGATGCTTGGGCCTCCTATTGGGAGACTTCATGCTTCGTTTGTTTATGCTCTCAGGTGAATCCTTGGTGCACTTTGAGGTTTTTATTTCAGTGGTTAAATTTGAAGAGGTGGAGAAAAGTCAAACTCTCCCCAATATTGCCTAGGAGGAGTCTAAAATAATTGGTCCACATTGAAAAATATTTTACATCTGAGGAGGAGAAGGTTTTGTCTGTTTAAAACAGCAGAGTTTTCCCGAATTCTGGGCCAGAGAAACCTGGCCCAGAATAAAGGAATAAATTATCTTTCTTTTCTCCAAATGTAAGGGTGCTATTTTTTTTCTTAGCATACGTGCAATCTATTATTTTTAATATAATTGTGCACTTAAATTTTTGTTTCATGTTTCTTCATTCCCTGAACCAAGACTCAGGCATAATGGTTAAAATTAGTGGATCATCTTTCTGAAATTATACATTTTAATTATGATTATTTGATAAGCATTTCAGATATACTCACTCATATATCACATAAAATCAGAAATAAGTGTGTATATCAATAGCAGTTTAATCCCAAATGGAGGCTTTATTTAAACTATTGAGGACTTGATTACAGAAGCTTTGAGATTAGAAATGAGATTTACAAGTGGCTAGAGGGAAATATTTAAATACCTTTGCTAGAGAAAATTATAGTCATTTTTAAAAAGACTTAAAATATGAGCGAACTGAGAATTTCATCTAAGATATCCTATTACTGAGTTACGTGGGCTTTTCTTTATTTTGTTTTATTTATTTATTTTTTGTAGTCACCTCTTCAGCCCTTAAGAAAACAGCCTGATCAGAAACAGGGAACATCTATTTCACATTTTACAGCTAATGAAGTAACCCTTTCATGGAAAACAAGAGTGCTAAGCACTTTCCTCTTTGAAATATGTTAAACTGTGGATGGACTTTTTGAAATGTGCTAAAAGACCAAATAAGTTAAGTTTTGAGGTATCTTTGGCTCCAAAATAATGGAGTACTGAAAAATAACCAGTTGTATCTGGTTTTCAAATTGAAGGTTCCACATGATCTGATTCTCACCCCCATCACTCTGATGGCTGATGACATTTCCCTCAACTCAGAGCTGTGTCCTCAAATTGCCAGTATGTTTGTGTTGCAGGGTCTTTATGCTTGCTGTTTCTTGTATAATACCCTTTTGTGCAAGCCACTGTTCAAATGTCATGGCATCAGAGGTGTTTCCTAATCACCCCCAGAATAAAGGGGCACCCCCCTCATCCCAACATTTCCCATCACTTTTTTTCTTTAAAATTTTATTATTTTTAGAGAGAGGGGAAGGGAGAGAGGCAGAAAGGGAGAGAGACATCAATGTATGGTTGCCTTTCACCTGCCTCCAATTACAGACCTGGCTGGAGGCCTGGCTTGCAACCTGGTTATGTGCCCTGGCTGGGGAATTGAACCAGCAATCTTTGGGTTCACAGGCCAGCGCCTTATCTGTTGTACCACCAGCCAGGACTTTCCTATCACTTTTTGTCTAGTTTATTTTCCATAGCATTTATTGGCATATGTTATATTCTGTAATTACTTATCTTTTGATATTGCTTATTGTCCATCTCTTCCTATCTCTCTCTACAACTGGGACTGAGACTTACCTGTTCTTTGGTGTTGCTGTATCTCCTAAGACTGCAAGTATATGTTGATTGAATGAATTTGATTCAACAGATATTAAGCATTTACTCTACACAAGTTACTTTTAGGAGGTACATGAGTTACAAAATTGAGTTTCAGGTTTCCTAAGAGAAACAGCCATAATTCAAACATAGAGGAAAATAATAAAAATACTGTATTAAGGGTCTACTCAAACCATGTGTATCAGAGAAGAGAGAACTGGAATCTAGTTGAAGTAGCCAAAAGGCTAATGGAAGGAGGTAGTGTTTCCAGAGTGATGTGAAACCTGGGCAGGGAGAGCTTCTGCTGGCTGAGGTATAACAAGAGAGTATGTTTTAGGGATGGAAAAATTTGGGTCCAATGAGATAGGGGTGTTGTTTGTGTTTGGGAAGTAATATTTGAGTGAGGCCTGGACTTACGTGTAGAGATATAGACTAGAGGAACATGAAGGAGAGGCTAAGAATCCATTGTGCAGCATGCTATATCAGCTGGGAGAATACAAAATTATAAGCAAAGTGGAGGCATGAATGAAGCTTTCTGAGGAGTGATGTGTTTGTTGAAGGCTGGTCTCAGAAAAATCCACTTGGCAGGGGTGTGTGCAGTGATCAGAGCAGAACCAGTGAAACTCAACTTGGAGTCTCTTGCTTTAGAGCAGAGAGGCTGGGCAAATGATACCGAGCATTTGGCCATAAAAGGTAAGGGATAGAAGACAGCGAAGAAGAAACTGATGACTTCAAGCTTGCATAATTGGAAGAGTTGTTGCTATTATTACTTTCCCATGTGTATTATTTTGCAAGAAAGTAAGAAACAGAACCTGATTTGGAGGATGAGATGATAAGCTACTGTAGGGATATGAAGATTAAGATATTACCAGGATATCTGAGTAGGTGATATAAACTGATAATAAGAGATGCTCTGGATGTACTGGAATAGAAGGTATATGAGAATTCTCTAAATATTCCTCTCTATTTTGTTGTGACCCTAAAATTATTCTAAAAATAAGACCTGTTTAAACAAAAAACACACAAACTGCCACTTTGAATATGTTAAGTTTGGGAAGACTTTAGATATCATGGAGATATCAGAAAGGCACTGAGGTTTTTTAATATGAAGACAAGAGGAGTAGTCTGGTCTGGAGAGGTATAGTTAAGAGAGATTGACACAAGGACTTTGAGCCAAGACGGAGGCAAAGGTAGACATGCTTCACCTCCTTCCACAACCATAAGAATTACATCTACCTCAAAACAAAAAAATATCCAGAACTACCAGAAAATCAAACTGCACGGAAGTCCAACAAAGATATACAGAAGTAATACTCATCCAGACTGGTAGTGAGGGCAGAGACAGAGAGCTGGGGCCAAGGGGACAAGGTGTGGTGGTGGCAAGGCAGTGGCTGCAACTGGCAGGTCAAAAGAGTAGTCACACATTATAAGAGTCAAGAGGGACACCTAGGGAGCAATCTCAGTCTTGGGTCAGACTGCATAGCTTGTGATTCCAGAACCAGGAAAATAAAGCCTCATTGCTTCTGCCTGTGAAGCCAGTGCTGGTTGGGGTGGCTGAAGAGAGTCCATTGAGAGGACCCCCATAGTCCTAGAACATATGCAAGCCTACCCACTCTGGGAACCATCACCAGGGCAACAGCTAGAGGGGCACCAGTTGCATACAGGAAGTGGATAAAGTAACTGGAAATGGACAAGTGCCTAGCAAGGGAATTGTTCCCTCTCTGACCCCTTCTCCACGTATGAGGTCTGTCCCAAAAGTATCGAGCCAATGTCAATAGTTAAAACATTATATGACTTGATACTTGAGGGACAGACCTTTGTATAGCACCACAAAGCAGTGAAACTGGTTGCCTCCCCTCACTGACAAATACCTAAGTCTCTGCCCTTTACAACATAACAGATAGGACAGCTCCACCTAAGACACAGAGGCAAACACAGGAGCCTGTCAAATGGAGAAGACAGAGAAGTACGGCCTAGAAGAGGTAGCAGATCAAGGCCCCGGAAGGCAAACTAAGTGACAAAAAAATAGCCAACCTAATAGATGCAGAGTTCAAAACACTGGTGATAATGATGCCCACAGAAACAACTGAGTATGGCAAATGCATAAGGGAAGAAGTGAAGGCTATACTAGGTGAAGTGAAGAAAAATCTATATGAAACCAGTGGTGAAGGGAAGGAAGCTGGGATTCAAATCAATAATTTGAAACATAAGGAAAAGATAAACAGTCATCCAGTACAGAATGAAGAAACAGGAATTGACATAAATGAGGAGATGCTTAGGAACCTCTGGGACAACTTTAAATATAAAAACATCTGCATTGTAGGGGTGCCAAAAGGAGAAGAGGGAGAACAAGAAATTGAAAACTTAATTGAAAAAATAATGAAAGAAAACTTCTCTAATTTGGGGAAGGAAATAAGACATACAAGTCTAGGAAGCACAGCAGTCCCAAATAAGCTATACACAAAGATGACCATACCAATACTTATAATTAAAATGCTAAAAGCCAAAGGTAAAGAGGGAGTCTAAAAAACAGCAAGAGAAAAGAAAAGACTTACCTACAAAGGGGTTCCCATAAGACTGTCAGTTGATTTCTCAAAAGAAACTTTACTGGTAAGAAGTATTCAAAGTGATGGAAAGCAAGAGCCTGCAACCAAGATTACTCTAGCCAATGAAGCTATCATTTAGAATGGAAGGACAGATAAGGTGCTTCCCAGGCAAGGTAAAGCTAAAGGAGTTCATCATCGCTAAGCCATTATATGAAATGTTAAAGGGACACATTTAAAAAGAAGATCAAAACTATGAACTGTAAAATAACAAACTCACAACTATCATCAAATCTTAAAAAAAAAAACAACTAAGCAAACAACTAGAACAGGAACAGAATCATAGATATGGAGATCATATCAAGAGTTATTGGTGGGGTGGGGGAACGGGGAGAATGGGGGCAACATGCAGGGATTAAGAAGCATAACTGGTAGTTACAAAATAGGGGGATGTTAAGAATAGTATAGGAAATGGAGAAGCCAAAGAACCTATATACATGACCCATGGACATGAACTAAGGGGGAGTGGGGATTGCTGGAGGGAAGGGAGGTACCTGGCAGGGTGAAGAAAAGGGGAAAGAATTGGGACAACTTGAACAGCATAATCAGCAAAATATACTTAAAAAGAGAGAGATTGACATAAAAAAGGATTTTAAAATCATGGGAATGGATGGCAAAATTCAGAAAAGAGAGAATAGCAGAGGATGAAGGACTAGGTTGGGGCGAACTCCAGCCCTAGGGACCACAGAGAGGAGTCTGGGCAGGTCCTGAGAGGGAAAGGCATGAGGGGAACACCAGCACAGGAATGATAATGCCCATCTCTGGACTCCACACTCAGGAATCATGACTCTAAATCCTACCCCTCAATTATTGCAATACACAAGTATACCTAGGAACCAAATTATGTGTCTGAATCTTAAACTGTACTCAGAATTGTTCCTGCTGACACACACTTGAGCTTTTAGATGGACAGTGCCCATTGTATGGCTTGGAATATCATTGGATGATAGCCTATTGGAACACCTCCGCTGAGTGGCCAGTACACAAACTGTCCTTCTCTTTCTCTCTGTCTCTCTTGTCACACCCTCTCTTCCCCCAGCCTATCATGCACAGTCTCAAAGTATCTTATTTCCACACACTCTGTAGACCTGCCATGTGGACATGACACAAGTGCCTTCAGATTAGTCTGAGAGGGAGGCTGTTAGGTTTCCAGGAAGCTCCCCAAAATCTGGCTTTCAGGACCTGGGCGACTCAAAGTAAACCCACAGCTAGGGCTCTTCTGTTAGAATACATTAAAAATTATAGGTTATATTTCCCTGAACAGATTCATCATATTTTTATAACTGGCTCAGGATATTGCAGGGTTTTACTGAACAGGGCTGGTTGTCCCGCTGATGAGAGTATTTGTTCTCTTTTATGTTTGTAAACTGGATATTACCCTGGGCTGGAAAGCTAAGTGGCGAGCTTCCCTGCCATTTTGCTGGCACCATCATAGATGTGCACGGAGCTGGCAGAACTGGAGGGGCATGCCTTCATTTCAGTTTACATTCTTACCTATTGGTACTCTGTGTGTTGAAGTGCCTTCCATATTGGGGCACTGTATGAAAGTGCAAAACACCACCATGTGCAGGAAATGTGAATATGGGCAGTGATTTTGCTGTTGTTTATAAGGATGCTTCTGTTATAAGGCAAACAAGCTAAAACTTGCTCCCATTCTGCCGATGCTGTCACAGTGAGTCCTTAATCTGCTTTGAAAGTGGTGGTAAAGCTGCTAACTGGAACTAGGAACACCATGGGGATGGTTAGTGTCAAAGAGGAATTGGTTTTGTTTTTCTTTCATAGGTGTCTGATGTGCATTAAGGAAGTGGACTACGATTAAATTTTACTTAATTTTTAGTGGAATTGAATTTAAGTAAATCACCAGACTGAATACAAATAATCTACATTCATTTTCTATTTTTTGAGATTGGCTGTCTTTCAGGACTTTTGTTTTCGTGAAGTTAGTCTTCATACTAACACACAGCAGACAGAGACTGCAGTACTAAGTATTGGAATATGCCTGTATCAGAAGGAATTTTGATAGCATCCCATGGCTGAGATTGCTTTAACTGAAAGCAGAGGCTGTGTCAATACAGAAAATGTTATATGTTTTCTTTTTTTAAAAAATAGCAAAAAGTTATTCAATAAAAACCGTACACTCCAATAATGGAAAAAGAAAATACATCAGCAAAACCCATGCTAATAAAATATAGCACCTGCTCCTCTGCTTTAGAAGAAGGCACACTTGTACTTTAATACTTAACAAATACAATTGGTGATTACTCAAATTGTGCTTTAAGAGAACCTTTTATAACTCATTGTATTTTTAGTTGAAACAGTATTTTGAGCCACGTTTTGGGGGATATGAGTGCTGCTGTTTCAAGTGCAAGAAGAGTAACCTCCAGGACATATTATGAATTGGCTAGCCTTGGAATTGGGGAGATGATTAGATTGTTGAGTTTCCTGCTGAGTGGTACATGCTTGTTTTGTAATACTGCTTTATGAGTCGGAGATTCACACAGAACATGTAGGTCCAATTCAATACCTCAGCATTGCTGATCTGCTTTTTATTGATTGTTCATCTGCTCAATGCAAGAATTCTTGGTAGGTTTTAGGAATAGAGAAGCCAAAGGTGACAGTGGAGGAGTTTTAATTAGAAATGCATTGGTTTCACTGAAATATTGGGAGCTGTTGTGTTGCTTTTGGGTGCAGCTTTACCATATTCACAAAACAGGACTTTTCCATTAAGGAAAAAAAGTTCTCTTGTGTGAGGCAAAGTCAGAGTAATAAGGACTTATAGATTTTGTGTCTGAGCATCACTGAAGACAGTGGCTTACCCTGTACATATTTGCTTCATGGACAGGTAAACAATCTCATATTAAATATTGGAGACATGTTGCCTATAAAAGTTGAACATATTATTTGCCTGATCAATTTTTCATATTTTTTTGGTTTTATATTACTAAATAATTACCTGATGACATTAGAGGGAAAATTGCTAAACATTTTTATGTCATTTGAAATTACCATCTAAAATCCAGTTACATTTCCTTTTCTCCTTCCTTCCCATTGCCTCTGTTAATTTTTCTTCGGGATCCATTGAAGAGTGTACAGAGACATTGTAAGTGGGTTGTACGTCCTCACACCAGTGCCCTGTTAATGTTCTTCATTAATCTAGAACCTTGAGCTTGTTCAGAGATGGTTAGCTATTCCATATTTCCATGGATTTTTAGGATAGGGTGATAGTTTACTTGAACAGCTTCTGCAACCAGACCTTTTTGTTGTCATGTCATTTTTAATTCTGATAAAATGGAAGGGCATGCACCTGAACTTGGAGCCTTTGAAGGCAGGAAGAGAGGCATGATGGTACACATGCAACATATACAGTCATTCCATCACCCTGCGCTGTGCTGGACAACTCGTGTCTCTTTGGATTTGTTTATCTTCCTGTTTGCTTTTTGTGCCTGGCAGAGAATAAATTCACATCCTGGTGAAGCTCCCCTCCTAGAGCCTCAGATGCCACTGCCAGCAGCACCACCAGGCCCAGCAACCCTGAAACTGGTTTGTTCTGGGGGACCAGTTAGAGCTGGCCTAGAGTACCGAGCCCATGTGCACAGAGCATAAATCCACATTTTCTCTGCAACAGCTGCAGCAGCTCCTTATCTGTTCTACCTTCTATCTTTCAACCTCAACACAGGCTCCTCAGCCCTACCATAAATTAAGTATAGACACAGGCAACTTCAAGAGCAATGTATTTGGGGACTTGGTGAGAACTTATTGTGAAGAAATCCTCCACTATGCAAATGAAAATCGATACAAAGAGAAAAACCATTTCTTTGATATTTCCCAAGCCAGTCCTCTTGCTGCTTTACTGTAGGAGATGAATGTTTGAAGTTGTTTTTTTCTTATTGCCTAAAGTGGGATGTAGAGAAGAGAATGATTCAGCATTGCTTAGAAGTTAAGGGTAGAGCTAAGATGTCTAGATCTAAGACTAGGCTATGCAAGTCCTTCATGGGGCAAAACTGTGCAGGGTCTCTGGATTGTCTTGTCCAATGGAATTTTCTGGATAGTGGAAATGGGAATGTTCTATTTTGCACTGATATGACAGGCACTAGTCAGATGTGGCTGTTGAGGCCTAGGAATGTGGCTAGTGCAATTTTCTTTCATTTGAATTAGTTGAAATAACCAAATGTGGTCACTGGCTTACCATGTTGGTGCTGCTCTAACATAATCACAGAAATGTTTAAACTTCTTTAAATAAATACCTTGAGTCATTTTGGTTTACCCTCTGAGGGCAAACATGAAAATAGATTTAATTATTAAGGGCAATAATACTTAATTCTTCACTATAATACTTAATTCTTCTTAGCCCCGAAGCATTGCTTGTGGGGTAAACAGCTAGGCATGTTATTAATTTATTAGGCTGAAAATGCTTGTGAGTGTGTGCGTTTTAATTATCTTTGCTGAGATGTGCACATATCCAACTGCATAAGTAAACCAGAACATCCAAGTTGTTAACCAAATTTGATTTTTCACCCAGCTTTATTTTAAGTCATGTGCCCAAATTACTGGAAATGTGTCAACTGGGCTGAAGTTTGAGTTCTTGTTGGGGTTGTGGCAAGAAAGTCCTATAATCAAAGTACTATGCAGATACTCAGAGGTATTCTTGAACTAGTGATAATGGCACCTTCTTAGGGACCTGTGCTGCCTCCAATACAGAAGTGTAACCCCATTAACATAATAGGACTTATGCTCCCATACTGATGGAGAGTTAATTCCTAATTAATAATGAGAGCTATTATCACCCCCACTGTGATAATACCTCTGAAAGATTTGAATGTTGTTGTAATAATAGGTGCATCTTTATTTTTTAAAAAACAATGCAAAAATTGGTACACAATCAAGCATGAGATTTATATACCTCTAACTGCCATAGATAAAATGGCTTTACTAATAATGGGCCTGGCCCTCAATCTGATAAGAGCAAGTAGAGGAAGAATTTGTTCTTTTTATTTCCTTACCAAGACATGAATGTTTTTCTTATGCAAAGAGGAGCATTGCTTGTGCTTCTGTGGAAGATTTCAGTGTAGGACTAATATTTAAAGCAGTGGCCTTCCATTGCTTTTGGCATGTGATATGTAAATAGGATATTCGTTGGACATGGTTTGGCTCCTCGTGGTAATGGAAGGGACATGGATTGAAACACGGAGCTCCCTGTCCACAGCAACGTGTTATTGATGAGCTGGCATTTGCCCTGTGGCCCTCCCAGAGGATTGCTTACATCTATTACTCACACACATCGATTGGTTAATTTGATAATTCTATCACCAATCAGCTGGTGTCTGACCTTTCGCCATGGCAATGATGGCAGGCTCTTCATTTTTACATTGCAGACCATTTAGATTGACCTTTTTGAGGAGAATGTCAAGATATCCCTTGATCTTAACCTGTCACTATATTTGTTAGACCCACACTGTCCCTTAACCTTGATTTATGGTACTCTGGCCCTCAGGATAGGATATACATTTTGTTTTTTTTTCTGAATTTCTCCTGAGATAAGTTGATCTAAGGAGTTTTACAATTAAAGGTACGCTTTTACACATGAGTTTCATACTCAGAAACCATCAGCTGTTCTGTTTTGCTTTCATTTGACAAGTCAGTTTGCACCCTCCAGAAAATGTATCACAATCGTCTTGGGGGCAAATTGAAGCCTAAGCCCCATTTTTGCAGTGTTTCTGAATTCCCTTTCTTCTCTCCCCCTCACAAATTAATGAACTAGTAAAAACCTCTTTAAGTACCTTCCGAAAAGCCAGAGAAGATCTTATAGCCAAGTTCTGTTTGTGCTTATAGTTTTTCATTCTTTTCTTCACCCTTCTAATTTATACTCTTGCTAGAGGGAAGAAATTATCTTCTTGTCTCTGAGCTGCTCCTTGGGGAATGGTGCAGGGCCATCACTCTGTGACTCAGCAACCGCACGTTTGCTCTTCAGTTCAATGTGAGGCAGAATGAAAGGGAATTTTCTCCCTGATCGTCCCATGTGTTTGTACCCTCGCATGTTGTGCACATGCAGACACATGCACCTTATTCAGGCATGTTCCCTGTTAGCTCAGCCTGCTGTGAGAGGCAGGCAGAAGAATGTGGACAGTTAAGGCTCTGTCATTATCCGGCCAAAACTAGAGGGAGGATCTAGATAGACCCTTTGCTTCACTGTGACTAAAAACCAGCCAAACCAATTTTACTAAAATTTAGTAAAATAAAAACTATGCTCCCAGGATGAGAAGTTGCATGCCAAATTTCAGGCTGAAGTGAATTTAAATGGCTGAGTTATAAACCTTTCATAAAGGATGTTTTGTCACTCAGTAAAGATAAAGAGACTCGTTTTTTGAAAAGGAAATTATCTAGGCACATAGTCTTTAGTGGGGATTGTTGCCGTTTATTTAAAGAAAACACAATTTTAAATGACTGGGTTTTTGAGTACTGAAAGCAACTGTGTCTGAGCGGTAATTATGTTTCATAATTTTGTTTAGCAAGTATTACATATTATATGAATAGCATCATCATAAAAATGATTAGCATTCATACTATGCAAAATTCTGCATATTAAGAGCTTCACAGTAGTGTCCTGCATACAATACATTTAATGGCTCCAAATTATTACATAATGTGTCAGTCAGAGCTCTCTGCACCTATGTTCCGCCCTGCAGCTCAACTCAGTGCCAGAGCTGAGAACTGGCCTCCCCTTCACACCGGGAGAAAGGGTACTTCCAGCACAGCCTCAGAGAAACCCCTAAAGTTGAGACAACAGCTTCATTGATGATGTTGGTATTTTTTAATTTATTCTGCCAGCCTGGAAAAATACCTGTTAGGCCTATTACTTGAGTGTTGGGATGTGAAACCAAACTTTGAGTTTTGCATGGAGTCCTTGAAAATTATGTAGTTTGTTGACTTTGAATTTTTGCTTTGGTCTTGTATTTGGAGACCCATTGTCTCAAAACGGTTTCCCACCTTGTGATGTTTCAGCAGGGAGACCCACAGAAGTTGGGAATGATGGGACTGGGCTCAGACCCGCACCTGCAGGGACTCACCCTTTGAGGGAGACTTGGTCCTAGAGATACAGTTATAGGGGTCACAAGCATCCTGATGCAAGTTAAAGCTATTTTTAATTGCTACTATACTTGCTTAAAAATATGGGTATGTCCTTTTACTTCTGTAATTTGTTTTTATAATGAACATTTCTTATAAAGTGAAAAATGAATAGATATGTAAATATATACACAAAAAATAAATCATATATGTATATCATATGTTATAATGATATATATATATCATTAATCACAGATAGAGCTGGCCTGGATAAAAGAAGTTGTATAATCACACAGGAACAGATAGATCCCTTTAAGAACATTAACCATGTACCAAAAGCCTGGGAACAAGTGATGACCTAATAGTTAAAACTTACCTAGAAATTTAACTTCCCCAAAATGGTTACCAAATAAATAATGTGTCCAAGCTTGATTCTTTTCCAGACCTCAGAGTCTTAAGATTCTTTTGGTTTGATTCTATAAATGGGTCCCCAGAAAATACAGTAAACAAAATTTGAAAGCTGTTAGTACATTAACTTTCTTTTAGGAGCGTTCTCTAAACCCTAAAGGGTGAATTGCAAGCTTTAACTGTTTTCTGTGTTTTTCTGTTTTTTTTTTAAACAAAGAAGGAGAGGGTCAAACAAGTCTAGACTCCTTTTCTCCCCACAGTGCTAAAGAAAGGGGTAACTTCATTATCCTGCCCTAACCAACTGGAGAGAGGGAGCAACATAGTCTGAGATCACTAGTAAACAATAGCACAGCAAAAGGCGGGTCAATCCTTAGTAACTCTGTGCCACATGAAGCTTTGTCAGCATGTTTGTGGTTTGCATGTGCCCCTTGATTAGTTTAAATCTGGCATTTGCCCATGGGGCAGGAATTTCAACCAATTAAAACAGAAACCTCTTAATCTGTTACTGATGATGCACATCCATCCAGTATTAGTAACAATATTCATTGAACAGTGTTCCACACACTCAAACATACTGATCCTCTGCTGCCTGGATGTTTTCTCATTTTTCTTTGTTTCCCATGACTTCCAACAGTTTATCTCTGGCAGCCTTCTCGCAGCAAGTCATAGAAAGAAGAACGCCTGTTCTGTGTTTCTTTTTCTTCTCTGCCCATCTCCAATCTCTGTTCTGCTTCTGTCTTGTGGAGTCTGAACAGAAGAAAATAAAAGAATCGAGGGTCCATTGCATTTCTTGTATGAGCTCCCCACTGTCACTATCCACCTTCACTGATTCTTACAGAATGGAAGCTTCAGGGTTATAGCACCACATTCAAGACAAAAACAGCAAAAAACAAGTTCTACGTCTTCATGATTAGTCTTCAAAGGAAGAGTGTTTAAAAGAAAGTGCCCAACAATGAGGTGCCCAGCAATCACCGAGTCACGCATAACCAATCAAAATGAGGGCAAGAGTTGGGGTTTTTCTTTAGGAAATGGAGTTCCACATAAGGGATATTTATTTTGAAAATCTAGGCAGTGAGTGGCAGAAATGCTTTTAAGAATCCCAGGTAGCCACATTTTTAGTTTGAAGCTGGAGTATCTCTACGTGAATGTCCCCCTTGAGTGTCCTTCAAAGCAGGTTCCTGTGCTCTGAGAAGAAGGTAAGGGGGTTTGGGGAGACCCTTAGACAGGTTTTCCACATCTCATCAATGTGGCCAAGCCATTCAGGGGCTGACACCAATGAGCCAGGTGCAGCTTTCACGGAATGTGAAAGTGACCTGAGTGATTGGAGCTAGTGGAAGGGTTTATTCTTTAGGGTACTTTTCCTGAGACTGAGTTGTTGCTACTTTTATTTCCACCAAAAAAAAAAGAAAGAAAAAGAAAACGAAAAGAGTAACCAGAGGCAAGTACAGCCCAAGTCATGGAAATGCTGTACAAGCTTCCTTCTATGTGATTCTTGCCTTCCCGGCTATTTATTACATCAGCTTTTTCACATCCAGTTGTGAGCTATAACTTTCTGAGACACAACCATGTGGGACCGGGTAATCACCAGCAGAATTTGTTGGGTTATTTTTATAAGGCATGATTTTCAAGCACATTAGATGATCATCTAAACTGGGTTTAAGTGTTAGCCATGAAAAGGGAAAGGCTGGCCGGCCAGTATAAAAGCTAGTATCAGGGGCCCCTTGGCTCAAAGAATATGAAACACACAAATGAAAATGGCTTGGATTATTTCACAGGATTAGAACATACACCCCTGCCAATAGGAACAATTTGTAAAATAAACATTTTAGATATATATTTCTTAAGACTTTATTAACCATTTTTCAGAGAGAAGGGCAAGGAGAGAGGCAGAGAGGGAGAGAAACATCAGTGTATGGTTGCCTTTCACCTGCCTCCAGCTACAGACCTGGCTGGAGACCCGGCTTGCAACCTGACTGGGGAATCAAACCAGTGACCTTTGTATTTTTAAATGTTGATACTTAAAATACTATCTTTTTAATTTACATCGAGAGCAATTGTTTTTGTGATTCTAATATTTAATGTTAGCTACTAAAAGACATACCAATGTATAATTTTATATATCCTCAAACATAGATTCTTTTGGAAATGAGATAAATTAAAGGGTGTATGTGAAACATCCACCCATATGTCCATTTTCTCTCTTGGGGCTATTTTAATACAGATTTTCTTTATGTGGTAAGACAAAGAATAAAACCGAGTGAATTTACAGATTAACAGTAACAATAAAAGCAACACCATCCCTATTTATAGTGGCCACTGAAAGGTCAGCAGCTCTGAAATATGCATTTTGCATAATATGTAAATAACTTGATTTATTTTCTACCAGGGGCAACACTATTAACGGTGAATTTGAAATTCAAAGCTGTTATTCTCCTTAAAATGTAGCATTTTCTTAAAAGGTAATAATAGGTCCTACTTAATATTGACCACTCTATGAAAACAAAAGAATATGTGGCAACCACAGCCTAACTATCACACTCTTTCCTTTATTCTCTCAACCAGGTTCTTTGGATATGATCTTTCAGATTCCTCTCCTTGTTTCATATTGGTCTCCCCTCTGTAGCCCATGTTTGTTTAGCCTTGGAAAATGCCTTCTGTGTCTAGATTTCTGGTTCATGGCTAGAGTGTTAACAGTCCTGAGCCATCTCTGCCTCTCAGGAACAAATGCAGCCTGCAGCAGCTCAGTGAGGAAAAGCTCATTCTCTTAGGACCACCTTTAAGGAATCTGGGTGTTGATCTCCATTTTCTGTGCTGGACTTGCATATGCTAGGTGGAATAGTCCCTACGATTTGTATGCCACAGAACGAGACAACTGTACTGGGAGCTTTCTTTGGAACAAATTTATGTAATAAGTGATTCCTTATTCAGGGAAAGGACTCAAGTGAGTCAACTCTCTAGTGAACTGCAGTATCATCATTTCATCTAATTCATCCAATTGCTCCCCATCCAAAAATGAATTTCAAGTCATAAGGGTAATATAAGAAAATAAAATATTACTCATATAGGTTCCCATATCTGTAATAGCATTAAAAAATATCTTTGTGCCCTAACCAATGCGGCTCAGTTCATTGGGTATCATCCTTCAGGCAGAAGCAACACCAGTTCGATTCCCAATCGAACCTCATGCATGGGTTGTGGGTTTGGTCCCCAGTAAGGGCATGGGCAAGGAGGCAACCAGTCAATGTTTCTCTCTCATCTCACATAGATGTTTCTTTCCCTCTCTTTATTCCTTTCCCTCTTTCTAAAAATAAAGTTGTTGTTTTTTTTTTTTTTAATTTTCTTTGCATTTATCCTAACACCACAAGTTGAACAGACTAAAAAGTCTATTAAACAAAAAGCACTGGCAGCGGTGGGTGGTGGAAATACTGGAGTGATATTCCCCAAAACATTGTTTTTTGTTTTTCTTTGGTTTTCTATCTGTCTGTGTCTTAACTGTAAGTGCATTTTCTCCTTTTAAAAAATCACTTTTGTCTTTTTTCCCCTATCTCTTCCTTACCTTTCTCAGTGGAAGAGATCTTTACCTTTTGCTGGGTCTTGATTGAAGTAAGAACATTTTATCATTTTATCCAGGAATTGTGGATACTTCCAGGGACATGGAAGGGTCTAACACGCTCCAATCTCAGCTACGCATAGGCAGCTGCACTTTTTATATGCTCTTTTTCATGAGCTATAATTCAGGCAATCACTTCAGCAAATAATATGAATTAAGCTCTCTCAGGCTTTATTTTTGTAAAGCTTCCACAGTTATCAGAATATAACTGGGAATACAAGTAAAATCATAGCAGAAAAGAATGTTAATGTCAAAACCAGAAGGAATTGCCTTTGTTCCCTTAAAGAGATAAATAAGGCAATGGCTGGGCTACATATCAATATCAACAATTACAGTAATACCTACTAATGGACACTATGTAATACTGTAGTATGTGCCATGGATATTATAAATGGCTTGAATTTCCATGCCAGTTGAGCCACTTACTGACTTGAAGACAAGATACTTTTACAAGGATAATAAAAGTTCATGCCATAGAACTGTTTAAGGGTGTA
The DNA here is from genome assembly GCA_004026585.1 of Noctilio leporinus. Lineage (NCBI taxonomy): Eukaryota > Metazoa > Chordata > Mammalia > Chiroptera > Noctilionidae > Noctilio > Noctilio leporinus. Next base: position 87,857 of record PVIW01000414.1, on the reverse strand, counting down.
GAGATAATGTATGAAAAACATACAGGGCATGGGGTAGTTGCTCAATATATGATGAAAAAAAAAAATAACTGGATCCTAATTGGTAAGATACAATGGTGCCTTTGGACTTCATGGCTCCAATGTGTTTAATGTAACCCATTAACGCAGAATTTCTATAGACCATGTTGTGCTTTACTTCTTTATAAAAGAGAAACATGGCAATTGGGCAGAGCCTTACATTCTTATATATAGTTTATTATACTTAATTAAAAATGTGATTCTTGGAAAGACCATGTTCCATTGAGGGTAATGGGGGTAATATGACTTGACACCTGGAAAAAATGTGACCCCTGCCAGAAAAGATGAATTTGAAGGTAAAGCTAGCAGAGAGAACTACCAACTGAATCTTTTTACTATTCTTCTTTCTTCATCCTTTCTCTTTTCTTTTCAGTTTTCTATCCTTAGCAGGAGAAGAACTTACATTGATGTACAAGGAAATAGTCATAACTCAATAGGAAAGTACTAATTGTTCTGCTATAAACTGGCTGATGGAAAAGATGCTTAACTAAACATTTTGCATAAAATTTATGCATACAAATCTTATCTTTATGTTATCTAGATACTGCTGCAGGATTTCAAAACACCTCAGTAAGAAACTCTAATTGTTATTAGCCACATCAATATGATTTTGACTATTGCTTTCAAAAACTTTCCAGCACAAAGTATGAAAAAACTTAGAAACACTAATACTTTATGTCTAATATGTTGGAAGGAAAGAGGTACAAGTGGATCATGAGTTTTGTGCTTGATTATTAATGAAAACCCTATTTACATACAGCATGGATTGAGTAGGCTACCATCTTGAATTTCCTCTGTGAACTGATTTACATTGCCAGCCCTTTTTTTCTTATGTGTTATTGTGCTTGGCAAGAGATTTTTATATTGCATGTGCTTTGAAGAATACACAAATAACACCAAATATATAGTGCATTTACAAAGCTACCAACAATAAAAGCTGGCAAGAGCTTTAAGAAATGTGATTCCCAAGACTTTTATATTTCTAATCATATGCAGAACCAACTGATTTACTTAGCTTCCTTGGCATATGAGATGGAAATTCCCTAACAGGTCCTATGTAGCATTTTAAATTGGCTATCCATTTTAAAGGGTAATAGCTCTTTTGCAATAGAACTAAATGAATTAAATTGTTAGACTTGAGGATTCTGTAAATTCATATATTTTTATTTAAACTGCATTCTTAAGTGCTGATTTAAGCAAATATTTATTCAGCTCCTACTATGTGTTTGTAATTTTTCTGGTCATCGGAGAAACAATGGTGAGCAACTTAAACATAGTACCTGTAATAGTGGTGCTTACAGTCTTTGAGGGGAGTTACGGACAAGTAAATAGGCAATTATAATTAATGTTATGAGAAAAGACAAGCATGCCATGGATTCTCTGGGAAAAACACTCAATAACCCAGACTTAGAAGGAAGCTGATAGCTACAGAGACAGTTTGGAATGAAGGAGAGAACATATGGAAAAACAAGCCAATAATTTTGTTCTTTCCAAAATAACTAAATATGTAGATGAATATTTGCCTTCAAAGCTTTTAATATAAATTTTCAAAGTTTATCAAGAATATCAAGTTTATGTGTACAAGCAATTATTAAGGTATAATGGTCAGACCATTCTTAGTACTTTTGATAAATGTTTATTAATAACAGAAATACATATCAGCCAGTAAAATATTGACTAAAGAATTAATATATTTTAACATCTGAGAGTATAATTTATCATTAAAATTGGTGGCTCCATATTAGCCACATAGTAGGTCCTAAATTGATGGTAGTCAAATATTTAACATGAGAAGGTAGATAAAAATGTATACCATCTAGCAAAAATACCCAACTATTTTAGATCCAACTTTAGCAATTTGTGTTTTGATATCCTATAGACATGCTCTTCAAAAGTTTTTTTTAAGCCTGCTTACTTGAAATTCATGTGAGGTAAAATAACATGAGTTATTAAAAGGTCTTTCAGCAACATGGGGGTTACTTTTCACATCTATCAGGAACCCATGTACTCCCTTAGCACATAAATGGAGTTTTGGTGGGTGAGTTAAAAATTAGTTACCCGAAACCAAATTAAAAATAACTGAGTCATACTCAGATTGGCCATATTTGTCTAGTTTATTTATTTATCTTTTTATTCAAAACAGGAAAGAAACAGGTTTTCCAAACTAGAAAATGTATATCCTCTACTGTCAAATACATGCAGTTAAACACAAATACACAATGGCATCCAAATAACCTGATGTCCAATGGCCCCCAATGTTCCTTATGATCACCTTTCCCTTTCCTAGCCAAGCCACCTCTCTGAGTTCATTTCCCACCACTTTCTCCCTTGTCCACCTTACCTCACTCACTGACTTCCTTGCTGCTTGAATATGCCAAGTTCAGTGTTTTTCATGACTTTTACATTACTCTTCTCTCAATCGGAGTACTTCCTCCACTCCCACATTTATATACTGTTTCTTCTTTGAACCCTCTGATCAAATGGCATCTTATAAGAAGCCTTCCCTGGCTACCAAGGATAAAAGACCAACACTCCTTCCCTTTATTGTGCTGCCCTGTCTCTCCCTAACTTCCTCTTTGCCCAGCTTTATTTTGCACCATTACCCTATTGCCACCTGAAACTCTATACACTTATGTCTTGTTTGTCTCAACAAACCAGATATAAGCTTTGTAAGGGCAAGAATTTTGTTTTATTGTTCTGTCCCCCATCCTAGAACATTGTCAGGCACATTGCAGGTACCCAGAAAATAGGTGTTGAATGAATGAGTGTGAATTGCAGATGCAGGAGATGTCTTTCAATACAGACTTTCTGCAGTCTACGATGCTATACTTACATGGATGATATGGTCTAAGTGATTAAGTGGAAGAGTTAAAAGAAAGATGGTTTCCTCATATTTGCCATTTAAATGTAAGATTGTATTTTCTGTTTATTTTTATAGTACCAAATGCTCACCACTAAATGTTAACTTAGCCTTCTGACATTTTTCCATACCAACTATCTTCTACTAACTAAAATAAATCTACAGATTTTATAATATCATTAAAGGTTATCTTCTTATGGACAATATCAGTGTATGCTAGACATCCAGAAGCCATAGACTATGATCCAAACACAATAATCATCAAATATTTATTGACTATCCAGCTACAAGGGGAAAAATACCTCCGATATAGTTAAATTACTCTATAGAGAGACAATTTCTCCCCTGTTCCACACTTGAAGGAGAAAGTGTATATTCTTTATTTTCCTTTTCTTCATACCCCAGAACTTCATATTTCCTGTGGAAATTTCATATTTCCCATGGAAATTTCATATTTCCCATTTGTTGACTTTGAAAAGTTTCTCCCATTCAATTGTGAACTTTCTTGAGATCATTGTTGAGAAAAGTTGAATTTAACTATTAGCTTTTAAAATTTAATCAGTCCAAAAATATCAACAGTAAACTCAAATTGAAAAAAATAAGTTATTTTGTTCTGAAGTTATATAAAAGAGTCATCTCTACCTTAACACATGAACTGCTATGGGCCCAATGCCCATTAAGGATTACAATGTCCATTTAATGGAATATAAATAATGTTTGGGCTAACCTACTTCTACGTAAAGATGTAAGAATAATTCTGGTGTAGTTTGGATGATAGTGCAAATGGAGAACATAGGGATAGACTGCAATTCTTTGGTTACTGGAGAGAAGATAATAGAGAAAAAAAAGCTCTTATTACAGAATTTGCTGCTTTTCAAAAAGATGTAACTCCAGTAATATCTATTCATGACCAAATAGAAATACTATAGACTGCCATCTTGTGGAATTTAAAAAACTGGGCATTGAATTAACTATGTATAGACCTTGAAATTTTCATGTCTCCTCATTTCTGGTCAATGGAACCTGCATAATATTTTCAATCTTTTTGATCCTAAAGATGGTTACTCCCTCTTCTCACTTTGTTCCCTGAATTGCTCACAGTATGGTTGCTTCCTAAGCATGGTCAGATTATTTTTTTTTATATTATATAACCAGCAGTCAGAGGCTTTGTAAGTTTTCATCCTCAGATAGAATTCCAATTCAATTTAAACCTCTCCATCTCCACTCTGGAAAATGCTGCAACCATAGAACATGGAATCTCTTTTCGATTTTATAGGGTTCTGGTTATCTAGTTTTGTCCTGCAAAGTTTTCTTACTAACTTTCTTTGTCTACTAAATGACCCACAGACATGGACACCAGTGTGGGCATTGACTTGGAAGCTGGGGTGGTATGGGGCAGGAGAGAGCAATGGGGAAAAATTGGGACGACTCTAATAGAACAGCAATAAAAAAATATTTATTTCAAGACAGGTAACTTTTCCATGACTATGCTATTCTCTTTCATTTCTGGTTTTAAATTTGGTTTTCTTTTGTTTCTGCACTTCTTTTGTTTATGGTGCACATACATACATGCTCACGTTTCTTGTGATATATATATAGTTTCCACTTTTGGTGTGTGTGTGTATGTTGGGGGCATTGTTTCGGTCATTTTTAAGACTAAGCCTCTCCCTGTCTACCCTCTGACCCCCATCAGGACTCTGAGACATGAAAGTTGCCACCAAGGGCTTGTCCATTAAAGTGCTTGGCTTGCCATGAAGAAGTTTGCTAAGGTTTTATTCAACATGTTACTCTCAAAGCATAGAATATTGTCATTGTTCCTTCAGGAAGGGCAGTCTACATTCAGGTTCCCAGGTTTTCCACACCATAGCAAAACCAGCAGAGAACCCTTTGCAGCTAAAAGAGCAGGACAACATTTCTAAGCCCTGTGCTCAGGAAAGGAGCCACCTGCTTGCTACTGACTTCAGAACAAAATCATAGGTGTGTCCCTATAACTATATGATAGGTGATCACTTTCAGGTAAATTACCAGGTATCAACAGGAGTGAGAGCTGGTTTCCCCTCAGAACTAGAAACAATGAAAGTGATGACTAAAAACAGATTGTAGGGTTATACTAAGGAAGGAGAGTAAGTTTGAGGAGGGCTAGCTAGCAAAAGCCAAGTTTATTCAACATGTCATTTTACACCACCTAGGTCCAAAAGCCACCGGGAAGCATCCTTTCCTTTCACCAAAAAGTGCAAATAACTCCAGGTGACTTCTCAGTGCCCAGGAAGCGGGCACACAAAACACAGAATAGCTGGGCTGGCCACAGTCCTCCACTCTCCTCTCAGGGACTTGAGGAGATGGAGAGGCGGCTTAAAGCCATGAAGGACAGAACAATGTGACACTCTTACTGCCCAAGTGAAATCCCCAAGTGAAATCAAGTATGATCTTTTTTTTTTTTTTTTTTTTTTTAAGATTGTACTTACTATTTTCAGAGAGAGAAGAAGATAGAGAGGCAGGGAAGGAGAGAGACATCAATGTATAGCTGCCTTTCAACTGCCTCCAGCCACAGACCTGGCTGGAGACCTGGCTTGCAACCTGGTTATGTACCCTGGCAGGGGAATCAAACCAGCGACCTTTGGGTTCACAGGCCGGCTCCTTATCCACTGTGCCAGCAGCCAGGGCCAAATATGATCTTTTTAATGTGTGTTTGAGTCTTCTCATGACCCATACAATTTCCTAGGCTTTCCTGTGGGCACTGCTGAGAGAAGATAAGGTTCCCATCGACATGGGGTCAGAGGATTTTTGAGCATAGGAATCTATAGCTTTAGCCATTTTTCTTACAAGACTGAGGTCACCCTCATCCCAGGGTTGCATCCCTTGTCAGACCAACAGGAGACCTGTGGTCTCTGTCTTGGAGATCTCGTTTATGGAAAGGTGATGCGCTGCCAGTCCTGTAAGAGTTATGTCACTGATTGAGAGGCTGGTGGCCTGCTTGTCCTTCTCAGAACAAGTGTGATTTAGCTCAATTGAACCTTAAACAGTTATTTGACCTGATTTTTTAAAACTATGTCCTGTATATACGTAGAAGGATTCAGAAGTCTTACTATTAACATTGTTGTTTGCATTGTTATGATTCTTAATCATATATTGCTTTGTGTTATCTGTTGACAAAGTAAGTGCCTTATGTTAGTGACTCCTTTGAACTTTTTTTTTTCATCTTCATAGCACTTTTTGGTTTTTTATTATTTTATTTTATTTTATTTTTTTAAATTTTATTGTTGTTGTATTACATCCATCCCCTTTTTGCTCCCCTCTGTCCCCCTCCTTTGAACTTATTTATCTTTTTATATTTTAGTATCTGATTTCTGAGAACAGAGTATAAAGTCCTCAAGAGCAAGAAGAGAAGAGAATCTAAGAACTATAAGGGACCTGAGCAAACATTTGGCTTCCTATTTTACCTTCTCACCCATTTCATTTTGCAAATGAAAAGCAGAGTGTCCAGGGACATTAAATGATTTGCCCTAATCTGGCAGTAGCTGGTAGCAGACAGAACTAAGGCGTAGATCTTTATTTTAATCTCACTGTCCACTGAAGCTCTTTTCTACTTTCTTCATGTACAAAACAGCTGTGTAATTTTGTGCTTAATTATGTGGGTTTTCTAGTCTGGAGATTTAGATTAGGGTACCTGTGTATGGAGATGACTTGCAGTTGAGGAGGCCAGAAGGAGGAGGTGGGCCTTCATCTGTACTTTGCCTAATTTAACAGGGATTTGGAAGGAAGGAGGGACAGTTCTCTTCACTGGTCTTTAGTGCTCTTGCCAGACTACTGGACTAAGTGACTGGAGACTTTCTTTAACCATGCAATGAAAGCAGTACCTCTCTAAGGTCCTCAGGACATCCTGAGCTATGAAACCAGAGGTTTGAAGCCCCTCTCTATCAACGGTTAGGTTATTAGAGTCTCTTGTGCCAATTTCAATGTACAAGAAAGGGTTGTTGTGATTCCTAAGTTAGCCCTATACCAACTATATATTTATTTTTAAATGTGAACCATGGCATCATACTTAAAGTCTACTCTCCAAAGAAAGCTTTGATGTCCTGAACCTATGTGTACACACACACTTTTCTCTCCCCTCCCCCAGCACACCCCAGGATAATAGGAATCAGAAGGGTCTGATGAAGAGAGAGAGCTCTCAGGACATGCTCCTCCATGAGAACGGTGCAATTTCCAGCACCGCTGCAGTAGTGCGGTGCGGTGTGCAGTTGGAAAGAAAAGCAGTTTGTTCCCAGCTAATGACGGCTGTGGGTTCTGAAATGAGGCACAGCAGGTGGTATGGTGGTACTCAATTTTCAAAATCTGTGCCCTAAAATGTGTTTGCTTAAACCCTGTCTCCCCACCCTTTAGGGGCCTCCACATCCATCAAAACCAGACCCCAGGAAAGGAACGCAAAGATTCCATTTCTTACCGACGCTTTCACAATTGCCACTATGATTCAGAAGAGATTGTCTAGAAAGTTCAGTAGCCAAAAGTTACCTCCTTCTCTCCAGAGTGATGAATTAAATCACTTCTAGTTCCCAAGGGGGTGGAAACTGGAAACTGGCTTTGCCCAGGTATCAACAATAACTTTGGAAAGGACATGCAATTCCTCCTGGCCATGACTAATGGCATTATGTCATAGGAATTTATTTTCTCAAAATAATACATGGGTAAGGTGAGTAAGGTGTTCATAATGTCACTCACTGTCTGTTTCTGAAAGCCATGAGTGAGGTAAGAGAAGTTTTCATTTCTTGCATGCTGGAAGATTTTAAGCTTTTTGAGTTGTGTCTAACAAAGTCTTTGATGGACTCTATATAACCTGCATTGTGCCCCATTTAGGAAAAATAAATGTGTGGCATATGTTTGTTAGAGTATTATTAGTAAGGTGTTTACAAAACTGCAAAGGAAAGGATGGCCCTTCAAACAAATCAACTGATGGTTTGAACATTCTTGACCAATATGTCAAACGTGTATTCTGAAGTTTTTTCTATTATGTTTTTCAGTGGTAACTTAGGCATAGGTAGAGAGGGTACTGAGGCAGGGTACTTCCAGAAATTCTGAGGGGTTTGTGTTGTGTGGTTTTGAAGCTGATGCTGAGTGTATCATTTACCAGAAACTCTCAGTTTCATAGTTTCTGCACATTAAGAGTATTGTCTTGCTTCAAGGAGAAAGTATTCAGCACAGCTCTGGGCCCTGAGGAGGTGGGAGCCACATACCCAAGGGGAGAAGCTGACAGCACCCTTGTGAATTCCACATACTTAACCAAAAAGCATCAGAGTCTTCAAATCCAATGCATTATCTTTCCATATAATTCAATCACCTGTTATTTTATTGCTCTGTTTGATTTGATTAAAACCTCAGCAATCAAATCATTTGTATTGTAAATTATACAACTTCCTATTTTTATTTCCATCACTTTTGATCCCTTAAGGCATGTTTCACTGGATAATTCAATTACAAGCTCTTTTAGAAAAATTGCAATTTAATCAATAAGAAGCCCAAAATTCTAAAAAGAAGGAAAAAAAATTAAAGAACATAAAATAGCATGAAAATCTCTATTTTAACAGGTCTGTTTGGTGACACATTGGCACAACTCTTGGGTGTGCTATTATATCATTTTTGGTAGTTAGATACATGATTCTTACCAGTTCCTTGTTCATGAAAAAAAATAATGTGATGGATAAAAACTTGATTAAAATGGACAGAGGCCTGCTCATGGGTAGCCAGTGAACTGCACTGAGAATACTGGATGAAATCCATAAAGTACCCAAACTGAAGAAAGGCCAAAAAGATAGAAGCATTCTTTGGTATCAAGACTACTTGTTCTATGAAAAGAACCATAGTTTTCATATAGGGTGTCTCCTATAATAGCAGATACTTTTGCTTTTCCAATATTGTAGTTCAGTGCTTCTCAAACTTGAACGTGCATCAGCATTACAATGGAGGGCTTATTAAAACTCATTTGCTGAGATTCACTCTCAAACATTCTGAATCCTTGGGTCTGGTCAAGCTTCCAGTTTATACTCAGGGTGCTAGGTGACCTTGCATGATTTGAGTAGCATCATTCTATGTAGGAATTACTTTTAAATAGCCCTTCCACTTTTTTATTAGCCTCTCTGATTACCAAGGTAACAGAAGAATATGCTACCGGAAGTGAACAACACAAGCTGTTTAGTCCTCTTTCTGTGCTTCTTGTTTACAGCATTTTCAATACCATCCTAATTTTTCATCTTGGATTCAAGCTGGTTGGCTCCATGAGTGTATCAATAGTTTTTCCAGTGAGGTCAGTATAATCTGTGACACAATATGAGCTTTCCTGCCAATACACAGGAGTGCAGAAATCCATTCGGCATCTTAGAAAAGTTTTGTAGGACTATGCAGCATTTCGGCTTTGATCTGAAATGAGATGAAGCTGACATTAGTCATGTATTTTACTTTAGACAGCTACTTCCAGATTTGTCGGATCAAGATATCTTATAAATGACTCAAATGTTATAACAAATGGTTCAAACCTCATGGCATTTGTGGAAAACAATTTAATGGGGTCCCCGAGCAGCTACAGGATAAAGAAATTTGAGTTATGAACTCTAGCAGCATTTTGATGTGGGTTTGCATTGCAGTATGTCTCTGTGTATGCTAAGAAGTGTTTCTCTCCCTGCAGGAGGACTTCTGGTTTCTTGTGTGGCAAGGTCAGAAACAAACAGCTTGCATTTGCTACAACTAGGCAAGGAATTTATTTCGCATAGATGTGAAACTATTATGTAGAGATTCAGATATTCTTGTAGAATTATAAAGACGGAACCAACTTCAAATAGCATCAATTTTAGTGGCCTTATTTGGTAGAAGAGAAAAAATATACAGCCTGGTGCTGTATATTTTAGAAGGTTTTGAAAGTGGATTTCAAGGTAGAGTCTCATGAAAAGTGAATTGTTACACCAGCGTGTTTGTAACCTTGATGCTCCCTGCTCAGCACAAAGAAATTTCAGTTTGAATCAATGAATGGAAAGCTCAGCTTCCTAGCACACCTGTCTTTCTATTTAGTGGGTGATGGAGCTTAAAAAAGGAGGCATTAGACCTCTTTAGCCACTAGTAGAAGGATTGTAGGGCACCTAGCCATATAGTAGTGCCTAGAATGGGTAAATATACTTGGCATTAGGTTTAACAGGAAATCAATAAATGTTTTTATTTCATTATTCATGAGCTAAGATCATGAGACATTAGGATATTTCAAATTCTAATGAGTATCTAGTGAGGACTACACACGGGCTGATCTGAAGTAGCCTGCTTGGCAACAAATGGATGTTCTATTATAACTTGGTCAGTCTGACAATAACATAAAAATACAAGCTATTGTTTATGAAGTACTATGTGCCAGGCACTGTACTAAGCACTTAGCATGATTTGTTTTCTTGTTCTCTTTTAATTGTTACAAATTCTTCATAAGTACAATGGGTATTGGTACTAGCATTATGTAATGCTATTAGTGCTATCATTATCCTCATTCTGCAAATGAAGAACTGTTAGCTTAGGGAAAAGTCAAGTAATTTGCCCAAGTTCACGTAGCTAAGAAGTGGTAAAGCCAGGATTAAAAACTAGGTCTTTCCATCACTGAAATCTGTCCAATTTCCACTAAATTCTGCTGTTTTCCAAGGGAATAGGAAGGATTATGTTCCTGTGAATGGGAGTTGAGTACAGATCTAAGTTAAGTGGGCAACTGGTTCCTTCCTTCATGTCTTTTAGCTTTTGCTGCCCAATTGTACGACAAAGAAAAAGCTCACACTGTGGCTTTTTATCACTTGTCATAAAATGTTACTTTCTTTTTGCTAGTCACAATGAATGTATTTTAATATGGAGAAAAAGAAGGATTGGAAGGAGTTAGAACCAGTGGGAGGAAAAGTCCGCCTGTCCAGGCTTGATGAAAAAACATGTATTTCAGGCTCAAGAGTAATTGTTGAAGAATTCTGCATTCTAATAAATTCATATCCACAGGGAGCAGTTTGAGAGAGATATGAGTAGGTCACAAGTAAAATGAGTTCAGTAGTCTCAGCATAATCTCCATTGGACATTAACCCACTCACACAGTTGCAGTACAATTATGTCCATGTCCAAGTTAGTGTCTGCTTCCACTCAGGTGATCCTCAGGATTAAATTAACAAGGAGCATCAGGTCATCCTGAAAGCACGTAGCGGTAACCCCTGTATAAGGAATAGTACCTTGTCAATGGAGCTTCGGTAGGTGCACGGGACTGCTTGTCCCTCACCCATCTGTGTGTGAGTCCAACTTTCTGTGCCTCTCAAATAGATGAAAGTCTGCTCTTCACATTTTCAGACTCTCAGCCAAGTGAGAGTATCTGAGTCCTAAATAAATGCTATGCTGGTTGTATCTGCTTCCCAAGTTATATTGATTTGGATATGTGAACTTTACTGAGAATATTTTGTTGCCCAAATTGGTTATGTTGCTTCCCTCAGTGAATATTCTCCCCTTAAAAAGGCATAACTAAATTAATTAGGAAACAAAATCCCCTGAGAAGTTAAGATTAATTTATTTTACCTAATCCCATGAAGAAAGTTCCACAAATTTTAACAAATTAAATTTTAAAATTTAACATGAAATTAAGGAATTATACTATGGAATTAAGTTCCATCAAATGACTAAAAGACCTTATTGTAGCTTATTCTGAAAACTTGCCACTCTAAAGAACTTTTGAGATTGAACTGATGTACCTGTGATTACTTAATTATATGATTATTATAAACTACTGGATAAATCATCCATTAAAGTCATTTTTAATTTAATTTAAATCATGACAGTTCTAGTTGACTCAATTCACATGATTTAGGAAAAAACTGTAGAATATATTAAGAACCTAATAGTGGCAGCCTTCTGCCAATAATTTTAGAATCTTAGATGTTTAGGGCTAAAAGGAACTTCCTATTTGTCCAATTCCATTTTATAAAAAGAAAATTATGGCACAGAGATCATGACTTGTCCAACATTACACAGCTATTCAGTGACAAAGACCCAGATCTCTTTATTTTTAGGTTAATTCTGGTTTCATCAGGCCAATTATTCTTATGGTTTTTTTCCAACTTAAAGATTTTTATTTATGATTTTCAGAGAGAGAAGAAGTGAGAGAGGCAGAGAGGGAAAGAAACATTAATGTGTAGTTGCCTTTCACCTGCCTCCAGCCATGGACCTGGCTGGAGACCTGGCTTGCAACCTGGTTATGTGCCCTGGCTGGGGAATTGAACCAGCAATCTTTGGGTTTGCAAGCCACCTCCTTAGCCACTGCGCTACCAGCCAGGGCTCTTTTTTCAACTTTAATATGCATGTGTGTGCATGTGTGCATGTTCAGACTCACACAAACATATACAACATGGCTACTGTCAAGCCTTTTACATACTCCTAGGTTATATCCAGGGTTACATGCAATTCCCAGCATTCTGGCAACAACTGCATCCCATTCCTTTGCAATCAGGGAAACATATGGAATGGAAATGAATGAAAGTGGCATCATGAGAAGAATTATTTTAAATGGGCAGATTTATATACATCATAAATACACAAATAGTTCTCAACTTAGAATTGTTTGATGATAGTTCCACTTCAGGATGGTGCAAGAGCAATACACATAATACATTAAATGAGCTATTCAACACTTTATTGTAAAGCAGGCTTTGTGTTAGATGATTTTGCCTAACTGTAGGCTAATGTAAGTGTTCCAAGCCTATTTAAGGTAGGCAAGGCTATGCTACGATGCTTAGAAGGTTAGGTGTATTAAATGCATTTCTAACTTTACAATATTTTCGACTCACACTGGTTTATGGGAATATAACTCCGTTGTAAGTCAAGGATGACTTATGTATGCCTATTAAATGAAAATATAATATTTTACAGGCCTTGGTACTCAAACTCTTATTAATAGAAATTATTAATAAGACTCATTAGATCAGGGGTCAGTTACCTACAGCCTCTGACAGCAAACTGGGTCTGCCACCTTTTGTACGTTTGTTTGTTTACAAATAAAATTTGAATATTTTACTTGCTATTTTCCCACTGCAGCAGCAGAGTTAAATACATGAACAGACCCTATGGCCCACAAAGCCTAATATATTTACTATTTGGCCTTTTACAGAAAAGAATTGCTTATCCCTGAATTAGACTATTCTTCTAACTCAAGGAACATACAGTCGTATTTTTTGTTTTGGTCTCTTAAGCCCATCTTCTAGAAAGTTTCCTAGAATATATTGCCCTTCTTGGATCACCTCCTGTCTCTCTTTACACTTTTTCTATCCATTTTTCTCTCTGTTCTTAAAGAGCTTTGTATTTTATTTACATGTCCCCAAAGACTGTTATAGCACACTAAAAAATGTCATATTTGGTAACTAATATGGATGCATAATTATGCACATAATATAAGGAAAGTTGAATAATAGTAGCTAACCCTTATTTAACACTTTTATGAGGCATTATAAAAGACACAAACATAATGAATCCCACACATCTTTTCTAGGCCTGCCAAGTAGATACATATTTATCAAGCCCATTTTACAGATGAGACAACTGAAGTCACTCAAGGTTACCTAATTCATTCTAGAAGTCAAGGGCAGAGTTGGGATTTGACACAAAACTTTCATTTCCAGAGCCTATGTGTTTACCTTTTCTTTGGCACTATACTTAATGTCACAAAGTAAAACACATATTGAGAGAATTAAACATCTTTCAGTTAAATGTTCCCAGTTTCCTTTCAAGGGAGGGTTCAAAAGAGCCCTTTGGATTTGAAAAGGAGAGAGTTTTCTGTCTTGGTGTGCTTCATTCTACCACCACTTTCTGAGCACAAGGGTCTCCTCTCTATCTTCCCAATGAAACTACATGTTGTGGAATAGGTTGTAGCTACATAATTCTTTCCCCTGTGGGAATAAAATATAACTAAATATAGAGGGTGGAGGTCTAGAAGCAGATTATCTAAATTCAGGTCCCAGCTCTATCAATATCTGTATGCCCTTAGGAACCTTCATTTCTTTATCTTTAAAGTGGAGCTAATGATAACAAACACCCATAGAGGCATTGTGCTTCTTTAATAGTTAGATATGCAAAGCCCTTATAGCAATAAACCATGGTATATAGTAAGTTCTTGATATTGGCTAAAAATCATGATGGTGGCTGTGATGATAATATTAAGAATTCTTATCACCCTGGCTGGTGGCACAGTAGATAAGGTGCCAACCTGTGAACCCAAAGGTCACTGGTTCAATTCCCCAGCCAGGGCGCACAACCAGCTTGCAAGCCTACTCTCCAGCCAAGTTCGTAGCTGGAGGCAGGTGAAAGGCAACCATACATTGATCTCTCTCTCCCTCTCTACCTCTATCCCTTCTCCTCTCTCTAAAAGTAATAAATAAAATCTTTTTTTTTAATACTAAAAAAGAAAATTCTTAGGAAGAGTTAATATGGAATCTTACTAATTGCCCCTTTCTGCCTAACCTTTGGTGTTTCTTCAGCATAAAGAATACACAGGTGGTCAGCTGCTGAAAGAAAATTTTCCTCCATTCTCTCAAGTCACCCACAGCATTCTATATCCAGATCTTGGTCTTTCAGATGGATTTGTTTAGTTTACCATTACCAAGGCAGAGGAAGGGACCGTATTGAATACAAAGGCAGTAGTGAATAAATATTAAACAATTCTGACATTGTTGATGGAGGAAATGCTGTGGCTTCTTGCATTAGATATCTGTTATTGACTTCCTGTGCTCACTGAAAACCCCCCAGTGGTTTTGAGGGAATAAACACAAACACGGGAATGTTCATGATGTCAGCCAACTTCTAAATCAGGTAATTATATTTTGCTTATCTTAATTGGATTTCTGATAGGTTCTTCCCGACTCTTCCTAAAACAGGCGTCAACAACCTCTAACAAATAGGCTCAATTCAATCCCTCTGAGGTTCCCTGAAGTCCATTTCCACTTTATCAGGAAACTGTTGAAATGATAGTCATAAATATATTACATTTGCATAGTGCTATACAGTTCCACATGTGGCTTTCATGTGAATTCTGTCGTTAGACCTTTACAACATCCTGGAGTTCTGGAGGAATGACAACCTACCAGTATAGTAAAAGGAGTCCCGGGCAGAGTTTCCCATGGGTGTCTTGCTGTTTCACGTTTCCAGTCCTTTGCTTCAGCTGTTCTTTCTTCTTAGAACAACCTCCTGTCTCCCCTGCTTCCTTACCTTCAAAGCTTCTCCCTTCAAGGTTTAGCTTGGCCATTATTTCACTTAGGGAAAGTTCTATGGCAGCCCTGTTAGTTTACCACTCCTCTTTACACTTCGATCATGTCCCCATGGTATCTAGGACTCGAGTCCCTTAGTGTATTTCCCATATTCAGTCACCATTATCTCTCCATTTTCCCATCCAACACTCACTGCCAGCCTTACTCTGAGCACCTGCTGTGTGATACAGCTCTTTGTTTTCCATTGACCTTTTCATTCCCAGCACGTGGCATACAGTAGGTGCTCAGTAAATGTGTAATGTAGGGAACACAGTCTGATTCTAAATTCTGGACTGTCCCCTGAGCCAATAGAAGCACCCTCCTGCCAGCCAAAGGCAGCTGTCAAACATCACGTTGTGCCAGACACTATAAAGTGAAACCAGATGAAACAATTCCTGACTGATGGCAAAGGATGGTATCACTCACTTGGGGAGTCGTAAATGAAATGGCTGAAGAATGCTTTCATGATGTGACATATCAAGTCCCACTTCAGTGTACACATGCTAAAAGGATTTGGGCAGCTCAGTAAGCCAAGGAACCTTGTAAAAATGGGAGGTTTTCCATTGGGTTACTCAGAACTTGCTGCAGAGGCTCTGTAGGCAAACAGCCAGGGAAAAGGGAAATCCTAAGGGAATGGGAATCAATTCATCTAGGTGGAGATCAAGGGTGAGGAGGATTTTCAATTCAGGGAGAATAACTGGATTTGATATTAGAATTGCAGTGCTCAAGTAAGTGTGCATGAAGATAACCCTAGAGCATGACCCTGCAGAACCCTCATCATTTCACCGTGCTGGAATCCAGGAGTGAACAGGGCAGGGAGCCACGGGCTCTCTTGTGGCACCTAGCACCCTGCACTGGCTCTCTTTCCCCTTTCTACTCACACCATGCTAGGGGTATACAGATGACAAGGGTTTGTGTGTGTGTGTGTGTGTGTGTGTGTGTGTGTGCATCACTGTGCCTTTGCTAAAAATACAGTTTCTTCAACCTGGAGTAAATTATCCTTCCTCCACACTTTTCATCTCTCTAGAGGATGCGTGCATGTTCATCACAACTCAAGTCTCTGACCAGCCTCACCCTGACAGAGCTGGTGTGCTTTGATTTCACTCTCCTTTTGTGCTAGTTTCCTTTTTGATCCTTCTCATCAGACTACTCAGCCTCAGTATCTCAGAACCCTCAGAACCTTTTCTGAGCTTTGTTTGCTCTTTTTCTTCTCCGCTTCTACTCCCAAGCTTTCCTCTGCTTCCCTTGTCGCTTTCCTGGGTCGCTGCCACAGATGTGCGCTCCTTACACTCAGCACCTGCTGCCTACTTTCCAGGGTCCACTAAGTCACCTCACGATCTGCCAGCTCCCCTGGCCTTCACCTGTGGGGTTGAATAGTAGAGCTGGTACAGGATTTGCAGTCAGGCCATGTACATTCCGATTCAGGCTATATAACACAGAACCACTAAATCCTCTAAACTGTAATGTGCTCATATGTAAAATGGAAATGATAGTACAAATACATGTCTTGTAAGCTTGTTGGTAAATTGAGATATAAGGTACTTGAAGCATAAATACTTGGAAAGTGGTTGCTTACCCCGTCTTCCTCGCAGACAAAATACAGCAGGTCCTTGACTAACATCATTTCTTTCAATGTCATTTTGTTGTAATGTTTATGAGATGCTATAGGAATGTCACTCTTGTTTATATCAATTAGCCTATAGTAAAATTAGGTTTGTTATACATCCTTTTGCCACAGTTCTAAGAACCTGTTGACCTTGTAAAGTGAGAACTTGGTGTAGTGATTATATTTGTATTGCATTTTGGCAGACTATACATTGTAAACTAACTGGCACCTACGTTTTATTTGAATCCAAATAATGCCAGTGCTTCTTGCAGTGACCCAAAGTGGCTTCACTGAGCTTGACAGTTATATTTTTGGGATGTCCATTTCTAAGTTGGGACCCATCTCACCTCCAGCTCAGGGTTTCATTCTCCTTGTACATGAGCTCATGATCATGTTCGTGCAAGAGAAGTGGTAGTCAGATCTGAGGCTTCACCAACCTGTCGTCCCCCCTCAGCATCTCTCCCCAACTTCTCGTTGAACCATTGGTTGGATTGATCTACTGAACTTTGAGTTGTTCTGGTGTTGTTGTTTTATTCAGAATTAGAGGAGAGTGGACGATTGGACCAGGGTTGAAACTCTGAGCTACCACTATAGTAAAAAGGTCACCTACCCTTGCCCTCAAAAAAGAGTGAGTGTTTCTCCTGGTTATATAGTTTCTGTGCCTCAGAGTGGGCAACATTTTACTGGTGGATAATAAGGTGACCCTTACATATTGTTTATGCCAAGAAACCACTTTGAGATGAAATGTGGTCCATTAATCTCAGATGTTGTGCATGCCTCTTTACTGTCTGAGTTCAGTTGTTTTGTTTAATCTGCTGAGGAGGGTTTGTTTTTTTTTTTTTTTTTTTTTTAAATCTGTGATGAAATAAGAATTCCACATTTACTGTGATTTATCTGTGGGAAGAGGAAAAGTGAAACTGGAAATGTTTTTCCATAGGAAATTTGTATAAAGTTCTGTCAGATGGTGTCGTTGAAAATGGAATGGGCAGGAAAGATGAGGAAGTGATAAGTGGCTTTCAAGTTTGTGAACTGAATTGAGTTTCAATTATGACAACAGTTAAACACAGTGATTTTTCTGTATTTCCAAGAATAAAAGCAGCACAATTATTTCTTCTGCATTGCCTGATAATCTCTAACAATTTATCCACTTTCCCTTAATGCCTCCAAAATGGTCAAAGAGTTATGCACAGCCAGCAACGTGTAATAAAACGCCCAGCATCGACACGGCTATCGAGTGGGAGGCGAGGCGAGGCTGGGAAAGGGGCTGGGTACTGTACACATGCATCAATCAATAAGCAATGCCGAATGCTGCTGGATAGTCATTTACCCTTGACAAAACAAGCAATGATAATTGGATGATAATGTGGTAATTTACCTTTATACATTGTACCCTTGTTGGATTTTTAGAGGTTATTGTTGTATCTGATAAATTTTAGGGTAGAATTCCAGCTTTTTCCAGCGCAAGACCAATGTTAGCTAATGCCTCCGCATTTTGCTACTGCGTCTTTCAAATAACAAGATCTTACAAAATTAGCCTTTACATTGTATTTGTTTCTAGTAAGTCAGACGCTAGTTTTCAAGGTGCTTTTCTATTCTAGGGAGATCTGTGCAGCACTTAACCTACATTAGACCTAAGAGGTCCGAGGGTTCTTCAGAAGACAAAGAATTTCTAGATACTTTCCTTGAGGATGTGTCAAGGGCAATACAGACAAAAGACTGATGTCTCCTTTAACAGCTTGATAAGTATCTCAGGATATTCTGCAGGAATCAGTTCTGCCTCTACAAAGTGCTGTATTCCCATTCAGCGTGATATGGCTGAATATGTGTGTGCTCCGTGTAACAATGGTGAAGACTTATCTTTGCCCTCAGGGCTGAGCGCTGTAACACTGCTCAAGTGATAGGCTTGATAGAAGTGACGATTTGAAGAGATGATCGCCTTTGAAAAAAAAAAAAATAATAAAACCAACACATTAGAGATGTATAAGAATTAAAAATGTGGCGCTCTGTTTATCTGGATTTTATAAGTTCCAAAGGCATTTCTATGTGCAGTGTCAAAAATCCCTTGTAAAAGTAAAGTAAATCATTCTTGTATTGACCATTTTTTTTTCATGTTGTTCTATTGAGACATCTTCCCAACTGAGTTTCTTATTGAATTGTATTTCTATAAGGGTATTGTAGGTTAGCAGCACATTTTTATGATACACAAAAGATGTGCCTTCTGAATTTCCAATGCCTCGCATATTGTTCCCCACAGAAGAAACATCTTGGAAATGCTAAATAAATCAAAACAGAAACACTTGGCTCTTGACTTGCTTCTGGTGCTTTTTTTCCCTCTCGGTTTACTTTGGCTGAAATATCCATTACGATCCATCTTACCTATTTGATTAATTTGTAATAAATTCGGCCCTTTGGAAATCTCTTGCTGCATTTCTAGCTGGGTTCCTCTTGTAGAGGATTTAGTTAATATGTGTCTCTGTGTACCCGTATGGATGAAAATTTAATATGCTTTAGAAGCCTTTAAAAACATGCACGTGCATAGTGTTTGCTCTGAATTAAGTGCTCATATTTGACATAGCCTTGTGGTAAAAATCCATACACGTATGGGCAGACAAAAGAATTTAAAGGAGACTTTCCTTCAAAAATTGATGTGACATGCGATACCATTTCAGGGGGCAAAATACCATATTTCAGACAGCCAGTAAATGAAATTATAAATACCAGATTGGAGTCCTTATTTCTTACCTTTAAAACAAAACTTTTTTCTTCTTCTGATGGCCTGCGTTATTTGAAGTGCCATAGCCACATTTCAGGGTTCACCTTCAATTGGATGCAGTCATGTAGTTGTCTCCCTGTGGGTGAGAAATGTTCCTCTCCAGATAACTGTAGCAGCATAGCAGGAATAGTTTGATACAACCTTCTCTATATTATAGCAAGATAATAAAAATGCCTCTACTCCTAACTACCATCATGCACTGAGGAGTGCATAACAAATTCATCTCCAGCTCTTGGAAATAAGATCAGGGTAGAAAATAATACCCCCATTTTCAAGACAAAGGCGTGTAGGCCCAGAAAAGCACATTTAAAAAGGATGTTGTCTTTTATATAGCAAAACTGAGGAAAAGGACATTAGCTACTTTTATTATACGTATTCCACGTTACCTCTCTGCTTATGTTCATCGCCACTGTGTATATTAAGAAAGCAAAGGAAAATTATTTCCCCACGTGTTTTTGTGTGTGTGTGTGCTCACTGAAATGGATAGTGCTTGCTTGAGAGGGGGAGGGAAAGACAGGTTCATCGGCGTGTACTATTCTCTGATTCCTAATATGAATGTTTTATATCTATGTGGAGATATGTGATTGTTGTGTTTGCTAATTATGTCTGATAGGTCTTTCTTAGCTCTTTTACTTTCTTAGAATGTCCATATACTGTAGATATGGGCCAAGTGACAATCACTTCTACCCATGCTGACATAGTTGGACAAATACCCTGCCCTTAGGAAGCTTTGTATGAATGATCCAGTAGGAAAAATGAAATAACTCTAGCAATAGATAATGTAAGGCAGGCTAAAGTACATTTGGTATAGATTCTGTGTTTTGGTGATTTATAGGGGGAAGAAGATTCCCATTCAGCCTCAGAAATGCTTTATATATGGATGTGGCTAGATTGGCATAATTATGATAGCCATAGTGGGGATGGAAGATTTAAAAAGAAAACAGCATGACTCAAAGAATGGGGACTAAAAACCTAGGGGATAGTTACAGAAAATAGAGAGTAATTTAATTTGGATTTAATTTGTTATATATCTGGAGGGAAAAAGGAAATCTTGGATATTAAAAAAAATACCCTGGCAAAGAAGAGACCAGTGAATTAAATTCTGCTACAGAGAAAGCAAATTAACGCCTGCCATTGATCCATGATGGGCTTGCCATAGGGTAGGGGCCACAATAGACCTTCACCTTGAGGCAAGAAAAAGAGAAGAGGGAGAAATGTTATGGATGACCTTGAAGGACAGGCTGATGTAGCTGTATCCCAATGAAACAGATCCTAGTGCTAGACATGCAGCAGCTAATAATAACTCTGTCTTCAATCAAATACCTACTCTCAATGCAGAGAGAATACTGGGAACTCCATTTAGGTTACCTTCTCAAGTTTTGCTCCTGCTTATCCATTGGATCTCCACTTAAATGTCACTTCTTCAGAAACTCCTGCCTTACCCCCCCCCCCCACTGAAAGTGCCACCCTCTTCAAGGCCTCCTCACCCTCTACAGTAGCACCCCATGCCTTCCTTTTGTAACTCTTAATGTAAGTTTTAATTGCATGTGTATTTGTTTATAAATATGTGTTTCTGTCTCCTGCTAAACTAACTCCATAAGGGCAGGAACTAGTTCTCTGTTGTTCAGCATCTTATCCATTGCCCACAAGTGACTATATGTATTAGGCCATTGGAAATTGGTTAAATGTTAATATACCTGACAACCTAATGAATATATACCATCATTTTCATTTTACTACAAAGGAAATTAACATTCAAAGAATTACTTGCCCCCATTAATTAGTAATAAACAGAACCTAGATTCCCACTCAGTCTATATGACTAAAGCTCATGGCTTCAGCCTTGGTGTATCATTCCTTATAAGAAGATAAAACCCATATCAGTTTGCTAGGGCTGCCTATAAAATATGCCAGAAACTGATTTAAATTACAGAAATTTGTTGTTTTAGGTCTAGAAGCAAGAAGTCTGAGGGTTTGCTTTGGTCAAGGGATATGAAGGAAGTCTGCCCATGCTTCTCTTGGCTTTTCTTGTAGATGCATCACTCCAGTCTCAGCCTTCACCTTCCCATGGTGTTCTCACAATGTGTGTTATGTTCAAATTACCCTCTTTTTGAAAGTTGTATTGGATTTTGGGCCAGCCTAATCATAACTCATCATAACTTGATCATCTCCAACAACCCTATTTCCAAGCAGTCACATTCTGAGGACTTCAACATATAGATTTTTTAAGGAGATACAGTTTAACCTGTAACACTTTTTAAATTTAATTTTATTGTTGTTGTACTACATCCATCCTCTTTTTACTCCTGTCTGTCCCCTTCCCCACCCACCCATTCCCCCACAAAGTCAATCCCACTTGTTGTCCATGTCCATGATTCTTCCATACTAGCTCGTTGACTAAACTGCTCCTTTTCTTTGCCTCCTCCTCCCTCGTACCCTCTGCCCACTGAAGGTCTATTCATTGTATTTATGTATCTGGTTCTATTTTGCTTGTTTGTTTTGTTCATTATTGTCCCGTAATGGGTGAGATCATATGGTATTTGCCTTTCACTGGCTGGCTTATTTCACTAAGCATAATACTTTCCAGTTCCATCCATGTTGTTGCAAAGGGTAGGAGTTCCTTCTTTCTCCGGCACTTGGCTATTGTAAATAGCACTGCTATGAACATAGGGGTACACAGGTGCTTATGAATTGGTCTTTCAGGGTTCTTCGGATATAGTAACAAGATCACTTTAAAGCATTCATAAGTTAAAGTTGGTTCTTATCCACTCAGCTGCCCTATGTCTTTTGATTGATACATTTAATCCATTTATCTTTGTACCTCTGTTCCTATCTGTCTCTCTGTTTCTTCATCTTCTTAAAGCAGACCCTTTAGCATCTCTTGCAAAGCTGGTTTGGTGGAGGTATATTCTTTTAGACTTCTTTTGTCTGGGAAACTCCTTATTTCACCTTTCATTTTGAATGACAGCCTTGCTGGGTAGAGTATTCTTGGTTGCAGGCCTTTGTTTTTCATTGCTTGAAATATTTTCTGCCATTCCCTTCTGGCTTGTTGTGTTTCTGTTGAGAAATCAGCTGATAACCTTATCGGATTCCCCTTGTATGTAATTAGCTGTTTCTCTCTTGCTGCTTTTAGGATTCTGTCCTTGTCTTTGAAATTTGCCATTTTCATGATGATGTGTCTTGGAGTGGGCCTGTTTGGATTCATCTTGCTTCGGACCCTCTGTGTTTCCTGAGCTTGCATGACATTTTCTCTCCTCAAGTTACGGAAGTTTCCTGTCATTACTTTTTCAAAGAGTCTTTCTATCCCTTGTTCTTCCTCTTCCTATGGTATCCCTACGATACAGATGTTATTATGTTTCATCTTGTCTTGCAGCTCTCTTAAATCCACTTCATTCTTTTTCAGTCTTTTTTCATTTTGTTGCACTGCCTGGAAATTTTTTTCTACATTGACCTCCAGCTCTATGATCTGATCCTCTGCTTTCTTTCTCTGGCCTGCTTTTGATTCCTTCTACTGTGTTCTTCAATTCAGAAATTGTATTCTTCATTTCCTCCTGGCTCTTATTGATGGTTTCTATGTCCTTTTTAATGCTGGTGTAGTTCTCAGCAAGTTCCTTATAGCTTCCCTGGAGTTTTTTGTAGTTCTCCTGGAGTTGTTTGTAGTTTTCATTGAACTTGCTGAGCTCATTGACCTTCTTTATCATCATTATTTTGAACTCCATGTCTGATAGGGTGCTTGCCTCTATTTCATTTTGCACTCTTCCTGGGGATTCCTCCTTTCAATTGCTGAGGGTTTATTTCTTTGTCTCCCCATTTTAGGTGACTCTTGTTTGTTTCTGCTTCTTGGATTGGTCTGCTTTGACTTATTATCTTAGTGGTGTGACCTTCTGTGGTATAGAGGTGCACTTTTTTTTACTTCCTGGATCTGTGCTTGGGTCAGCTTGTGTCCCAGTCAGAGCCTAGTCAGCCAGTTGGAGACTACCAGAGATCCACTATCTTCGTCTGTCACCTTTAGTTGTTAATCCAATCAGTCTATGATCAGTGATCAGTTTTAGGCACCTCTGGGCAGGGCAGGTGAATTCAGTTGTTAATCCAATCAATCTGTGATCTGAGGTCAGGTTTGGGCACTGCTGGGTGGGGTGGATTAATTCCTATGGATGGAGCTGTGGCTTCCCCTCAGGCTCCCGCCCTTTGGAGAAGAGTGGTCTGCAGGCTGTATGGGGAATGGGTCAGCAGTGGACTCAACGGGCTGCTCCCTCAACTCTCCCCCTAAAGCCACTGACCCAAACCCTCCTTAAGTGTCTCTTGTCCACTTAGCCCTCCCTCTGCTGGAGCCCACAGTAAGTGGGTGCCACTGTATTTTCATGCATGGTCCCTTTAAGAATCAGTCTCTTTGTCAAGCTGGCTACACTTGGTGGTATTTTGCTTTTCACAGCTGGATGCTATTTTACTCTCAGCTTTGTTGCTATAGGCTGGGAAGCCCAGTTGGGGGTTTAAATCCCACTCTTCTCAGGTGGAGCCCCTGGCTGCTGAGTTGTTTCTCTGTCCCTTCAGCTGCTGCTGGTGGGAGTCCCACCAGCTCTCTTGCGTCTCCGCACTTCCTACCAGTCACGTTGTGATGAATTGGCTCTTCTGTTCTGTCTGGTAATAAGATTTCTCTTCAGTTGGTGTTCTGTTGGTTATTCTGGATGATTTCTCCCCAATTCAGTTGTAATTCCAATTTGGTGTTGGGAGGAGATTAGTGTAGCTCCTCTTACTCTTCCACTATCTTGGTTCTCCTCTAATCCATAACACTTTATTTATTGAATGACTGACCACTCTCAAGATTTGGAAATTGTTTTTGCACTAAATAGACTGTTCATAATATACAAAAAAAATTCTGGAAAAAAAAAAAATCGGATCCATATCGTAGTTCATCCTAACCTCAAAGTTAAAGAGTCATTTAGTCGTCTTTTTTAAAAGACCATGAGAACCTCAAGGACTATATGATTGGGAGATTAGAACATGGATGTTTTACAATTTTGCATCTTAGCATGGAAATAGGCAAGTAAAAGCAATTTTGGAATCATTGTACCATATGCTGTGTAACTACTGCTAGGCCGCATTTGGATGGACCTTACTTCATCCTAGTATCTTGAGAATTTTATCCTAGGTACAGAGAAGTTTCTAATAAAAATTAACAAGTCTCAGTAAGAATTACTCCCGCAGTCAGAAGGTAGAAGTTTAGCTTATTTCACTTCAGTTTCTCTCCAGTTACAGACTCAGGAGAGAAGGTACCATTTCAGATTAATTTTTTTGTGTGAAAGTTGTCCTATATGGTATGTTATTGAGTCATCCAAAAATAATCTACCCTATCACATTCATGGCCTTCTGAAATGTAGGGATAGACATTTGAACCTCTTTATCCAGAGGGGAGAAGCTTCAAGATATCTTCAAGCCATAGAGCAACTAGAGCTCATTAATGGAGAGAGGGAGTTTGTAAAAATATGTAACTAAATTATTGCCCGCTAACATATAAATAGATGTAAGTTTTGATTGTGCTATTGGAAATGAGGGTAAGAGTCAGAAGCCTATAATCACCTGATAATGAATAGTAGGAGGGAGAATGAGAGATTATTTTTAAAAAAATCAAAAAAAAAAGCTGGGAAATAAACCATGACAAAAAGAAATGAGAAAAGACAATAATGAAATGGAGAGACAGAAAGTTAAAAAAAAAAAAAAATGAAAGGAGAGTTATAAGGTGAAATTAAAAAAAGATATTGATGGATTATAAAGGATTAAAATAATCAATGATGGATAGCAAACATGGTCTGACATAATTTTCTATGCTGTTCCTCTAATAATATACCAACTTTAGAACACAACTGGGATATCTAGAATGCATTCCCTCACTCATGAGCTTTCATAACTATTAGATATAAATGATTTTCTATCACTTACATTTCATCTACATGTGAGGGTATAGACAATCTTGGGCAGGCATTATCAATAGATAAACTCATGGTTTATAAGTTACCATTTATATAGTATTTTTTAATCTATGAAATTTTCCTGTTTCCCTTTTTCCATAAAATATTTTTAATAACACACTCTGCAGTCTTTTTTTTAATGATTATTATTTTTGAAAGATTTTTATGTATTATTTTTAGAGAGTGAGGAAGGGAGAGTGACAGAGAGAGAGAGAGACATCAATGTATGGTTGCATTTTACCTGCCTCCAGGTGTGGACCTGGCTGGAGATCTGTCTTGCAACCTGGTTATGTGCCCTGGCTGGAAATCAAACAGCGACTTTTGGGTTCGTAGGTCGGCTCTTTATCCACCATGCCACTATCCAGCACCTGCAATCTTTTTTTAAAAAAAACAATTTATTAGAGGGGTATTCGAATATGATTAAAATAAAATACAGCTATAACTACAGTATACTTAGCTCTTGTAAAAGATGTTTCAGTATGTATACTAAAGCCTT
Source organism: Noctilio leporinus (assembly GCA_004026585.1). Classification (NCBI taxonomy): domain Eukaryota; kingdom Metazoa; phylum Chordata; class Mammalia; order Chiroptera; family Noctilionidae; genus Noctilio; species Noctilio leporinus. The sequence goes on along the minus strand of PVIW01000414.1, from coordinate 61,821 downwards.
CCAGGTTGATGTCATAAAATAATGAAGGGAACCATTGGTGAATTAAATAGCTTGTTAGTCATGGGGGATCAGTGTATAGGGTTCTCCTGGGGTTCAATATAGGGAGAAATGGCAATAAGATCAGGAGAAAAAAATCAAACTAGTGGTTACTGAATATATATTAAGGCATTCTGCAAATTCAATATAGGTAATAGCTTCATTTCAGAGGCTCAGTAATTTAGTGCCTCTCACCTAAGGGATCCAGGTCAGAATTTAATCTTGGCAGAGCCAGGCAAATTGTTCAGGATGAAAAAAAGTAGCCAAGTTGGTACATCATTAAGGCAAGACAATGGAAACCTCACTGGATTCCCCAGCTCTTGTGTCCTCATTGTGTTTACAGTTATTTGGTGCAAAATAATGCTTGTTTATATTTTTTAATTCTTCACCTGAGGATATGCTTATTGATTTTAAAGAGAGAGGAAAGGAGAGAGAGAAACATCAATGTGAGAGAGGAGCATTGATGGGTTGCCTTTTGTACAGGACCCAACCAGGGATTGAACCTACAACCTAGATACATACACTGGCTGGGGATCAAACCCACAACTTTTAGGTACATAGGACAATGCTCTAACCAATTGAACAACCCAGGCAGGGCAATTTATGTTCTTCCAGATCTTTCTTTCATCCAATGAACGTTGAACACCTACTACGTACAGTAAAGACTGCAAAAGGAGAAATAGATGCCTTAATTGTCCTAAGGAAACTGAGTCAGCCCTAGACCTCAGATACCACTCAGTTAACAATACTTTTCTGGTTATATGTGGAGATAAGGAGTAGGCTCTTTGACGACTTCTGTAGGCTTCCAGCTGTTAGCATTACTACTTCCCATTTGTGACTTCTTCTATATCCACTCTCTGCCCTTCCTAGCAACTGAGGCAAATACTGAGGGCATGAGTCATTTTCAGGGGTCATTCCAGGCACTCCCTGAGTAGGGCATAGTAATAACTCCTTTCAAGCCCTATCATGTAACCTGCATCCACCTACCTTGTGATACTAGTCAGAGCAAGGGCCACACCGAGGCTGATTGTCATAGGAAAACATCCCTGCCCAGAGCAGCTCTTTGATTTGCATGTTGAAGCCCTGGCTCTAACATTTCTTAATAACAAAATAAATTAAGATGTTATCTTTTCTCCTCACTCATGTAGTCATTTTACTCAAAGTTGTCAAATGACTTACCCCAGAAAAAGTGCCATTTCTTTCTGCATATTAGTTTACATTAACACATGTAAACACACACACCATGAGTTTCTGAAAACCTGATAGATTTGAGTAAGAGTGTTGAAGTAATAAATGTTCAGCTAGCTCTGGCCGGTGTGGCTGAGTAAGTTGGAGCATCATCCACAAACCGAAAGGTCACGGGTTCAATTCCTAGTCAGGGCATATACCTAGGTTGTGGATTCGGTCCCTAGTCAGGGCTTGTGTAAGGTGCAAGTGATAAATATTTCTCCCTCACATTGATGTTTCCCTTCTTCCTTTTCCCTCTCTCTAAAGTCCATGAACATGTCCTCCGGTGAAATAAATAATCATATCTTATATGAAAAATTAGGATTTATGTATAAAATAGTGACAATGGACCCATGGAATTCTGCTTCCCTATTCATTTATTAACTGGATCCTGCAAGGTAGGTAGAGAGGAACAAAGAGAACTTGTACTTGGACATGGGTGTTATATTTCCTAGCCAGGCAAGTGTTTGCTGCTTCCCTCTGAACAATGTTGTGTTTTAAAGGACTTTCAGGTGTTGGATCCTAATGCACCTGCCAGAGGGTGGCAAAAAGTTGGCAGCTATGGTTCTTTTCAATAGAAACCACAAGAAATCTGAACACCTTCATCTGTTCTTACTGTAGGAAAACTAATGCCCTGGCCCTAAATTATGTCACAACTTTTTAGTAATAATATCTTATTTTCTTTGATTTCTTAAATTGTTTTTAATAGAAGTTTCTTGAGAAAAAAGCAACAGAAAAATTTCCTGTTATGGGTGAGGTATTTACTCTTCACACTATCCCTGCAAGGTAAGGAATTATTTTGATTATCTTTAATTTTATTTTTTTTACAAGAACTGAGTGGAAACTCAGGAGTTTAAACATGCCCACCCAGCTGAGATTTGAGACATGTTTACCTGCCTTCAGTGCCCAACATTGGCTACCACAACTCAGATTCATGCAGTATTCACTCACCTCACAGGCTGCTGTGTGTGAGAAGCCTGTGGTATGCTCTGAGATGAAAGGAAGCTTAGGACACCACCCCTGCCTGAAGGACACTCCCAGTCTGGTGGGAAATATGGAAATGAAGAGCTATGCTGAGTTGATAAATGCAATAATAGACTATGATCAAGTAGGGACATAATAGAAAGGAGGGAGCGGTAGACTTAATGTGTCTGCAAATTTGGAGGGTGCCAAGAGGACAAAGCTCCTTTTCCTAAGTAATCCCTCTGAGAAATTCCCCAGGCTTTTGTCCAAATATGAACTTGACCCATTCTGCTTTCTAGTAGCTATTAGACCAGGCTGCAAGGAAGTTGCAGCCCCGCAGTGGACCTGCAAGGGTTACAATGTCCATGTGTCCTTTAACAACTTAGATGAGCAAGTACCACAGGTCCTACATGGTAGTTGATGTCATTGAAAATCAGTCAGGATTCTAAACTTTGGGTATAGCAGCAGTAGCAACAACACTGATAATTATTGAGTGCCATGCACCTTCCTGAGTAGTGGTCACATGCTGTATCTTTTAATGGTCACAATAGCCTTGTAAGGGTACTAAAGAATCTGAGGATCAAGGTAGTTAAGTATATTCATTTTAGTTTCTCAAGATCACATGGATGATATGAAGCACCCTACCTTAAAATCCAGAGCTGTTTGACTGTAGATTTATGACTACCTACTATTTGCCCACATCTCCACTGAGAACAACACAACTATATAAGGTGAAATATGAACACTTTAATACTTAGAATAAATGTTTTTTTTTTTTTTTAAGTGATAAAAGATTTTGGAGGGTCTTCCGTGGCCATAGTACATCCCCCTTTGCTCTTGGCACTATGGGGTCATGATAATCATTTGCTGATATGGTACTTTCCTTGTGGCAGATTAGTTTACTCCAAGTGTTTTGAAGGTCCTAACATTTTCCCAGCTTCCCCTATCTTCCTGTAAAAAGAAGAAAGCCAGAGATGCCTTCAGGGTGCTGAAATTAGCTTGTTTTTATTGAGAACATGCCTCAGGTGTATCTTAGACAAAATAAGCCCGTAAGAGTGGATTTTTTCATGAGCAGAGTGTAGGTTAAGAAGCTTTGCAGGTTAGTTGTATATATATTAACTTTTCCTTTAAGGAAGGCAGACAGAATTACTATTTCAGAACTTGGTGATAGGTGAAGGAGCAATGCAGAGGTACCACCATGCTACATTTGCAGTGGTGACATTACTCATTACTCAAGTAATGAGCATCCAAATAGGAGAAAGATTTTTTTTCTGTATGTATGAGTGTTAGTTTTATTTTCCCCTAAGAAGGCTGCCTATGGATGAAATTCTAAGGAAGCTATAATCAAAACTGAATTCTAAGCTAAGGCTGGTGACCGTAGTGAATATCCCCAGCAGATTGGTCTGCAACAGAAATCAGAAACTGTCAACTCTATGAATTTTCAGCTTCTGAACAAGGGACAGAGAACACAACCATTACTTTGGAGCATAAAATACTATTCCATTGTCTTAGGAATCACCAAGAGGCAGCATGTTCTATTAACATATTTTACTAACATGAAAGTTGCAGCTGAAAGTTCAAAAACTGCACTGAAGCACAGATTACAGGGATGCGGCAGGCATCTGTCCCATTCGGGGAACAGGCCTTGGAACAGATGTCTTGAATTTCTTCAAATCCAGAACATGCTGTCCAATATTTTTAATGGTAAACATACTTTTTCCCCTTGTTTTTGTCACTATTCACCAAAGTATTATATTTAATGCATAAACTATGTAAATTCTTAAAGCATCATTTTGCTCTTTAGTGAGTTTAGATATTACAAAACGGTTTAATTATAAAAACAGACAGACCTAGTCCTGGGACCTGTGCAGCTAGAAATAAATGTGCAATCAAAACTGCAATTACCTGCAGAATTTAGTGTAAACAGATCAGCAATCACATAACAAACACAGGCTAGTTTGCATTCTGATATGAATACAGTTAGATCCAAACCAATTTTCCTTTATTTATCTTAGCTGCTCAGCATAAATAAAGCAAGGGCATTGAAGCAATTAGCATAATTAGAGTATCTTGGTCAGGCCCTGTGTGATTTCAAGAGACATTTCACTTTAGAATTCTTTTTCCCATACAAGAGTTTCCCTGAGCCACTAAAATATCGCTTTGGGCATTTTTGTATTTCAAATTTGCAAGTTGTCAGTTTGAAAAACCCTTGACACTTGGATGTGAAAGCATCTCATGGACAGCCACAGAAGGTATACCCTCAGCTTTTCATTACTCAGAAGCTGGGGAATTTCCTTTTTCAGCTCTTTCTCCTACTTGACGTTTAACCCTAGAAATGTCAGTCTTAATTATTTCCATTGCCTTCAAATTGGGTCCAAGGGTTAAAGACAGCTTGTTTCGAGGGAAGAAGAGAAAAGGGTGTATGGGAAAAGAGGAGGCTGTATAGCATGACACTGACCGAGCTATTGCTAAGAGAGCAAAGGCTCTGGTAATCGGCTAGCTCCTAGGAATCTGACTCTCAGCAGCTCCACATAATAAGACACCGATCAGAGTGGGATGTGGACTGTGTGTGATTGCTTTGCAGGGTGCTCCCAACACATGCGAAATGTTTTCCACCTAGAGAAATAGTGACTCTTAACTAGTAGGTGATGATAGAAATTGGTTCAGTGAAAATACAAGCAGAAGAGGGTTCTTTTTGTTTTGATTTTAGTGTTTATTATTCATTCATGCGTGTGAAGGTGTTTGCGAAAGACTGCCTTTTAGCTGGAAGGAAGAAGGAGCTGGCATTGGGCTATTCTGTGTGCAGTAGAATTCACTCAGTTCAGCTGAAGGAAATTTGGGTCTTAAAGCTGGTGTCTTTTTATTCCTTTTTAGTTAAGAAATTAACATAGTACAATAAAATAAAACCTTTCATGTGCATTTCTATGGATTCTAACACATGTTTAAATTCATGTAACCACCACAATGGATTAACAAAGATCATTAAGAACTGGATACATAGCTGAGATTTTCTAACATTTGCAAAGATAAACTAAGGCTGAGAACACAACAAATAGCCCAATTAACACAGGCAAGAGGACTGAGCAGCCAATATATCACTCAACAGGACGAACACATGGCAAATAAACAGCAAAAGATGACTATCCATTAGAAAAATGCAGATTAAAACCATGATGAAATACCACTATATACCTATTAAACTGTCTAAAAAAATATAGACAATCCCAAGAGCAGAAAAATGGATACAGAAAAATGGCATTCCTCCCCAATGCCATCGTGGTATCCCTTTGTGTCACCTCCTGGCTCCAAACCCAGGCAACCAGGATTTGTTCTCCTTCACTAGTTTGTTTTTTGTCCTTATGAAAATGTCATGTCAATGGAGTCACACACCTTTTGAGATTGGCTTTTATTCACTCAGCATAACGCACTTGATATTCATATCAGTATTTTATTCATCTTTATTGCTGAGCAGTATTCTATTGTATAGATGTACCACAGTTTAGTTATACATTCACTCACTGAAGGACATTGGTGTTGATTCCGCTTGTCGATGATGAGTTGTCAAGTCAGTATAAACATTCATGCACAGGTTTTTGTACGAACATAGATTTTCATTTCCTAGGGTAAATACCTGAAAGTAGGATTTCAGGGTAATATGGTAAATGTATTTAACTCTTAAGGGAAAAAATATATATATATTTATTTATTTTTAGAGAGAAGGGGAGGGTGGGAGAAAAAGGGAAAGAAAAATCAATGTGTGGTTATCTCTTGCATACCCCCAACTGGGGACCCGGCCTGCAACCCAGGCATGTACCCTGACCGGAAATTAAACCAGTGACACGTTGGTTCATAGTCTGGTGCTCAATCCACTGAGTCATGCCAGCCAGGGCTGTATTTAGCTCCTTAAGAAACTGCCTGACTGATTCTCAGAGTTGTACCATTTTGCATTTTTACCAACAGCATTACTCTGCATCTTTGTCAGCTCTTGGGATTGTCTATATTTTTTTAGACAGTTTAATAGGTATATAGTGGTATTCATCATGGTTTTAATCTGCATTTTTCTAATGGATAGTCATCTTTTGCTGTTTATTTGCCATGTGTTTGTCCTGTTGAGTGACATATTGGCTGCTCAGTCCTCTTGCCTGTGTTAATTGGGCTATTTGTTGTGTTCTCAGCCTTAGTTTATCTTTGCAAATGTTAGAAAATCTCAGCTATGTATCCAGTTCTTAATGATCTTTGTTAATGCAGGTTCATTCAGAGAGTCAGCTATGGCCAATACAAATCGTGAGTAACATTCAGTTCAATCAGACTATAATCCCAGGCTCAAAGGGCTAATAGAACAGAAAATCACTGTAGAATTAAGTCAACTCCATCACTGAATTTCTGATCGTTTGATCTTTTCTTAAAAGTTCAGTTCTTTTTTTGAAGAAAACCTCTGGCCTCCTCTCAGTGCTTTCTTTCTTTGGTTTCTCTCTAGCCTCTGTCCCAGATGTAGCCAACCTTCACTGTTAATGACAAGTTGAACATTCTTTTTCTTCTGGGAAAATGTACAACCTCTATCGGATCCTGTCAGAGCTGCTGTCATAGTTGAGGGAGTATAGGTAAATAAGAGATGGAGCATATTCTTGGGATTAGGCAGATTGTGCTGGATCTTTTATGTATGTTACTTCATTTAATCCTATAACAATAGTCATCTACTCTGTTCTACAAATTTAAAAAACCCAAATCAGAGAAAATAAATGACCTGTCCAAGGGCATAGATTTCAAGTGACTGAACCCAGAATTTGAACCCAGCCTTTTTTGACTCAGGTTACTTCTTTCTATGAACTGCTTAGTAACCAGAAATCCAAGGTGAAAATAACTACATCTGAGTTCCCAGTCCCTACAACTGACAGCCCTGGGAATGGTATATGAAAAGTAGGCATTATTTTCTTTGCCTTTTGAGGGTTTTTTTTTCCTTCTGTAGTGTAGAAAACTCTTCCTTCCTAAAAACGTAGTAGTAAACTAAGAGCTACTTATTCAGATTCAAGAAAAGAAGGAGCTGTCCTTTAAATTGACTCCCAAATTTTGTTAGTTCATAGTACTAGAAAACCATGCTTGCACATTAGAGTTTACAAATGATACTGAGTTATTTTAAAAATCTGATTGTACAAAGGATATGTTTCATGTAATACTGCAGAAATGGATTAAACAGAATTACTTAATTATTTAAGAGTTAAAGAATTAAGCATAATAATCATAACTGTAAACTTTAGAACTATAAGAGGAGAACATTTTTATTTTCTCACAATGGGGAAGTGCATCTTAAGTTAAGAAATCCAACAGTCATAAGACTAACAGAGGTGATTCTTCAACAAATGTAAATTATGCAAAATAAAAGATACCATAAATAAAATTAAAAGATAAATTACAGCCTTATAATGAATATTTATAACTCATAAAACAAAGAATAAACATTCAAACTAGATAAAGATCCAACAATTCATGAAAAAGACCAATATCCCATTAGAATATAGTAAAAGGATATGAATGAGAATGTCACTAAATAAATATAAATGACCAGATGATACATGAAAAATCCTGAAAATTTTTGCCTCTCAGATTGGCCAAGATTGAGAAGACTGATAATATCAAATATTGTTGAGAATGGGGAGAAAGTGATGCTCTCATTATTGATGAGTCGACACAGTTCTAACACTTTCTTATTAACAATTTGACAAACAAAAGGCCATTTGCTGGCATCAATTATAACTAAGTAAATTCCATTTTTAAAAATGTTACATGCCTGTGGTTCTGTTTTGTTCATTAGAGTCCTCTTATAGGTGAGCTCATATGGTGTTTGTCTTTCACCCACTGGCTTACTTCGCTAGCATAATACTATCCACTTCCATCCATGCTGTCTTGAAAGGTAGGACTGTTCCCCCTTTCTTTCTGCTGCATAGTATTCCATTGTGTGAATGTACGACAGTTTTTTGATCCACTCATTTAGTGGTGGGTATTAACTGTGGGAGCGAGTGTTGGGATAAACAAAGGAGAGCAAAGGAAGAAAAACTGGAATAACTGTAATAGAATAACAATAAAAAATGGTTTAATAAATTATATTACAGAAAAATTCAAGAAAATCCATTTTAATATTGCTTATAACTGCTTCAGATTTTAAACCCACTTTCAAAGAGGGAAATGGTACGATGTATTACATTATATTCTACTATTCAGGAAAAAATAATAATCCTGTATTTGCTGACCTGAAAGGATATCCAAGATGTGTTGTTAGATTCAAAAGCAAGTTACAGAATTTTACATATACATATGTGTGTGTGTATGTGCATATGTATATATAAAATTTCGACCATCCCAATAAGATTAAAGTTCAATAAGAATGTGATAATATTGGTTTCCCTTCTTCTCATAAATAAGTCTGCTTTAACCCTCAGTAGAAGTTTTTGTAGCACCTGGCTGGTGGCACAGTGGATAAGGTTCTGGCCTGTGAACCCAAGGGTTGCTGGTTCAATTCCCCAGCCAAGGCACGTAACCAGGTTGCAAGCTAGGTCTCCAGCCAGGTCTGTAGCTGGAGGCAGGTGAAAGGCAACTATACATTGATGTTTCTCTCCCTCTCTGCCTCTCTCTCTTCCCCTCTCTCTAAAAATAATAAAATATTAAATAAATAAATAATAAATTGTCCTTTAAAAATAAAGTTTATGCAGCATTTTTAACCAATACTTAACCATGAATTAGAGACTATTTTTTTCGTTGTTAAATAAATTTTACATAGTATTCTTTATATAATAATATGTATTATTCTAGGAAACAATAATGCTCTTTACCTTAAAATGTCACCAAGTATTGTCATTTTATTCAGTCAGTTATGTACCATGACAAGAATGTTTTATTCAGTGTCATAATTTAATATAAAGTTTACAGGGAGAATTTGTGGCCCATCTATTAACTAATATTGGCCAGCATAACCAAATGAATAGGAAACCAAATGAATAGGAATACTTGGAAATTTTTGGTGTGTGAGATACTTACTGTTTCACAGAGAAGTGCAATCGAAAATGCTCTTTATATCAGCATTTTTTCTATGTACAAACCATACCCTGCTGAGAGTTTCAGCCAAAGTGACCCCTAGAAAAACAGTTGACACTAACTCCAGGCTAGGCCTGATTTGTGTACTGTCCTGGGGCCCATCCTAAAAATGATAAACAGTCTATTTCGGTATATTTAGAGTCAGGCTTTTGTGGTCAAATCCCTTTAATAACACAATCACTAGGAGCTGGGTATTGTGGAAACACGTGAAAAAGTCAGAAATGTGACTAGAATACAGTTGTGAGTAGACAAGTACTTCTAAGCCATGGCGAACCTGGCACTCTTCAGGTAACATGTCCACAATGGTACATAACAAGAGCATATTTGCTGCCTCGTGTGTGTATGCATGTGTGTGTATGTATTTGGAATCTTCCCTAAGTTCCTTCTTCTAAACCTTTGTGGTGATTAAACCGCTTCCTTTCTAGGAGTCTAGTATATTCATCTGTCTTTCTGAAAATAAGTAAATGAAAAGTGTCTGTGATTTCCACCATGAGCACACAGTGTGCACTTATAAAGACTGTGGGTGGCCATATGTGAGCTCTGTAACCCATTCTAAGCAGGGAACTAATGGTGTGGGGCGGTACTTCTTGCCCTGTCTGCTGCCTTGGGGTGGGGCCACCTCAGATCTAGGAAAGTCCTCTTTCCTGAAAAGGTACTATGGCTTCTTTGTGTATGTAAGACAAACATATTAGCAAGGATTAGTAGTGATAGAACTTGTTCTGATTTGCCAAGAATTAAATCAAAGATTTTATTTTTATTTATTTATTTTTATGTTTTTCCTTAATATTTTATTATTTCCAGAAAGAGAGGAAGGGAGAAAGGCCAAGAGGGAGAGAGACATCAATGTATGGTTGGTTGCCTTCCACCTGCCTCTAGCCAGGGACCTGCCTGGAGACCTGGCTTGCAACCTGGTTATGTGCCTTGGCTGTGGAGTCAATCCAGTGACCTTTGGGTTCACAGGCCTGCGCCTTATCCACTGGGCCACCAGCCAGGGCTAAATCAAAGATTTTAAAGAGAACTAAGTCAAAGTAAAACATTCTTCCTATATGCTCTGACTTTATGGATAGAGGTGCTATTTAAGCCTTTTTAATATGACGAGCAAGGCCAAGTGTATTATTTCCTCAAATTCTATAATGGGAAATATATATACATATATATATATTCATGAAAATTAGCACTTTTATGTTTACTCAGAGAAACCTGGAGGGGGAACTCACAGTGATTTTGAAATCTCTCTTTTCACTCTCATTCTAGTGCAATGTCCTTAGGGATAGACCTTTCTAGATGGGTTCAATATTGTTTGACTAGAGGCAAGTATGAAGTTTAGTATTACAAGAAGCAGTAAGAAAGCCACTTGAGGGTAACTGCTCCAGAACAGGCGTGGAGATGGTGCAAATCTGGCAAACCTTTTGGCTGAACTACCTCTGGTAGAGCAGAATGATATGGAGTGCACCTGCCCAGTTCATCACTATCTTAGGTACCTAGTACTGAGGCCAGTTAAGCAATGGAATAGTGCTTAATAAACACTTAGTGAACTAATCAGCTGCTATGTCCACCAGGCCTTAATAGAGGTGTATGGTATTTCCCTATTTTTACAGTTACTCTTAACATTGAAAAGAGTACACTTTGCTATTATTGAAAGGCGCTTGGAACCCGCTTAAATGTTTGTACCTATTATTAGTTATATTAAAAATATGCTGACTTTCATTCACACATGAAATCCATTTATTTAAGGCACACGTTTTGGGCTTATTTCTGTCCCAGCGTTCATAGGTTTGCATTGTTCTACCTACATTCCCCTTCCTTGTCCTCCTGTGAATGAGAGTATATGTTTCCAGGCCAATTGTCAGGGTTAGGAATGCTGCCTTTGGCTACAGAACAGGTCTCTGACCTTGGCCTTATTATGCAAAGCAGCTGGGCTAACTCCCACTAGCCTCCAAAGAGTTTGTAGTTGGACCAGAGCTGAGCAGGACCAGGTTCCTCTTTAGCTCCCTGTTCTTATCCCAGTAGTGGAACCTTAAAATACACATAGAGAGATTTGGTTTATAAATATGTAAAATGGCTATAATGATGTATCTCTGTTGAGGCTATAATACTACTAAATTTCTATTTTAATTTAAAAAATGTCCAATGATAGCCTCTCAACATAACTACCATTATTATTTATTAAAAACTTTTACTTAAAATGTTATTAAAATATCTTTATTTTCTATATAAAATAGGGTAATAATCATAAATAGTAGAGGAATAAGAGTCATAATTAATGAGACTGTGGACTGCTTAATTATATTTTCCCCAATGAAATGCAGAGATACAGAAATATTATCATGATTTGTGTTATAACACTGGAGTCACATCTAATATTGAGGAATGTTTCCTAAACTTGATGCATGGGCTTTAGACATGTAGCTCCCATCAGCACTGAAGGGAGATTCAAGGATAAGCTCCAAGGATAAAACTGGGACTCTAATGCAAGCTTTGGATATTGTGCATTTAGAAACTGGCTCCCACTGTCATTTTTTGTGCTGCTTTTGTTTTGGGGGTTCCTGCTGTTATACATTTAAAATTCTCCTTTCAGATATGATTTAAAGATAACATTTTGTGATAAATAAAAGATGTAGCCTTTTTTTTTTTTGGTCAAAACAAAGATATAGTGGATTAGAATTCTAACTGAAAGACAGAGACGAAGATTTGGCTAAGATATTGGGTATGTGTTACTCACACAATGTCTAGAAAATTCAGTTACCCTTCTACTTGAAAAAGAAATTGGTGTTTATTTTCCTGCCTGTCTATCCAATTACCAGTCTATTTTTTTCCTGAGCTATTTTCATACATCAGTGGTACAGCTATATTATGAAAAACAACAAAAGCCCTAGAACTATTTCACATAGACATAATGAGCATGAATTGGAAATTAATATATATGACAGGAATAGTGAGTAAATAAGATGGTGCATATCTTCCCCTTCAGCATAGACAGTTTTCTGTACCCCTGGAAGGAACATTTAACCTTCTGTGGCTAAAATAAATGAAAGTTATTTTTCCTACTTGCTTATGATCAATAAATGAGTAGACTTTACCTATTTTAATACTTCCATTTTCTGTTTAATCATTTTTGTGTTTAACTTATGGCAGCTTCCCTAATTTAGGATACCAACCAATTCACTTTTGAGGGTAAAAATTAAATAATTCAGCATTTCACTTTGACATGATCAAACAGATAGAAGCTCCTAGGGTACATTGTTGTTAATAGTAATGTGGTAAATACAGGTTTCAACACAGGCATAAACTTTTAATTTGCCAGTTAAGAACATGGCTAGTTCATAGATTAATGAACTTTCACTGGAATCATAGTCACCTTATATTAAAACCAAAGTTTCTTTGAATATTAAATCTATATACCTATGAGATCATCAACTGAATTTTAAATTTTTACACTGAGAGAGCCATAGTGGATGATGATGATGATGTAGTTGAGAACAGGTAAGCATGAAGGAAGACCCAACCCTGCTCACATCTGATAAGCATTACACTTCTCAGGCAGATGGCGTAATTAATTAATTCACTCCTCAGCCAATTTTACCCCATCTCTAGGACTCCACTATTAAGCCCCTGGTGCCCAGAGGGTAGGGAACCACTTGACATTGGACATGAAGAAAGGTGATCTCATGAATCAATCAGGACTCCCATGCAGAGGGAAGCACTCTGGAGAGGTGCCACCAGAGAGCAAGAAAAATTAGGGGGTGCAAATGCTTAATCACCGATAGCCCTGAGGGTCTCATTTGAAGCTGGAGTCTTGAGCTAGCCTGTTAGCCTCATCCAGGTGGTTAACTTAGCTTTTAACTATTAACTAAGCTTTAATCTTTCTTGCTAATTGACCTAACTTTAGGTTGTGGTTGGCATGAGCCATAAGCCTGTGCAGACCAATTTTCCCTGTTCCTATCCCAAAAGTAGAACCTTAAAATACACATGGAGAGGTTTAATTTATGAATACGTAAACTGGCTGTTATGATATATCTCTGTGGAGGCTATAATGAGTTTCTTTTGCGTTGTTTTGGACAATCAAAAAAAAAAACTTCAATGCACTTGTGTAGTGTCATGGATGGTAACTAGTTGTCCTCATCCTATTCAGTTCTTTCTTAAAGATCCTAGGTATTAGGCCCAAGGGAAGCTTGTCAGTCTCAAGGTATGGAAGGCCCTGATAACAAAAGGCCACGTAAGTGCAATAACACCAAAAACAAACAAAAAACTGAATAGTATAAAACCAAAAGGATCTCTACAATACCACTTTGCTCAGAGGTACATGACTAGAGTCAGCTGCCTTCTCCCTGCTCTGCTGTTAGCCCAGGAGTGCCCAAACCAAACCATGAAAAAGCTCCAACCCATCCATAGTCAGCGTTTTATAAATCTCTTTGGAACTGAAGAATAACTACTTCCTTCAACATTTTGGCTCTTACAGTAGTCAGTCTTGGACAGCTGTCAACAGGAAACTCCAAGGCATCTAGTATTAAAATCTGTTATCACAGGGACTTGTCACCTAAACCTTGACATAGGGCCTGTGAGAATTATCTGTATTTTTATTATTAGAAAGCACTGATATGTATTTGGAAAATCTAGGGAAACGTAGGAGAGTGGGATTCTATTTCTCCTAAATATTGCCTCTGATTACTTACTGAGAAATTGGTATAAAATAAAAGTTTTTTTTTTTTTCTTTTAGTACCTTGATGTGAACATCAGTTGCAAAATCATTCCCTTGTAATGTGATCTTAAGATAATTTAGCTCTACCGTCCATAATTATGAGTAATTATATATTTTCTTATAAACTCATTGGGCCTTACCCCCCTATTCTGTCACTTATAAATCTGTCAAGTTATACAAGATGATAGAATTTCTGAGATAAAGCATTTATGATTTTATCTTTTTCTTATTTGATCTTGAGCTGTTTACTGTTTTTCTTATGCAGGCAGCCTCTCAGTCAGGCATCATCTTACAGACTCTTATTCTTTGTGCACCCCCCAGAGGGAGGGGCAGAGTGAGAGCTGAGTGAGGGAAGAGGTTGTGTGGCCCCTGGCTTCCTCCTGCAGTCCCAACCCTGCTCTATGAGTTGGCTGACCCAGCTGGAAGCAGAGGTTCTAGCCCTGCTACCCAGCCGGATCCACTTTTCACTCAAGGAAGATATTCTGGAGACTTAGCTGAGGAAGTGCAGGGCAGGAATCGAGGAAAGGCTTTTTTTTTTTTTTTTTTTTTTTTTTTTTTTTTTTTTTTTTTTTTTTTTTTTTTTAATCACCACAGAAACTGGAAAGAAATGAACCTGAACTTTTGAAAGAGAGGTGATATGGTCTCCCAGAAAGCAATTAAGTAGATAGGAGTGTGGGAATTAGGGATCTAAACTGTGAGGGGAGAACAGGTGGAGTGGCCTTAGACAGTTGTATTTAACCCCAGTGCCTCATTTTCCTTAAGTCAAGTAAAGGCATTGTTAGAAATAATTTTGCACGGTGCTTTGAGATCCACCTTTGAGAGACTAAAGCATACCGTAGCAGGGAGTTTTGTGTTGTGATTATTCTTGTTTCTAGAAATATAAAACAAGCTTTCTAATTTTTTAAAATCAGTCCCCCAAACTCTCACATCTCATAATAAGAAAGACATGAAAATAACCTGTTTGTTGGCTGTATCAGCCAAGCGTTGGTGTACACTTCTTTAAACCTTGCTGCTGACTTCTGTCCGAGCAGAAACACTGTATTCTCTGAGGACCTGAGTTTCCAATAATTTTATTCTAACCTTACTGTTATTTTGTAATATTACACAGTGTTGATAACACCACTGTCTTGGAGTTTGTCTTTGGATGTTTGTTTTTGAGGATGTTCTTCATGCCCTATTATAATACAAGGTCTGCCCTGAAAGTATCAGCTGTGCAAACTGTTTTAATTACATTAACGTTGGATACTTTTGGGATAGACCTATACTTCCCATAGTTCCCCTAAATTTCTCAGAGTCCCTCAAATTTGATCTTAGGACAGAAAGAGTCTGCTGTTCCTGAGACTGACCTTCAATGCAGCCTTCCTCTATCATTATCTCTTTCAATTTCTTTCCTGGTTTTAGGCAGAACAAAAATTTCCAAGTTTCGTATATTTGCTTATAAATATCCAACTCAGCTGTGTGCCCATCCTTTGTGTCACCAGGAAAACTCCCTTATTCTATGTTTAGCTTGAATAATTATCCAAGTGTTTGTAATTAGAATGTGAGGATGTGACCTCACAATTTTTTCATTTCCTTTCTCTGTATTTAATACATTTCAGAAACTGAAAATACCAAATCTGCCCCTCCCTCTCTTTTTTTTGATGCTTATCAGTAATGGAAACATTGCAAAACAATCAGCCCAATACCTATGCTTTGGTCATTTATTGCCTTCTCTGAAGATAAATTGACTGTACTCAACTCTCTTCAGCATTTTTCTTCACCTAGATATTATTGCCTTGTGCAGCCACCCCAAGGTGACTGTTATCACTTAATTAAATCCTTGCACGCTGGGAAGAAAAAACAACATTGTTCCTTCGTAACCCCAAGGAGCCTATTTTTAAGCCACTAAGCCTTTTCCCTGTTTTATTAACTTATTCCTAGCTACAACAAGACATACTTTTGTTGATGAGCAAAAGGTTGTATTAGCTTTTTATTTTCTGGGTAAACTTATCTATTCTCTGGGAAGAGGGGAAAAAATAGAATGGACATTACAAAAGGAAGGGGGAAAATGGAGTCTCTTCAACCTCCCTGATAATCGTCAAGGTCTCTGTAAACACCAAGCTGGAAACTAGAAGCAGGGGGATTCGGGAAGGGGAATGAGAAAATAAAATGTCAACATAAAATAGGAATGAGACTAAAAGTAAAATGACATGTGTGTCTGTAAGGGAAGCACGCTGGGTAGAAGCCAGCACTTGCAAGCATTGAAAACCAGGAGAGAAGGATAGAAGTTACAGTGGGTTGTTTTTGTTTTTGTTTTCTGAAGAGGGGTAATTATTGGCCCCTCTTTTTATTGCTGCCTAGAGTAGCAACTTGTATTAACCTCTTGTTTAATGTGTTTATTATATTTTTCTAGTTAGGATTCCTTCTTTACTATGTGGTATTGAACTTCCAGTTGTATGTACCGTGTGTTTCAAGACATCAAAAAAAAACCCAAAAACTGTTAAGGGATGTTTAGAAGTGTGTATGTGTGCACAAGTGTGTACTAGTGTGTATGTATGTAGGGATGAGTATGCACATATGTGTGCACACACTAGCAATAGCAATGCACTCTTGTAACTGGCATTTTTAAGTGCAGCACTTGATATCAGAAAGTTCACTTGCCACGAAGGGAACTATTTGTTCATGCATAGTAAATTATGTACCTTTTAGTTGTTTCTAGTCCATTAAATCACGGGCCAGAAAATGGGTTTGTCACTTCTAAAATTTGGACCCAAGCAAGCATATGTGTTTATTCATGATGCTAAATCATTTTACCACATGCTGTGTTCACCACAGAGTAAATGCTGCTTAAAGCTGTAATATTGGCAAGAGCCGTTGATGCTGTGACAAGCTGGGGTTGGATAGAGACCTGGTTCTTAAATAGTTGGATAATTAAGATATCTGAACCGTCATTGATCATTGCCCACAGGTTACACATTTCTCAGCTTCACACGCAGAGCACATGACTGTGAACATATAGGGCAGAGACTCCCAGTGGCTCAGGGTCTCTCCCTCTAAAATGAGGAGAGTGCAAACACCTGCAGGATGGTGTGAGAATGAGCCCATAATACCTGTGACCATCTCTACAAAGGCCCTCTCTTCAAGCACCAGGTCTGTTTCCTTGTTTGGTGCAGAAGCCGCTCAATGCCTACTTGGAGTGACTGAGAATCTCCCTGAGCTGCTTCTTGGATTCGGGTCAGATCGGCAGTAGTTTCCATCTTGCCAGTCAAATGAATGCCTGGGGAGATGTGTATATCTGCCCACTCGCTGGAGTGAATTGGCTTAGCGTTTTTCCCCTGCTGATTAATTTCTTTTCCTTTATAATAGCATTGTAAATATCTGACTGAGGCGGGTTGGAGCCCCTTGCAGGCAGTGCCCTTTGTAGCAGCCCAGCATTTGACTTCCACCCTGAACTGCGCTTGTCTGAGAGGGTGCTTGCTGTCATGATGAAGTCAGTGCAAAGGTACAGACATATTTGGCTTCAAATTCCAGCTTTGTTGGCCAAAAACTCTCTATTGCTTGCTAGGGACAACCTTAGAATACAATACAGAATCACAAAGTGAGGTGTTACTTACCATTTCTGTGTGTGTGTGTGTGTGTGTGTGTGTGTGTGTGTCTAATCCAGGCAGGGTCATTCTTAATCCATCCTTCCCAGCAGTACGTTCTGGCCTTCTAGAACGTCAATCAGGAGGCAACCCACTTTTCCTCAGTCACCTATTTTTGCTCTTAGTAGTAGTGTTCATTGTCTGAAAACACTTCATTTCCCACCAGATTCTGCACTGCATTTGCCGTCCCTGAGACAGAGAGAGTGCCTGCCAGCCTCTGGAAAGGAACCTTGCCTGTGCTCTCCTCACCCCCAGGGCTCCTCCAGGCTGAATAATCCAGTCCATTTAACTATTCCTTAAAAGTCTTATGTTTCAATTATCTAATCATTTTCTTCAGCTCCCTTTGAACTCTCTATAAATTCTCCTTTCAGTAAAGCGGCAAGCCCCATAACTGGATTTATTTCAGATCTAAATAGTGCTGGATAGAAAGGAAAATTAATTTAGAATTCTAAAATTGACTGTTGATGGCACCCATTTATAGGCGTTGAACTTAAAAATACTGAGTTGATCAGTTCCCCATGTGACAAAAAAGAGCTAGGGGATATCCACACACGCAGGGAGGGAGGAAGGTGTCGGCTTTGTACAGAGACATAGAGCAGGGAACACTCCCTCAGACACCCCGACCTCTGCTTGCTGAGCACAAGGCAGCCTTGCAGCCTCACATTCCTCAGAGTGCAAGAGCTTTTTGAAGGTAAACAGAAAGGGACTCAGGCAAAATTGTCAAGTGGATAAAAGACTTCAGGGTCAGGCATTTTCTCTTCTTTTTCCTCACTCCCGTAGATGTGCCCTCCTGTCCCCACACAAATGAATGAGCAGGCTGTGCTGTGTACATGTAGGAAGGAGTTACTGAGACGTAGCATGCTGCTGCTGAAGACATAACCTCAGGAAGTACTGGTTCTCTCCTTCCTGGGTTTCTTCCTTCACTCTCACTACCTCAGTTTTTATATGGACAAACACTGAGTTTGAGGAAGATCAGAGACAGTCTTCTCTCCAAGCCATGCCCACTCTCACCTGCTCCCTATTACTCTTGAAGAGGGAGCAGTGGGGGAAAAAAAATACCCAAATTAGTATGAAACTATTCCAATATTAGTATACTTAATAGAAACATAAAAATTGTTAGTTACGATCTTCACTGCTTCAATGCCTGGAATTTTGTCCATACTTCCTTTAAACTCTTACAGGTTTTTGTATCAATCAGTTACATGTCAGTCTGAATAAGTAATCAAATGGAGCTGACTTTTCTGGGATTATTAGATGTCTAATTCCAATATCTTTTGGGTGTACTAGAATTGCTTTTCTGTAGATTTGCTGCTGTATTTCCTACTGAATGTATATTATTTGGATTAAAAGGGGAAAAAAATGTTGCCTTGGAATCAGCCTATGTAGAACATTGCACATGTGGAATGGGATTTACTCAGTGGATTATGATCCAGCAACGTATGGTTTAAACTCTACCTAGCAGACTGTCAAGTCCTGCCACAGCCTTTCAGTTGGCAGATGTCACAATCAGAGGAGACAGCAACCATCCCCTTGCCCCACCTCTGCTCTGGACATCATCCTGAGCTCTATCTCCATGCCCCCTACCTGAGGGAACTCAGATGTACAGGGGAGCAAATGGTAGCAATTTGATACCAAAAATGTTCATCTCTGTAGAGTCAGTATATAACATAGCAGACTGTATTTGAGCTTCTCTTCTACCACTTACTAGTATAATCTCAATTTCCTCATCTCAAACAAGTATATGATAGTATATACATTAATTAGGAAGTAAGGATTGAACTGGGCTGTTCAATTTAATGTCCTTTTCCTAGGATCCAAAGCAGAGACTGCGTTAATGAATGTCATCTGTCACTAATAAGCCTGGCATATAATATTATACACACGTATCCTAGAATCGTTCTCATTTTTAAATGACAATACTTATAAAACTAAAATAATTTTTATCTTTTTTTTTTTTCTTATCCTTTTCTTCACATCGCTGTCATGCCCAAATGCCCCACCCTTTATTTCCTTAAGGTGTCTCTGATAACTTTCAAATTCCTCAAGGTAAATTAATATATTTTTTGTCTTTTACAAATAGTCTGTCCCCAAGTTGTGTTTTAAAAAATATTTTAAAGAGGAATGTTTATGACCAGGATAAAATCTTACTTCAACAATGACTATTGAGTTCTTTTGTTGCTTGTCCTGTTGAGTTCATATCTAACTTATTTAGTATTACTGCCTCTAATAAATTATCCCACTTCTTCAAAACGGTGTTTTTTTTTCCTTTTTCTCCTTATGATCAAGTAAAGCATGCCCTTATTAGCAAATATTCTTTCTAAATCATAATCTCAAGTCAAATAATAACCAATATGGGTGCTATTTATTAAATACCTACTATGTGGTAGCACTTTTATATGCATTAGCTCTAATCATCTAACAACTCTATTGAGTAGAATAAATAATGTATAGATATAACGATGTTTTCATGTGAGAAAGCAGGAAAGTTGCAAATTCAACTAACTAATTCTAACTAAGGTGTATTTGAGTCCAAAGCTCATGTATTCTTTTTCATTAGCACCATGCTGTCTCTTAAAGACCTCAGTGGGTTCTCATTTCCAAGGCTGGACATGGAACTTGTCCAGCTTTGGCCACATAGGTTCTTTAGTGCCACTGGAAGAATTGAACCACAAACTATGGCTCCTTAGTTCAAGGAACCCTGGTCCCAGAAGTGGTCCACCTGACTGATGCATCTGTTCATCCTTCCTCAATCCTCTTCTTTTGGGGATTCCTATAAAGCAATCTGACTCTAGACATCTCCTTTTCCACACATTTTAACAAAGGCAGGATTCTGTTTCTATAGCTCAGACCTCCCTGCTCCATTTCTGTTTTTCACCAGGGACCTGGATGATACCAGGTTCCTTTTTTCCTAGAAATACTCCAGGGTGAGTTGTGAAATAGCAGTTCTCTCTCCACACCTTCAGCTACTGTGTCGACAGTCAGGGTGTCAGCTGACCTGTGTGAAAAGTGGTGGGGAGGGTCCTGGCCTTTCAGTCCATGTCCTCTAACATTCAGATCTCCTGCTTGGCATCTCTCCATACCTGGGGACTAACGCCTATACGTCCTGTTTTGTAATTCATTCAGACTTCCTAATATGTCACAAGGGGTGTTAGTAATATGTTTCCTCTGAAGTTGTTAGATGAGTGCTTTGCCCATGCAGAGAATGGTCTGTATGGGTCCCTATAAGCCAAAAGATTTCACGCTGAAGAAGCAAGCATAAATGGTTTTTCATGGGACCCATGGGTTTTACACCATGTAGTAAGCCTTTTGGAACAAGAATTTTTATTCTGTTTAAAACAAAGGTTTTATGTCACACCATGTTATTATTTTAACTGTGATAACAGTTCAGCGTATTAAGGGATACCAATGAAAGGAAGAATTACTTTTTTCATTTTTTTTTTCTTTTTTTAAGATTGTATTCATTATTTTTAGAGAGACTGGCAGGGAGGGAGGAAGGGAGAGAAACATCAATGTATGGTTGCCTTTCACCTGCCTCCAATTATGGACCTGGCTGAAGACCTGGCCTACAACCTGGTTATGTGCCCTGACTGAGAATCAAACCAGTGACCTTTGGGTTTACAGGCCGGCGCCACTCCACTGAGTCACCAGACCAGGCTTACTTTTTTTCAAGTAGGTGAAGGAATGAGTTTCCTTAGTTTGTTGAGTCTACAATGATGTGTTACTTATACCTTACTGAGATTTTGGAAAAGAGTTGGGTTCACTGCATTATAAAATATTGATAATAATGTTGATCCTTCACTATTACATTGGCTTGGTCTCACTAGCTCAGGTGGAATCAAAGATGTTTGTAAACTGTGAGACCTATGCAAATATATACTACATTAGATCTGCATAGTAGGTCATATCTGTCTGCCATTAGGCCAGGTCTATGTGCTTTTTTAGGAAATAGAAAACTATTATTGGCTATACACTTTCCCAAAAGGTGCCAGTAATGGCAAAAAAAGAACCAGGAAAGGGATAAAAATCTGGGGCAGAAGAGCAGCAAATGTCTTAAGCAAGAGCCATGACTTATAATGCGAATAGAAGGAACATAAAGAAAATGATAAAGGCTTAAGGTTGTGTTTATAAAACCCTTAATATATTTTTTTATTTGCTTTGGGATAAAAGTCTCCCATTAGGGCTCAGAGGCCAATTTGAGTCTTTAGGGACTCAATCCTTAAGGGGAACTTTCTACCTAGCCTGTGAAACATTTAAGTAGAAATTAAAGTAGGTCATCCTTTTCCTAAGGAGAAGACCCCAAGCAAGATAATAAAACAAATCTTACTTGTTGGAAAAGGTCAAGGCTAGAAAGAACAAATCTCATTGGAGGCAAAAAGAATCTAGCCTCAATATTCAACCACACAAAATTCACACTAGCCTGCAGATTTGGAGCTCTTCTTAGTCTTCAAATTTTGTTGGTAATCATGACACATCTGTGTGTCAAATGTAGAAACATAATCTGTAATTGTTTTACTGCCCGAGGTAGGGTTTTTTTTTTTGTTTTTGTTTTTGTTTTTTTGTGTGTGTACAAACATACTCAGAACAGGATTGCAGGAAACATGGGCTAGAAGTATAGTCCATATATGCCACACCATCTCCAAAACCATCAACACCTCTTTCACTAAATGGGTGAATGCAGAATGCAAGCCAAGAGTTAAAAGGAAAAGAGAAGAAAGGAAGAGGAAAAAGAGAATAAAACAGGGCTGGCCTGAGAATAGGGACAGAAGCTGTTGACCTCAAACATGTGCACTGTTTTCAAGGTGATCCCAGGTAACATTGGACTTCCTCACATGTTTGAAGCTACTGTCATTCGTGGGGAAGTTGGCGTTTACTGAGACTTTAAGTTATGACTAAAGAGTTATAATGGGGATTTATCTTTCTTAAATTATTATGTACTTCTTTATTTAAAATGTTAATTCTGTAAATTTACATCATAGTGTGTGTGGTAGATGCAAATGGAAAATGTCTTCAATAGGAAATCAGTCATCTCATAGTCTCAGAATTCTAAGCACCTGCAACAAATACCATTCTAATGTAAATAAGTAATATTTCACATGAGTAGCCCTTAAACCAGGTACATGACCACGTGGAAAATCAGACTTGGAATTGAATCAATATGCTTGCCCTTTCATACAGTTGCTGTTAGCAGTTTGGATGCCTTTGACATAGAAGGTTGAGAAAGACTAAGTGGGAGGTGACAGCTGTGGCTGAATATATTATAAGGGTATATGGTCGAGGCAACTATAAATCCTGTAGACTGAATAGAATTTGAGTAAGTCAGTAGTCATTGAGAGGTAGACTGTTATTTATCAAACACATTGAATGGAGGAATATTTTCCATTTTCAAATTATTTTTGTTCTAGCATATCTTTAGCTATTTAAGTCAAAGAGTGGGTAAATGGATCATTGTGCATATTAGAATTAGACTGAGACTTCTGGTTCAAGATTTCTAGTGAGGAAATTATCAATATGGCCAACTGCAAATTTCTTTTAGAATTACTATGAATTGGCACATCAGTGCATCTGAGTAGATCACGCTTAACCTAGAATATTGTTACAGTAAGATGTATAATGTTAGACTATTATACAACTTCAATAAACCACATGACCTTAAGTCACTAAAAACATTTTATCTGGTGATCCCTCAGATATGGGAGGTGATCCAGCCTGTAAAGCTAAAGTAGGTATGTGGTGTTCTGAGATAACCTGCACCAAATAACCCAAGACAAAATGCAGAGTAAGTTAGACCTGCCTAGCAAGCTAATACTATGTGCTGCTTGGCAAAAAGCAGACTATCAAGGTCTGCCATTCTTTGGCAGGTATCTGGGATGTCAGTTACTGGCCTCTGACTTCACTAAAGCATCCAGGAAGAGGAAAGATCCATGCAATGATAACATGGTACTCCAGCGCAAGAGGGAAAGGAAACATTATGTCTGGATATAAAACTTGTGACAGCTCCTTCTGCCCTGGGAACTTTACAGGGTGGCATTGTTAACTCCATGAAATGACCTCTCCCTGCTTGGTAATTATAAAAATATGTGTATGCTTCTTTAGAATATATTTACCTATAACCAACTATTCAGGTGTCTAAAAATTTATAGAACAGATCTGTTCCAAAAAATCAACCGTGTTCTGATAGTTGTGTATTCTAATTTGCCCTTTGATGTTCATGATGCATTATTCTAGTGAAAAATTTGATCACAAGACAAAACAACTATATCATTAGAATTCTTTAAACGAATCTGAGGAAATTTAAAAATTTTAATCAAAGTTTTAAAAGAAAAAATAACCAATGATTATTTGAGTTAATCAAATAGCTAAAACAGAAAATAGTTGAAAATACAATTTTTGCTTCCTCTTATGGTAAGTGAGCATGGAGATGGTAAGCCCAGTAGTTTCAACAGTTCAGATCCATTCTATGCCTTCTTTAAATCACCTTATCTGATTTTACATTCAAGGTAGTCACTTTAGACTTTGTCTTTGCATTTCTGTTATACTTCTCCATAGCCAACTTCAGTTCCGTGATTCCTATTAAATCTTACTTAGAGTTTGGTTAAAGTATCTTTTGATCTAGGAAATTCAAATAAGATAGCCAGCTACTTTTCGACAATGGCACTGAATCCTCTTACAGTCAGGGTAGTCATTGATGTAGATCAGAAAGAAGAAGGAAACTCCAATCTCATTTTTCATATTAAAAAATTTCACTTTACTAAGTCAATAAAAATACCAGAATTCAATTTCCTTCTTTACTAATGTCTTTATCCCACAAAATTACCCACACCTCATACCCAGACCAGCCATTTTATTCTGTTTCTGAATTGGACCACAGCAGAAGCCAGGATATACAGCCAAGTACAACTGTTTTATTGGATAAATTTAGACTATCATTTAATGTAGACCTAGCAAATTTTATCCTAGCAAATTTCATATGCTGAAGTGCTCTATTTCAAAGGATACCATCTAGAGGTTATCCAAAGATTTCTGATGACATGAGTTGTTGTGCAAGTATGTTAGCACACAATAAAAACCCAACATCTTTGGCTTCTTGTGTATTAAACAGGTCTATGAAAATTAAAGCAGAAGCATTTCCTTGGAGTCCTTAATAGAATGTGAGCTCAGTGGACAAACAGTATACTCTGTTCCTTCTCACCAACACTCAGTGCCCAACTGTGAAGTGAAAGTAGAAGGTCAGCAAAACATCTGAGAGCTATAGTCAGTAGTAACCAAGTCATTTATCCCAAGACCATTTGGGACCGGTTTCTCAATTCCATGAGAATAATTGATTTTTACGTAAATGTGTAGCTCTGCTCTGTATGGAGCTAAGGCAATGAATCAATGCAGTCTCTAAGCCTATGAAATGCACAGAAAACCAATATAAAAGTTTTAATATTGTCAATGTAGACTCAGAAGAGGTGCAATTACCTGAAAAAAATCTAAAAAACATCCTAAACCTTGTCAATTTCTGGAAGTAAATCCTACTTTCTATTATCAGGCCATCATATTTACAGCTTTAAGTAAAATTTATTAATTGCATAAGTGATATATAAAATAAAGAAGAGCAGAGAATCTAGTTAAAATGATATTCTGGCCCTGGCCGGTGGCTCAGCAGATAGGTGCTGGCCTGTGAACCCAAAGGTCACTAGTTTGATTCCCAGCAGGGCACATAACCAGGTTGCAAGCCAAGTCTCCAACCAGGTCTATATCTGGAGGCAGTGAAAGGGAACTCTCCTTCTCTGCCTCCCTCCCTTTCCCTCTCTCTAAAAATAATAAATAAAGCTGGTGGCTCAGTGGATAAGTACCAGCCTGCAAACCCAAAGATCGCTGATTCGATTCCCAGTCAAACACATAACCAGGTTGCAAGCCAGGTTTCCAGCCAGGTCTGTAGCTGGAAGCAGGTGAAAGGCAACCATGCACTGATGTCTCTCTCCCTTTCTGTCTCTCTCCCTTCCCCTCTCTCTGAAAATAATAAATAAAATATTTAAATAAATAAATAAATAATAAAATCTTAATAATAATAATAAAGTGATATTCTGAAATTAACATTGAAGATTTTCATGGCCCAAGCATTTTTCCCTAGCAGAATTTCTAAACTGCCACAATACTATAGTCAACTTGGGCTACCATGAACAAAATACCATGTAGTGGGTGGATTAAACGATATTAATTTTTCATAATCCTGGAGGATAGATGTCCAAGATCAATGTGTCAGCATGATAGGATGTTGGTGGGACTTCATTCCTAACTTACTGACAGATGCCTTCTTGCTGTGTGTTCTCATGGTCTTTCTGGCTATAGGCTCTCCTTCTCTTCTTATAAGGATACCAATCCTATCAGATTAGGATTTTACCCATAAGACCTCATTTAACCTTAATAACTTCCCAAAGACCTGGTCCCAAAATTAGTCACCTTAGAGGTTAGGGCTTCAATACATAAATTTTGGAGAAACATAATGCAGCCCATGGCAACTGTATTTGTGATGATCAAGTTCTTTTCAGTATAAATGTTCTTAATACCTTTTCCCTAGAGATACCAGTAATTGTCTCCTGAAATGAAACTCATGTGACCATACCAGATTAATATCTGAGGTCTCTAAATGATCTTTTAATATATGCTAAATTCATTACAAGATCCTTTCATCATTGTTACTACCCCTGACACAAATTCCTTACCTAAAGGTATATGTGTACAAAGCTTTTATTTTGTTCTCTTAAAGGGGCTATATTTAAAGTTACCCCCTTCCCAGTACACAGTCAAGTTCAAGTCATAATCATCCACAGCAGAAACAGCAATGTGGTTCTACCTTGCATCCTCAAGAATGTTCTGGCAAACAAACATTATTATAAATGTCTACAAAGCCAATCTTATTTTTACATTGACTTCTGTATAAGACAGTGTCTATGATGTCAGAGAAGGAAAGACAAAACCCTTAGTCTACATGAAGAGCTTTGGGACAGAAGGAAGGGTTATTGTGCAGGCCAGCAGTGAGTGGCCTGCTGGAGGGCATGCCGCAGTCTCACCCGCACAGTTACCTGTGGGGTTCTCCTGGCAACTTAGTCTTAACTGTGGGCCTTCTCGGCTTCGAGACTTTAGCACCTTCCTCCAAGACATGAGAATTTCCTTGAGGTCTTGTTAGCTCTTGCAATTCCAAAAATATAAACATGAGGTGATGGATATGATAATTAACTAAATGAGAGAATCCTTTTATAATACATATATATATGCATATACATAGCACATCATTACAATGTATACTTTAAATGTCTTTGTCAATTATACCTCAATAAAACTAAAAATACACAAATTTAATCTGTGACTTTTTAACACAAAGACAGCATATTCAAGGTGCAAAGTTTGGTGATATCAGACAGCAGTCCCCAACATGTATTAAGGGTATCCTAAGCCTTTGCCCTGTGGAGTTTTGTCATAAAGGTAATTTCAACTTCACTCATTTTCTTAGTCTGGATCCCGCAGAAGAATTTTCTTTCAGAAAGCAGCTGGTGAGTTGGGTCCTTGTTCCACTTGTGAAACCTCAGTTGACCAAGGTATGGTATGTAGTGAGAACTCAACAGGTGCTTTCTGAATGCATCACACTTCACCAACAGGAGCATGAGAAGGAAATGCTGGAGGAAGTGCAGCTTTCAAGCAATTACAATGGGCTACAAAGCAACTAAAAGGCCCAGCAGCAAAAAGGAGGCCCTGTCTTTCTTAGAGCTGCACATATTGATATGTGACATTGGACAATATACTTAATTTCTCTGGCCTCAGTCTCCATATCTGTGAAGTAGGACTTAATATACCTATCCCACATCTAGTCTGCGTAAGTTGCCTAACAAATGTTAGTTTCCTTCCCACTCCTCTATGATGAATATTTGAGTGAAATTAGTATTGCTTAAGGCACGCTATAACATGATAAGCATATATGTATTGTAATATATATGCTATACAATAGTACATTTGATCTATATTGCAATAAATATTATATATGATGTAATATGGCCACCTCTATTTTCAATATTCTGTGACCTACAGAATATCCAAAAAATAATTATTACACACAAGGTCTGCCCCGAAAGCATCAAGCCAATGTCAGTATAATTAAACCAGTTTGCACAGCCAATACTTTCAGGACAGACCTCATATTCTTTTCTTTGTGGTATTTTGTAAAAAGCATACAACTTGGAAGATACCTGGAACCCTCCATATGCCCATACTCCATGTGTACCCACAGCAAAGTAGTGACATTTTAAAGCCTTCCAGAACCAATAGAATATACTGTCTGTATTACTCCTACCAGACTGAGAATTCTGTCTTTAACTTGAAAGAGAACCCTGCATTCACAGGCAAAGATACATAGTAAGGAATGAGCTCCTGGGTTTGGAAGAGCCAGTTTTAGTAAATTATACCACATGAACCAAAAGCAGACATTTTAATGTTCCAGTGAATATCTGTGCCTTAGAACAACTAGTGTGAATCCTCTCCTTGAGGCAAAGGGAACTTGTGAGCAGTAGCACATGGGGTCCCAGTCCCCCAGGACAAACAAGCCACAGAGAATGTAGGGTCCTGAATGACACCCCTGGTGGCTCAGAGACAGACCCAGGTAACTCCACCAAATGCTGTGACCCTCTCTATACCACAGCCTGTTGTCCATCGGTTGGATGTTTGAATCAAGAAATGTACATCCCTCAAGGCCAGACATAAGGCTTGAACTAGCATCCCAGGGAAGAAAAGGTCAGCACTTTGATAAACAGCTCCCCCAAAATGGAATTTTAATGAGTATTTTCTTGCTCAGAAAGCAGATGTCTTTGTTCTTTTTATGTTTTAACATTTCACTAGCTCAACATCTCCCCTTTCATTCTGGCACCTCTTCTCTAAGAACTGAAGAGAGGCCCATCCATACCTCTCTGCGCTGTTCTCTCACCTAAGATGTTTTGGATTTATATGTTTTAGAAAACTTATAGCAAAGGTGTTTTGAGGCATCAAGGTGTGTTGTTCTGAATTCTCTTTGAATGGGAAAATAGTCAAGTTTTGCCTGACTAATCTACTTGGTTTTGTGATTGGGAGACATGTGGTTTTCGGCACATGGGACTGATGCTGCCCTTCATGCTATTGACTCACTGAGACAGGTTGTGGGGAGCAGGTCAAAGAAAGCTCTGGGAGAGTCCCAAGAGTTAAATAAGAGCTTGAACCTTTGATGTATGCTTTTATCTATCCACTCTGAGAAAATATACTTGACTTAGATTCCTGTTTCTAAAAATAAGGTTTTTGTTTCTGCACAGTGTTTGATTGTTAAAACTCAGATTACAAAGACAAAATTTGGGAAACGTTTCTTCCCCCTAAACAGATACATGTGGGCACTTCTGGGCACTGTCCCAGGCTCTCCTTGAAGTAGCTGGGAGCCCACATGTGGGTGTGAGCAGTATCACATCGCCCCCCGGGTGCAGTCAGGGGGCAATATGGCATTGTAATGAGCTCTATCAAAGTGTTATTGTATCCAGAGGCCCAAAATTTTAAGAAACATTTTTTTTTCTTTCTCTTTTATCTGCTGCCAAAACAGAGTAGAAAGAAAGGTACTGGGGCCCTGGCCTCAGTCTCCAGGCCAAGCTTCTTCTGTGCTTAGCTTAGTCACTCAGCCTCTGCTCGTGATGAGGGAGATGTGGCCCTGGAGCAGCCTCACTCACCCTGGGTGCCTACCCATCGCTCAGGTAGCAAAAAAGGAGAGTTTTCTCCTACAGCCTCTACTTATTCCTAGCAAATCATTTTAGCAGTTATAAAATAACTCAGATCTAATGGCTGACATGTATCGTGCTGAAATCCATGTCCTCCTCTTGTCCTAACAGAGTTATGTCCCAATGATGAAAAGCCCTGGGTTTGGGGAGAGTTGAGTATGTCCAAGATTGTCCTCTCTCATTGTATTTTCTCCATAATCTAAGACCAAATTAGAAGAACATCACAGATGCATGGCGCATTGGACACAGAGCACATGCATGCATTTAAATCACGTATATCTTACTTTTTTACTGATGTAATTGTGAAATATGTTCTTTTTGCATTCATAATTAGGGGGTGGAACAGATGGTGAAGGCTTAGTTTAAAATAATCTGTCATTAAAATAACCTAGCCTACTGGTAATTCTTCACTCTAACTGGAGTTAGGTCATAGGAAAAGAGGGTGCGGTGATTTTTTTTTTTTCTTCTGCTTTGTAATATAGAAGAAAGAACCGCTAATTTCAGAGTAATGCTATACATGAGAATTGTCTGTATAAGGGCACCATGGTAAGACCTCACTCTGAAAGTTGGCTGCAGCGGAATGTACAGGAAAAAAAAAGCAGAGATAAACTACTTTGACAAATATAAATCCATTTAGCACAATGCATTAAACATCAGTGTACCTTCAATTATGAAGCTATAGTTAGTTTTATACCCTGCAAAGAAAGAACTGTGTCATTTGACAAATACTGTTAGAGGCACTCAGCTTTAGAGGTTAAAGAAACTCTGCCTTACCCTTTATATGTTGTGCTTATGTCAGGGGATATAAATTATAATTACAGGCATTATTATTCAGAGACGTTGTAGCTCCTGACTTCTGTTTCCAAGCCTCACTTCTGCATGTGTACCTCATGGACTCACTGAGATGTGACAAAGGAAATCTCCCATCAGCCCTGTTGTGATGGCTGAGAACGGGTGTTAGTTAAGTAATAAGAAAACCGTCTTGATAAATCAGCTGCTTGCATGCCTTTAAAACGTCTATTTTACTGTTTCTTCTCAGATTTTGTTCTCCATCTGCTTTGAGGAAAGCAGATAGATTTCAGCATGGCTTTATAATAAATCTTCTCAAGGAGGGACTAGCATTAACATTTGTGTAGATTCTTTTTCATCTTAATCCAACCTTAGTTAATAATCAGAAAATTCTACATACTGAGTAAGAAGATGTAATTAACCCTTTGACCCCAGAATCTTAATTGGCGCCTGTTGAAAACAGTGGGCAGTTAAAAAAAAAAAAAAAAAAAAAAA